>JAOWBP010004700.1:34617728-34632647 GCA_028571105.1 Tragopan temminckii
ACCCCTTCCAGCAGCACAGGTGAATTGCCTTCATCTGTGCTCCCATGGCTGACTCACTGCTCGCCCCAGGTGATCAATTAGAGGTTCAGGCCGTGATTCAGCAGTTCTCATACAATAATCTTCACAGGAGCTATGCATTCCTGAAAATCTTGACAAAAGCCTGAGTACGATTATTCAAATTACAGTACTGAAGCACTTTTTTTCTGATGCATTCTATTACTTCTATTCTACTTCTACCTCTATTAGTTTTAGAGGACTTCCACTTTTCTCCATATCTATTATATTTTTATCTACATCTATACTATTCATCATACTAATGCAGGCAAAACATGTACACTTCAGTTCACAATAGGCAAAAATAACAAAACAAGAGAGCACCTTTCTTGAAGAGTTAACTAAATGTAGTTCTAGCAAATTTGTGAAACAATAACTAGTTCTAACTAGTTAACTTCTAGTTTACTAGTTAACTTCTAGATTAGTTTAGTTTTAACTAATAAGTTCTGCAAAAGACTAAAAAATTGTAGAAGAATCCTTCCAAAGATATAAGAAGAACATTAGGAGTATGTCCCTATTTTACTAATAAAAACACAGCTAGCAAACTCAAGTCTTTGGGGTCAAAGTTCAGAAAATTAATAATGGTAAGCCTTTCTACCCACTTATGTGATGATATGAAATAAGATTTATTTTTGGTAAAATTTTTGATTTTTAATTATTTCCTATAGAAAATCTTTAGAGCACCTTCTGCTACTTAATCAGAAGCTCATCTAAACACTAGTAATTCTAACAGAATTGCTCTCATGTCTGCACCTGGAGACAGTTGTTAATCAGCACCTTAGAATTTGGTTGCTACAGTCCTGACATTTATATAACTCTGATCACAAATGATATTCTCCCTGAGTCAACACTGGGGCCTGTTCTGTTTAATATCTTCACTGATGATCTGGATGAGGGGATTGAGTGTACCCTCAGTAAGCTTGCAGAAGACACCAATTTGGAAGGAAGCGCTGATCTGCCTAGGAGTAGCAAGGCTCTGCACAGAGGGATCTGGACAACCTAGATCAATGGGCTGAGACTAATGGGATGAAATTCAACAAGACCAAGTGCCACGTCCTGTGCTTTGGCCACAACAACCCCATGCAGCACTATAAGATTGGGGCAGAGTGTCAGGAAGGCTGTGTGGAAGAAACAGACCTGGGGGTGTTGGTCAGTACTCAACTAAACATGAGCCAGCAGTGTGTTCAGATAGCCAAGAAGGTCAATGGCATCCTGGCTTGTATCAGAAATGGTGTGGTCCAGCAGAAGCAGGGAGGTGATTGTCCCTCCATACTCAGCTCTGTTGAGGCTTGAGGCCCTAGAGCATGTCCAGAGAAAAGCAACAAGGCTGGTGTGGGGTCTGGAGCACAATTCTTATGAGGAGCGGCTGAGGGAACTGGGATTGTTCAGTCTGGAGAAGAGGAGGCTCAGGGGACATCCTATTGCCCCTACAACTCCCTGAAAGTTGCAGTGAGGTGGGGGTTGGCCTCTTCTCTCATTTACTAGTGATGAGAGGGAATAGCCTCAAGCTGTGCCCGGGAAGGTTCGGGTTGGATATTAGGAAAATTTTTTTCTCCAAGAGTGCTCAGGCACTGGAACGAGCTGCCAACAGAAGTGGTTGAGTCACTATTCCTAGAGGTATTCAAGAAACATTTAGATAGAATCATAGAATTCCTCAGGTTGGAAAAGACCCTCAAGATCATCAGGTTCAACCACAACATAACCATACTACCTTAACTCTAACAACCCTCTGCTAGATCATGTCCCTGAACACCACATCCAAACAGTTTTTAAACACATCCAGGGATGGTGACTCAACCAGCTCCCTGGGGAGCCTATTCCAGTGCTTAACAACCCTTTCTGTAAAGGAGTTTTTCCTGATATCCAACTTAAACTTACCCTGGCACAACTTGAGACCATTTCCCCTCATCCTGTCACCTGTCACCAGTGAGAAGAGATCAACCCCGCTTTTGCTGTAATCACCTTTCAGGTATTAGAAGATAGAGCAGATGCTTTATTAAGGGACCCATGTTTTAGAGGGGAAATGTTGGCGGTAAGTGGACGGTTGGACTAGATGATGCTGGTCTTAAGGCCAACAAATATGAAATTACCCACATCCATACTTTTAAAAATTTGAGTCTCCAACTCAGGTTGGCCACATCCATCTGTCTACTAGGAATGTTTCCTGACTAGTGCTAATTCCTGAACTGTATCCAGGAGTTAATTCCAAGTGTGCTGCTCAGCTTGGGCCAAGTCCATGCCACAGGCCATTCTAACAATGGAACAGAGAAGACAAGCATGCTCCAGGGACCAGGGATGTCTCCTGCCATTAATGTGCTAGTATGCATGTAACCTCAGCAAGCTCTCCCAAAAGGCACACCAGGCTCTTTGTGTTAGTTATCAGGCTCAACTGGAGAAACGAATGATAAGACTGAGCTCTTAATTGTAGGGAATTCTGCATGGAAGGATAGTCATAGAAAAGGAAGTTAATCGCAGTCAGTGTTGTGAACAGAAAACTAGAATGAGGTCTCAGTGAGAAACCATCAAGTTTTGCCAGGAGGGGAAATCTTTAGAAATAAATCTGCTTTACTGCAATGAAAACTTTATTCAAAAAAATCTCAGCAGGATAAGTCATAAGTAATGAACTATTTAAAGAATACTATCTAATACCATCAGGCATCTGCAATAGGCAAAACTTCTGTTCCCATTCCATCCTGTCTTCCTGCAAGAGAGCTTCTTCGTATTTTTATTAAGATACTAGACATTTTAAAATACAAGACAGAGATCCACATTATCTAAGAGCATTTATGAAGTTAGGATTTTTTTGTCACAAGTATTCCATCTGTTACTGTTCTTTTATGGTGCGTAAACCACCACAGATAATAAGAAAATAATTCTATAAGGGTTTCAGAAGAATTCTTCTATTTCTTTCATAGATATGCACTTAGTTGCTACCTGAAGGAAGCGAAACCAGTAATTCTCTTATCTTACAACATTAATGATTTCTTTCCTCCCATTGTCCATATACAAACACTTTTTTAGACCATTAACCTCAAATTGGTTCTTATACATATAGTCCTAGATTTTACAGGTTAGTTACACTCTGGCTAAAAAGAGGTTGGTTTTAATTTATTGTCACTATGTTTGCTCTACATGAAGAAAGGAGAAGAGCTATGTGTTCCTTTTCACATTATTTGTGTACAATTCTACTTTTCCTCTATGCTCTCTCTTAGACCAGTAGTTCACCTCTGTCACAAGGACACAACGAAGAGCTGTAGTTGAGCAGTAGCCATCATCAGGCAAGGAAGATGAAAGTATTTAATGCAACAGTATTACAATAAATGCATAAAGATCCTCTCTCAAAACCTTGCCACCCCTCTGAACCATTGCAGACTTTTTCTAGCATTTTTATTGATTAAAAAAACAAACACATGATCCTGTAGATATTAGCTCAAGTCTTCCCTCCAACACTGTTTAATGAACTTTTTATCAGCTAAGCTTTGCCAAATTGCCTTGTACTGTTAAGTCCTGCAAGTTCTTTCTCAGAATGACCGAGAAGTAACTTCCCTTGCTGTTTTTTTTTTTTTTTTTTTGGACCTCTCTATTACCTCTGTATTTTGTATTTTTCATAATACAAAACTCCTATTAGGGTACATTTAAGCAATTTGGATATGTATTAATTTTTGACTACATGAACTGTGTAAAGAATTTAATTGATTAAGTAAGGTAGAACCAAACACAGAATTTTAAAAAGTCAGCCATGTCCTAAAGACTATTGTTTTGCACTGGATATTGATGAGTAAAAGGTTGATAAATTCTTCCTGTACTTAAACATACTTATAATTGCCACTTCAAAATGACAGAGTAGAGAAAATATTACAGTTATTTTCCTTTTAGCTCAGTCACAACATTCTACGAGTAGGAAAGAGACACACATAGTTCTAAAGTGACTGCAAAATATTTCAAGCACAACAGCGTCCAGGTATTTTTGACATAAAGACAAAAGTATTTCAAACAAATCTGAAATAAATCACAGTAAAAGAAGAACAAGACTACTCAGAAGAATTTGAGCACAACTAACGCTCTAGCATAAAATATAGGGTGAAGCAGCAGACTGCTATCAGAATACAGATGCTTATTTAAAATAACAAGTAGTTTATACAGAAAAAATGGCCAACATTAAAAATAAGTAATTAAAACCAGGCAGTACAATTAGTAACACACCACAGATTTCCTGCATGTAAAATTTTCTTCATTTCTGTGAAGCACTACAGAAAACTGCAGAAGAAAATCGATTTTAAAATAATAAATACAATTTATAATTGAGAATTCTTGAAACTATTCAATTTATATATTTTTACTAATAAAATCAATCAAAAAAATCTATTACTCAATACAGTCATCTCCTAAAATGGTTACAGAACTTGAAACAGAAACTTTATTTTTCAATAAATTCTATGTCTCCAGAATAATCAATATTTTATTACTGTTTAAGATTCAGGTCTCATATAGAAGAACAATACAGTATTAAAGTTGACTGCAAGACGCTTTGAGACATCTAGAAGCTTATCTGCTAAGCTAGAGCTCAAGCTACTAGCACACAAAATGATTTTATTTAGGCAGTCTTTTCAATATGCTTTGCACTATTGAGAGCTATAACACTCTTCTAAAGAGTGAATTGTCTAAGGGCTTATAAACATCCCTTCTAGAAATAAGACGTAATGTCATTTCAACACCTATAAACAGGTTTTAAAAACTTGGGATCGCTTACCCCTGTAAAGCTCTGTGAATTCGTCTGCATTTAGCCCGAAGAGTCTGAAAAATGTCTAGACAAAAAAAAAAAAAAAAAAGCTTATATCTCCTGTTTCTACTTTAAATTTCTGTAAATGCATGATTAAAAAAAACCTAAGAGATATATTTTATATATTTAGATATATGTAAATAGAAGTTGTAACTCCCTTCACTACTCTTCAAAATGCTCCTGATTCCCATTTCTGCAAGGAAATTACAGAGCTGACAAAATTTAGGTGAGGTGGTTCATGATCATAGTAAAAAGATGTTACAAAGCCTTGATAAATGAGGTTGAAATAGCAGATTTAACTTATTTACAAATTTATCTATAAAATGTCTACAGTTATGCAGGCTCTGCACCTTGATCCTCTCACCCACTCACTGCAGATTCTTAAACGGAAAATTTTGACTGATGGATCTACAATGCTTGGTTCTCTCTTTTCTCCTATTTTCATTTAATTTCAGAAGACTGGGTGTGGGATACACAGGCCCAGTGCTTTTTATTTGTGACAAATTAAATACTACATTTGTCTGCAGGTTTCTTCCAACCTGTTTATGGTAATGTATATTAAAAACAAACACAATAAGACTTGGACAATTTTGTCCTTATTATACTAGTCTTAGATTCTAGGAACAAAAGCAATTCTCTGATTCTTAGAGCTTAAACTCTTGCCTGACAGCCTTATAAAGTGTCCTGTACTTGGTGCTGCCAGAATCACAGATACATCTCCATCAGGATCACAGAATACACCTGTTTGGATGCTCGTTTAGAGGAGAAAAGAAATTCAGGAGTGCCAAGAGGAAAGGAATGGGTTGTTCAGTATGAAGCAAATACATCCCCACTCCTATGTCTATAACTTTATCTTCCTCTATTTGTCTTAAGGGTATTTATTTTCAAGGAAGAAATCTATTACAAGTCTACAAAGTAGAATAATTACTTATTTGGTGATTAATGACTACCATCTCTTTCCCTTATAAATACAAGTGACAAAGAAAGGAAACATTAAAGATGTTAAAAGAAAAAGCATAACGTGAGATTATGTTAACTAAAACTTCATAGAATCATGGCCTGGGTTGAAAAGGACCTTGAAAGATGACTAGTTTCAACCCTCCTGCTGTGTGCAGGGTCGCCAACCACCAGACCAGGCTGCCCAGAGCCACATCCAGCCTGGCCTTCAATGCATCCAGGGATGGGGCATCCACCACCTCTGGGCAAACTGTTCCAGTGCTTTACCACCTCTGAGTGAAAAACTTACACATGTAAAATTAAACAGCTGTAAAGGAGAGAAGATGTAAAAGAGTAAACGGGTGAGGAATTAAACTGAGAAGTAGTAGTTGTGAGTCTTAGTTGAATAATGACTTAAGAGTAAAATTTTTCTTAAGGGATTTTTCTTAAGAATTGAGTACCTGGATTGTCTTCCATAATGTTCAGAGCCTCAATAGCAGCAGCAGCTAACAAAGGAGGCAGGGATGCAGAAAAGCAATAACCTTGACCAGACAATCGCTATGGAGAAAAAAATATATTTTTCTATTATAGCAATATTGACAGTATCTTCACTTGTACATATTTAAACCTGTTCTTCACATCACTAGGCTAATGGAAGTATTGAAAAACAGATTTTCAATTCATACACAATGTTTCTCAAAACTAGTAGGTTTCTGAACTGAATCAAATGTTGCATATCATATTACTCCTTGCAAATTGATACCAGTTACTAATCTTTGTGTAACAAATCTTGCCACATCATGTTAAAAAAGAAAAATGACTTACCTGATGATCAATTATAAAAGATCGTCCACAGCAAAATCCTCCAATAGAAGCCAGTGAATTTTCCATGTTTGCACTAATGAGATCTATATCATCAATCTGCAAGTTAAATTAACAAGTTATTAAGAGATGCCTTTAATTACATCAAAGCAATAAGACAAATATTTATCTTCTTCATACTTTCATGAATACTGGAGAAGACGCATCATGTTATCACATATTAGAATGAAGATATAAGCAATAAGAGAACCAAGAAAAGTTTTGTCCTACTTTCTCCCCACTGGAGAAAAAGGCAATAGAACAACATGGGCTGGCTATACACAGAGAAGATTTTCTGAGTTACCCCTAAGATTCAAATATTTCTGCGTAAGCATGATATTTTGAAGTGCATGGGGCAGGAAAACACTGCAATCATTATCTCACTGAGCACTCAAAACGAGAATAAAATTGTGAAACTGTAAAAATTTTTTTACAATACTTCTCACAATTACAAGTATTAGGAAAAAAAAAAAAAAAAGATTTCAAGCAAGGAGGTGAAATAAAAATGCAGAGACCTGAACACTTTCAGCTTAACTTGAAAGAACAAAAAAGTATGCTTAAGATTCTGTCATCTACGAGTAAGTATTTCAGATACCACAGACATAAGAAACTAGTTCTGTAAATTGTTTCTGCACAAATCTCTTGTTCACAACAAAAAAGGCAAAAAATATGGCACTTACATTTATTCCAAAGTGTTCAGTGATTCCTCTTCCATGTTCTCCAAGGACTCCAAAAGAAAGGCTCTCTTCCAAAAATATTCTAACTTTGTATTTATACTTCAATTTTATCTAAAATAGTGGAAATTATATAAAATACAAGTCACAACCATTAGAATTTGGTCATAAACTGGGTGGAGGGTGACAAGGTGAAGACAGACAACTAAATATCGTGAATACTGCAGAAATGTCAGCTCTACAGTAGTGTTCATTAAAGTCATTAAAGGCATTTAAAAAAACGTTTTACCATTTAAAATTTAAAATTGTTTTTACCATGAAATCTCATAAATACCAAAGGCTGCATATAAAAATTTCTATTTTTGTAGTTATTACTTAATAGGCTATCCAGTACTTTTAATTCTACACACTCTCACAGTATTTCTTCCAGTACCTACCAGAATATAGTCTGAACAAAATTCAGTTTATGCTGAATTGCAAACATCTTCTTTGGAGGCCACTGACTGATAGTTGTATAAGGATTTCTTTGTGATTTCATCTTTTTTTTTTTTAAGCAACAATTTTTGCTTAATGATTCAGTACAGAGTAGCTGCAAATACGCTATACTTTACAGGTTAAAAACTAAGATCTTAACTAAGTATTAATTTGTGTGTTTCGTTACATACAGCTTCAGAATCCTAATCCTAACCAGGTGTTTCAAAAAATAATAATAATAATAATAATAAACACAAGACTTGAAATACTTCAAGAAAAACACATTTGAGAAAGCAAAAAAGAAAAAAAGCATACAAGTCTTCTCAGTGTTGACTTAACAATACAGTATTAATATTTCATTAGTCACGTGCATTCATATCTAGAGTTTAAAAGGCAATTCAAAACCCCTTACCAATTCTGGGAGAGGGCAAATATCTCCTGTATTCATATACAACCCTTCCACCACGATGAACCTTCGAGTAACACGGGCTTTGCGAGGATTCTTCAGAAACAAATGGTTTCAGTTAATTTCAACATTTAGTAACAAGTGACGCTCTGAAAATTGCTTGGTAAGAAAAGAAAGTAATGGAAAGGAAAAGAAGATAATGTTGCCCTTTCAAGTAACATCTTCACCTAAGCATTTTACAACTTGTATTAGCAGAGTATTTGTGCTTGCTGACCCTGGTTTTAGTCGCTGTTTTTGGATGCCCTTTTGTATTACTGTCAGAATGAGGAGTAAACCATCAAACTGACTCTTATTTTTGAAGGCAGAACATCTTAAGAATTGAGTGCAAGACAAGAGAGGTGTCTAAGAAAGGTAAAATAAAAATAAAAAAAAATCATGTTGCTGATATAAATTTGAAGGTTAAGACTAGCCACTTCTGATTTTGTGGTGTGGCATTCAAACTGTTAATTAACTGGTGCGATTTATAAATTGAAGACATTTACACAAATTTTTAGATGATAAAATGCAAGCTCTGCAAAAAAACCCAAACCCACAAACACCATTCATAGACCCATAGAGATATTCCTCTACCACCAATGCCTGTGAATTCACTGCCAGACACACCAGTGATTAACGTAATAAATAATGTGAATCTTAATTAAACAAGCAACATTAATTGCTCAATACAGATTTACAAAAAAAACAAATACATGTCTATAAGTACTGGGCCCATTCAATTATAGAATCCAGTTTAAAAACACTGGGATAGAAGGGACATAAAAACTAAGATATTTTTGTAAGAAATGTACCTTCTGATCTTCAGTTTCTTGCTCCTTCAACAGTCGTTCAAGGTCTGTCATATCATTATGCTTAAATAATTTGATGTTACTACGAGATGCTTGTAATCCCTTTTGAATAGCAAAGCATGCAGCTTCATCTCTGCAAATACAGGAAGCCCTTCTAAGTTTACCCTTAGTTTAACGTCAATTCAAAGTAGAAAAGCAACTACACGGACTGTACCACTTTTGAGCAGATACCTGTACTTAGGGGTAGTTAAAAGCAGAGTTATTAAGACATCATAAATTTTATTTACATTTTGAAAAAAACATTCCAAAGTTTTTTAGCTTCCCTATACTACAAGCACCTTTTCTTTTCTTTAAGTACACCGGCCCTTTTGTGACAGCAATTCATAGGAGTACCATATTTCATGGACCAGGTATAATACCCTGGTAGTCATCTCAGGAGATCTCACTCCATTTGCTCTGTTACAGAGATGTGCCTGTATAAAATTGCAGCGATTCTCTGATTATCTCAAACCTTCTTTTTAATATCCCTTGCTGCCTTGGTGTTCAAAGAATTACCCACCATTTCTAAGACCTGGAAAAGCAAACTTCTGGGTACAATGTGGTATGCACTTTCATAGCTAGGTGAGCAAGTCCAGCAACCTTTTGAAAGTGGCAACTAAGTCAAACCTTTTGCACGTGCTAACTGCAGTAATTTCAAGCAAGTTACTTTAAAGTAAAGTGAGAAGATCTTTTGTCACAAAGAAGTTTAAATAGTTGAAACCTAACTCCTGGATACAGTGACACCTTGAACATCATATCCAGAGCTGGTCATTTATCTCAAAAAACAAACAAATCAGCAGATTCAGAAGTTGTACTTTTTTGCACACCTAAGTAAGAAATAGTGTCAGTTCATTCTCTAAAAAGCAAATGCATCAATTTAAACCACTAAGTGTAACACAAAGATATTTATTCATAGAAGGTTCAAGTTAAACTGTGAAATTACACATCCATAGGAGTATTTTGACTATTAGATATTTAGACAGATAAAAAAAAAACCTGTAAGATAATGAAAATCCATCAACTACTAAAGAATCCAAACCCTCCTCTTTGGCTCAGGAAATTTTGCTATTATTTCTTTATTTGTCCTCATATGAATTATGACTAGTTACTCCTAGGGGCCATACACTGTGCTTGCTGAATCTTTGGTTCAATCTTTTTTAGAGATTCTATTTACAATGATCTTTACCCAAGCAATTCCTTGCAGATATGTATGAGAGGAACAATGGCCTCATGGGAAAGGAAAAAATGTCAGCAGGGAGTAGGAAAAAAACAAACACAACTACACATTTTCTTAGGAAAAAATCTAGATATCACACTTAATCCTTGCATACGCAAGTCTGTGACTTTTTCAGTTTGTTTGGATGCACTGTTGTTAAGCTGAGTGCTCAAGTCTGTGTTCCCTTGAAAAAAGCAAGGACTGATTTGATTTGAAATATTTGACAAAGGAGTATCTAAACTTTGTACAACAAAATACTTGATTCAAAATGGCATTATTTTCTAAACAAATGGTTTAATTTGATTTACAATAATAAAAGCAAGACACCAGAAGGAAAACTCCTGAATCTGTGATTTTCCAGAGAGAAAACAATACTTACACAAACACGATGTCCCCTCGTTTTGAATATGCAGGAATTGCACTGGCAATTGTTGCAAATCCATATGAGTATATAATAGCTTCTTCTGTCCTCATGAATTTTGCTAGCCGGTCTTCTAATTCTAAGTGCACATCTATTAGAGTGAAAAAATAAAAAGACCTCAAGCAGTTTAGCTGCTTTCATATCAGAAAGACTAACTCCTTGCTTTTAGAAATGATCTAATTGAATTAAACAAAATTACTGTTCATTTGTAGGAAAAGTTTTACAAAAAGTAACTTCTCAAAAAAAAAAAAAAAAAAAAAGAACCCACCAAACCTAGCTGTAATTGATAAAACCTTGTTTAAAATCAGAAGTAAACCAATATTAAACCGAAACTTCGAAAGATTAGAAAAATATTTAAGTAATGTGATTCTCTCATACACTTACACAATGGTAATTAAGATCTGCTTGTGATTAGACCACAAGTAAATGAGGCAAGGTTCCTAGTCAGTGACTAGAGAACATAATTACTTCAGCAGAAAATAAATAGCAACCTAATTTATAGTAATTAATGAAGTCTTGTTGGCAGGCTCACAGTTCCTCCAAGCTAATGTTTCCACTGCATATAATACAGCTATCATTACAACCGAAAACTGCTCTTGTCAGACTATGTGCAATCACATACTACCTCTTGAACGCAATACAGCTAATTCAAAAGGTGGCCATCTCTATGCCACAGATTCTCAAAATAAATTCGAACAACTATACACACATGCACTTCCCAAACCAATTCAGTCAGAATAGTCTGTGTTAGAAATGAAATGCCACAAACAATACAACACAAGTGAATGAATTGTTGCATCAGAACCAGCCAGAGGCAAAAAAGTGACCAAAGCATTAGGTACTGTGCCTAAGCAAAATAACCTCTTTGTGTGATAAATGATTATTCTACTCATGCAAAAACATTGCCATGTTATTCAGAGAATCATCAACTGAAAAAAACACAAGTTGTAGGGGCAAACAGAGATCCTTAGAATGTAACTTGAAAGATCACCACCAGCCAAGGATAACCTCTTTGCAATTATTCAAAAGTTCTGAAACTAAATTTAAATGAACCAGTATTTTAAAAAAATACAGATACTTCAATAGTCTGTGAAGCTTGGTTATGTCAATATTATTTCTAGCCCAATATTAACAGCAAAGGTATAACAAGGAAGATTTGTAAAAATCTTAACTTTGTTATATGAAATATATTTAGCATAGCCTTTCCCCAAAGGGGCGTATCCATCTGATTTGCAATGTCACGTAGTAAAAACAAAAATGATGTCATGTCTTCAAAGAGATGTGGAGTGCTGGTGGCAGCAGGTTCAAGAGCTAGCAGAGTGCCTCAATGGCTAAGAGGCCTAACCACAATGCATTAAAGACAGCACAGCCAGATGATCAGAAGAGGTGATTATCCCACTATAGTTCACATCAGTGCAGCCTCATTTTGAATATTATTTGTAATTCTAGGCTCCACAAAATAAAAAGGATGTTATGATACTTGTATGTTCTGGAAGGAAGGCACCAAAACTGGTAAAAGGGCTGGAAGGCATGGACTTTGAGGAAAGACTGAGAACACCTGGGCTGCCCAGTCTGAAAAGTGGATACTCTGAGGCATTCTCCCCACTCGTTGCAACTTCTTGCAGAGAGGAAGCTGGGGGATATGCTGATGTCTTCTCCTTGGGAACCAATGACAGGATGCGAAGGAACAGCATAGAGATACATCAGAGATGGTTCAGACTGGACACTATGAAAAATTTCTTTACTCTGAAAGTGGTCAAACACTGGATCAGGCTTTCTAGAGAGGTGGTCGATGCCCCATGCCTGTCAACATTCAAGAAGAATTTGGACAATGCCCTCATTAGTATCTTTTACCTTTTGGTTAGTCCTGAAGTGTTCAGGTAGCTGGACACGATACCTTTGAAGGTCCCTTTCAGCTTACCTATTCTAACTAACAGTCTCCCAGTTGTCAAGAACAATTTTACATCATCACCAGCCTCCATCGGGACACAGAGTTGTTGACCGCTACTGCCTAGCTGTGGCCAACAAACCTATTAATTACTTACTGAACAGTCATCCTTTCAAATTCATATCTTTCCAACTTAAAGATAAGGTTGCTGTGTGCAACGATGTCAAAAGCCTGGCAGAAGTTCAGGTAGATGGCATCATTTGCTCTTCCTTTTTCCACTGACACTGCCCATCACAGAAGGCAACCAAATTGGTCAGGCATAATCTTCCTTTGGTGAAGCCCTGCTGTCTGTCTCACATCATCATCTTCTCATCTTGCGTATGCTTCAACAAAAGCAGGATCTGTTCCACAACCTTCTCGGGCACTGATGCGAGGCTCACTGGTCTGTAGTTTTCCAGGTCTTCCTTTCTATCTTTTTTAAAAATGAGAGTGATATTTCCCTTTTTCCAGTCATCGGGGACTTCATCTGACAGCCATGACCTTTTAAATAGAATGGAGAGTGGCTTGGCAACTACATTAGCCAGTTCTTTCAGGTCCCTGGGATGCATGTCATAGAATCACAGAATGGTTTGGGTTGGAAAGAATCTTTAAAATCATCTAGCTCCAATCTCCCCTGGTCAGGCAGGGATACCTCCCTCTAGACCAGGTTGCTCAAAACCCCATCCAGCCTGGCCTTGAATGCGTCCAGGGAGGGGGCATTCAAAATCTCACTGAGTAATCTGTTCTAATGTCTCACCACCCTCACAGTAAAGGATTTCTTCCTTATATCATCAAAATCTACCCTTTTCCAGTTTAAAGCTATTTTCCCTCATCTTGTCACTACCTGCCCTTATAAAAAGCCCATGCCCAGCTTTTCTGTAGGCCCCCTTCAGGTACTGGAAGGCCTCTACAAGGTCTCCTCAGAGCCTTCTCTGCTCCAGGCTGAAGAGAACCAGCCCTCCCAGCCTGTCCTCAGAGCGGAGGTGCTCCAGCCCCCTGATAATCTTCGTGGCCCTCCTCTGGACCTGCTCCAACAGCTCCATGTCCTTCTTGTGCTGGGGGTTCCAGAACTGGATGCAGTATTCCAGGTAGGTGCTCACGAGAGCAGAGCAGAGGGACAGGTCACCTCCCTTGCTGGTCACACTTCTCTTGATGCAACCCAGATCCAGTTGGTCTTCTGGGCTGCAAGTGCACACTTCTGGCTCATGTTGAATCTTTTATCAACCAACACTCCCTTCTTCTCAGGGCTGCTGAGGCCCCATATATTTGTACACATTTCGTCACATCAGGTGGTCTCAGAGTTGCTCTGCTCTTACTGTAGAAGGGATTTTGTTCCGACAGCTCACATCCAGAGGTTCAGGGATGTGAGAGATGTGGGAAGCCTGATCATCAGCAAAGACTGAGACAACTTGCTGAGCTCAGCCCTCTCCATGATGTCTGTTGTCAGTTTTCCCATTTATCAGAAGGGATACATTCCTACATACCTACAGAATCCCTTGCTCTTCTTCACTCTTCTTGCCAGGTAAAGTTCCATTTGTGCCTTTTCTAAATTCATAATTAGAAATTAGAGGAAACAAGAACTAAAATATTGTTCTGAGAGCTCAACTATTGATATCTAATGGAGAAAAAATGCTTTGTTTGAGCATAAAAGACCATTACATTCTCTAACTAATAAATTGGCAGAGATAAAGAGGCCATCACAATTAAAAATAAAAAAATGTGCAGATTTGTCACTGAGCTTTAATCAGCAACAGCAAACACCACACTGAGGGAACACATGGTATGAACAGTAGGCAAAAAGAAGTACTGTCAGCTATAACCAGATAGTGAATATAACCATTTTCATGTTAAGATAAAAATAAACCTATCATATTCTATCAAGGACGGAACGTTAGTTGTACTGAAGACAAAAACCACAGTTCAGAGCAAGACATAGCATACACAAAATTGATACATCGTCACTTAAGGAAATGAACGCTTTGCGTAACTGCAAGGTTGAAAAGTTTACAGCTCTATAAAGTTTTTACTACTATTCTACTAAGATAAAAACAGAATACTGCTTGATTCTCTATTCTTCACTGCTATTACATGCCTTTGTTTGGTTACATCACTTAATTAAGTTTAGGAATGAGAGCTGCAGAGGTATGATTTCACAGAATCACAGAATTGTAGGGGTTGGAAGGGACCTCAGAGATCACTGAGTCCAACTCCCCTGCCAAAGCAGGTTCCCTACACCAGGTCGCACAAGTAGGCGTCCAGGCAGGTCTTGAATATCTCCAGAGAAGG
>JAOWBP010004700.1:34632747-34643707 GCA_028571105.1 Tragopan temminckii
TGAGCCCCGCCAGCTCCTGGGCTAGAATCCTTTTACCCCTCGCAGACAGGTGAACACCATCTGCAGCCGTCATGCCATGCATTAATCTACCTTAAGTGAAAGCTGAAAACACTACATAGAATATATTTGCACAAATATATCACTGTTAACATCTTTCTGCATACATATAAAACCATAATTAAGCTAGTGCTGTTAAAAAGAGCTATGAATTACCAATTCAGTGTTAATCATGTGCTCGCATGAAAGTCAAGAGCAGAATAACTGAGACCAAAACCTCACATCTACTTTCATGCATTTTATTTGGTTGCCTGTTTTGGTCTTCGTCTTTCTGAACGGTATTGAAATGTTAGGCAACCAACAGCCTAAAAAAACCCCCAGAAGTACTAAACCAAAAACCACCCTCAAAAGCAGAGATGCACATCTCACCTGTAATAAAGAGAACATTACTGTACAGATCCAGTTTTGTGTGAAGATACAAACATTTCAAGGCTAAGGACAGGGATGCACTTCTCAGATGTACAGTACAACGTAACAACCTCTTAATAGGAACTCACTGAATCTACAAAATCCCCATAAACAGGCAGAGAGAAGAATAAAAAGACCTCTAATATTAACATGAAATATCAGCCCTTACGAGGGGATAATTTTGAGTGACAATCATCAATTAAGTTCCAATACAGTGGCAGGAGGAAACTGTAAGCACTTCTCTATTACTTTTCCTGTGAAAAATGATATCTCAAAAAGGTCAGTTTAACATCACTTCACTAGTGATGTCATGCAGCAATATCATAGATTACACCTCCTGTTTTGCAAAATGGAGTATTTATTACCCATAAAACAGGAGCCAATTAACAGTAGTCAAACTAAAGGCAAAAGCTAAACAGCTTGGAACTTAGGATTACACCTGTAAAGAAGACAGGAAACAAACCAGAGAATCCCTCATTTACCAGAGAAAATCTACTTTAGCTACATTCTGCTCTAAAAAATTACTGCAAAGAAGCACTAAAATCAGGATTTCACAACACTTAATGTCAACCTGGACTTAAAACAGAAAAAGAGTCCATAAGTTTCTTTGAGCTTTTCAGTGTATTATAAACCTTGTTTGAATTCTAACAAATCCATGTGGAACTATGGTCACTGAGGGAATCTAGCTTCATAAAAGCTCATGAGTAATAAGCAGGCTGCTATCCCATCCCTTTTATTTTTTTAAGAAATGAATTACAGCTACAGATTAATGGAAAGTCTCTTAAGACTGCTGTCAAATACTCAGCTTCATTCTGATACATAGGCATTTAAACAAAATAGGTAAAGCAACAGTTTAATCACTCAAAGGACTAGCCTGGAAAAAGTTTTAAATAGTCTAGAATTAAAGCCAAGGCTAAACGAAGATACAAAAATCATTTGAGTACAAACACGCCATGAATTCCAATACCTCTGACAAGACAAAAAAGCTCACAAGATGTTGATGCTTTTAGCCTCCAACTGTACAGTTATTCATTTATTACTCTCTGGTTTCCAAGCAGTATTTCAATATCAACGCCTGTAAATAACTACTTCCAGAGACTAAGAATTTGCTTTTTCTTAACCAGAATTAGGAAAGCACTCAGTAACACCTTCTCACATTATAGTATTTCTAAATTACAACTATAAAATAATCAGTAAAGAAAAACTTAATTCTGACTGCAGCACTAGATAAAATTAGTAATATTTACCATGGAAAACAGAAGTCAGATTGCCCTCTTGTGGTCTATTTAGAAACACGTTTCTAAGTTACACTGAAATTCACCAGGATTGGTACATTTCTGGTGGTTTGGGGTTTTTTGTTTGTTTGTTTGTTTTTAAAACTTTCCACCAACACCAGCATTAGAAAGTAAGAAAGATTAAGAAAAGGTATAAAAAGAGAAAGGAACAAAATTGCTATGTATCAACAATCCTTACCAATTACAATAAAAACTGTTTTAAAGGATAACTGTTCTTCACAATAATTGAAATGAATTAATTAGCTAGCTTACTACACCAGTCTTAAAAACATTAAAGGTAGATCAGAAAAGGATTACTGACCAAAAGTACCATAGAATCCTCTAGGTCCACAAGTACCAACACCGTACTTCTTCAAAGATGCTTGAGCCGCACTCTTTAACATAAAACAAATTATGTGAAATATTTATCCCTACTATTGGTAACTAATTCTTCTACAGAGTTCATGTTGACTTTGACTTTTTTTTTTTTATTTTTTTTTTAAATTCTACTGACCAAGAATATTAGATACTAATCTAATGCTTGGCTAGCTCCAAGTAAGCGTATCAGATAAAACTTCAGTTAAAGGACAAATAGCACAAAATTATAAGATTTATAATCTTCCTTGCTGCTTTAGAAGCATATACCCTTGACAAAGTTTGTGCTTTTTGAAGTAATTTTCCATTTCAAGGAAGCACACCAGCTAAAAGAGGACTAATCACACACTATACAGTAACTGGAAGAACTCACCTTAACTTTCTCATTATCCAGAAGTCCAAGAAAATTGAATGATGCAAAGTTAATACATTCCTTGCCATTAACAATGATTTTATGGGTAGGAGGACTGAAAAAAATTAACAGAGATCTATTGTTATGAATGAGTATTTATGATTTTCATAAACAATTCAACAGTATACAAGTTTTATTTTTCCTGTTAAGAAGAGCGTTTTAAAGACTCCTCATTTCCATTTTTCTTTAACTGGCCATTGATGTTTAAGTTTAATATTAAGGCTAAATTCAGCAAAATCATTACTCCTGTATATTCATAAAGTATTATTAAATATCTTCCTATTTAGTTTCATGATTCTTTGCTGAAAGCTTAATTCATACAAAGACGACTCTTGAAGAGATAAATAATGCTGCTTCTTAGCTTAAAAGTTATATCTGTTCGGAAGAGCACTAAGAATAAAAACATAATTTTATTGCTACTTACTTGCACAATAAAAATGTACTTAAAACTTCACAGAATCACAGAATTGCAGGGGTTGGAAGGGCCTCTAAAGATGACACTGAGTCCAACCCCCCTGCAGAGCCGCTCACTACAACAAGCTGCACATATAGGCAATTCAGACAGGCCTTGAATATCTCCAGAGAACTTATGTTTTTATCATAAAGCAATCCATAATACCAACCTTTTACTGCCTCATGCTAACAAACATAAGTATTCTGTTTAACTGAGTTTCCAACCCTCTTTAAACCATAACAGTTTAAATGAACCATGTAATCGGGAAATACAAAAACCATGAAAACATGCAGTATTAACAAATGAACAACAATAATGTTGTTGATGCTGATGTTAACGAGCAACATAATAAGCAGAGAACAGAAAAAAATTCTGCACTAAAAGTTATGGTTTAGATAAGAGATTATTGCAATTAAAGAAAAAACAGGTATTTCTGCTTTAAATGTAAGTATAACATGTTCTGTATTCTAAAAGCAATCTTGTTTCAGCAATTATACGCTTCAATACTATAACATCAAGAGCTTCAACTAATCACTCAGTGCTGAAACACTCACAGCTAAGTCAATTACAAAACCTTATATCTGTCTATTTCTCTATGTGTTGACAAATAACAAAATTGAGAACTATCATCCAAGCCACAGATGGCAAAAGCAGAGACAGAGAGAATGAAGAATCAGTCATTCAAGGAAGGACATGATCAGATTTGAGACCACCTGAGAAATCTGAATATGTACAGGCGCAACCTAACATACACATCCAAGGGTCCTGAGTGAACTGTAAAGAGATGGATACCACTCTACCAACCACATTTGAGAAGCTGTGGCAATCCAGTGAAGTTCTCAGTGACTGGGAAAGCGGAAACTTCACCATCACTATTAAAAATGGAAAACAGGAAGACCCAGGAAACTACAGGTCAGTCAGTCTCACCTTTCTACCCCGCAGACCATGGAACAGATTCTCCTGGAAACAAGGCTAAGTTAAACAGAGAATAGAGAAGTGACAACCAACACAGTTTCACCAACGGCAAATCCTAATTAACTTGGTGACCTTCTACAACAGGATTATAGTGTTGGTGGATAATGGAAGAGCATCTGATATCATCTGCCTGGACTTGTGCAAAGCAGTTGACACTGTTCCATATGACAGTACATTCAAAACAAGTTTCACATCAAGCATTCTGATGGTCGAAATTGATTATTTTAAGAATAACTTTTCATGAAGTGTCAAGTAGCTAGGCAAAGAATCAGTTTCTCCTGCAGTTTCTCCCTCACATAATCACAGAATCCCCTAACCTCTTACTCGAAGTTAGTAAACAATTTGCTATTTAAAAAAAATTAAAACCAAATTACCATCAAAAATACAGACCAGAATGAAGACAAAGATAAAAATTCAATATTAAGACAAAACAAACTAAAACCCTAAATTAAAACATTCAAAGAGGTAAAGATTATTTTAATAGGGAACTTGATAAGGTTACAAATATAGGACCTTCTCTTCAGAGGCAAATTCAGTTCTGTCCTCTAAAAATGCAACTAATTTATGAATGTTTTTAGGGATATGGAAATATTTTGCTATTGATACGCTTAAAATGTGGATACAAAATATTTTAATTGAAGTAAAAAACAGAAATTATCTTGGTTACACTTACCCTGAAACAATGTTGTAGTTGAGAGCTGGGTGATCTTTTGGTACAGGAGGAACAAGAGGCTCTGGCTGCCATTCTTCGATCAACTCTTCTTTTTCCTGAAGAACAGAAAAGAAAACTGCTCAAAATGGATTTCCATTACAAAAGTCCTTGTACTCAAATGGACAGTTGCTAATAGTTATACAATAAATTACATACCCTACTGTATGTAACCTTTCTGAGACACATGGGGTTGGTAATATCTCTATGTGGTCAACTAAGAGTCTCTGAGTTTTTCAAAGGGAAGGATGTGTAAAAAGAGATTATGATGGTGCATTAAAAATCTCATGATATGATAATTAAGAGCAGAGATACGAATTTGGCGTCCCTGACAAATTCAATCAATATTTAATTCAGTATACTAATTATTAAAATCATCTTCTACACTAAGTAATTTAATACAAATAATACAATAATTGAACATAAATTGCCCCACTTCACATTCTCAAGTCTTCAACTGCACGGTTCAAAGAACTGTAGCATTAAAATACTAAGCAAAGTAACACAAATATGATCAAGACACAACAGAAAATATAAACTGCTAAACACTTAAGACATAGCAGAGGCAACAACATCAAAACTAAACCACATATCCCTCCATCTAATCATGGAAGAATACCCAATGCATATTTATCTTCAAAGTGCTCTAAACTGTACAAGAAAATGTCAGTTAAATGATTTTCTGAAGGAGCTGTACTGGACCAGTAAGGCAGCTGCATTAGACCAGTTCCACATAAATCAGCAACTGCTAAGGAAAACCACCAAAACCGTTCTTCATACTACCAAGAAGAATTCTAAAAGAGGATTATTTACTAGTATAATAAGGTAAGTATTGTTAACTAACTTCTGACAGCAATGGTGCTACATTTCTATAGAATGTTTAAGGGTACTTATTTCAATACCTGAATAAAAGAATTGTAATCAATTTTTTAAAATAACTTGGAGACGTTTTTTTGGGGTTTGTTTTGTTTTGTTTTGTTTTGTTTTTTTTGTTTTTTTATTAAATACTTTCTTCCAAACCTTCAATGCACAAGAACAAATTAAGATCATTAAAATCAAAAGGAAACTATATGCCAGAGTAGTGTTTACTTTTGCGCACTTTCATCAGTTTCTTTTTACTAAGCTAATGAATAATTTTGTTTCTAAGTATTTCTGGGATATAAATTAGTATCCCAAGAACTCTGCAAAGGTCTATTGCAAAAGACAAATGAAAAATTCACTTTTTATGTGAGCATAGTTATCTGTATTTCTAATATTTTGCAGATGTAGTTTGAATATCCTTTTATTTTATTTTTTCATGCTAGTTTTTTTTTTTTTTTCTTTTTTACTGTATTTTTACCCAAGGGACATATGCTTTAAAGGAAATCAAATGCCATTAACACACATAACACAATTAATTTCATCCATTATTTTGAAATGGCCACACTCATGTAAGAAAAGGTCCTTAGTTTTTTCAGCAATTGCAGAACAGATCACTGGAGCCCTGCACATAGTTGTACATGCATTGAAATGCTAATCCATATACTACTAATTACTGTATAGTAAATCTCACATTCAACAAGATTCAGCAAATAACATCAGATGGCAGATTACTAGACAAAGCATCCTATAAAGACTGATGCATAACACAGTACCAAAATGGTGGAAAAAATATTACCTGAATTCAGGTTACTCTCAGCGTGAAACAAAAATCCTAACTCTGTTTGCTAAACTGATCCAAAACAAACAATGGTATTCTGATTTTGGATCAAGGTAGTTATACAAGCTGGAGGAAGACTTCTTTGAGAGCAGCCCTGAAGAGAAGGACTTGGGGGACACGAACCAGCAGTGTGC
The DNA here is from genome assembly GCA_028571105.1 of Tragopan temminckii. Classification (NCBI taxonomy): domain Eukaryota; kingdom Metazoa; phylum Chordata; class Aves; order Galliformes; family Phasianidae; genus Tragopan; species Tragopan temminckii. The sequence goes on from JAOWBP010004700.1 coordinate 34,639,245, forward strand.
GCTTGCAGCCCGGAAGGCCAACCGTGTTCTGGGCTGCATTAAAAAAAGGGTGGCCAGCAGTGAGAGGGAGGTGATTGTTCCCCTCTACTCAGCTCTTGTGAGGCCCCATCCGCAGTACTGCATCCAGGCCTGGGGACTCCAGTACAGGAAGGACATAGAGCTCTTGGAGCAGGTTCACAGGCGGGCCACTAAGATGATCAGAGGGCTGGAGCATCTCTCCAAAGAAGAAAGGTTGAAGAAACTGGGCTTCTTTAGCTTGTAGAAGAGAAGACTCTGGGGAGACCTCATTGTGAACTTCCAGTACCCGAAAGGAGAACATAAACAGAAGGGGAATGACTATTTACACAGGTTGATAGTGATAGGACAAGGGAGAATGATTTTAAACTGAGACGGGAGGTCTAGGTTAGATATTAGGAGGAAGTTTTTCACACAGAGGGTGGTGACACACTGGAACAGGCTGCCCAGAGAGGTTGTGAATGCCCCATCCCTGGAGGCATTTAAAGCCAGGCTGGATGTGGCTCTGGGCCGCCTGGTCTAGTGGCTGGTGACTGTGCACATAGCAGCAGGTTTGAAACTAGATGATCTTTGAAGGTCCCTTTCAACCCAGGCCAGTCTATGATTCTATGATTCATGTGCAACTCCGTACCACATAGCTATTTAAAAAGCTATTATGAAAGATGTAATTTCATACTATGGGTGCTGACCCACAGCACTGTAAGCCAGTAGCTGCTATGGTACAGTCCTCTCTGAGATATAAATACTTATCCATTCCTTTTGTTAGCACAGGCAGTCATGAAGCAGACAATAACCTCCTTCTGAAAAACGATCCAGATGAAAACAAATCTAGCAAAAGCAACATGGACATGCAGCTAAGCTAAAGGCCACAATAAAGTAGTTCCAATCTAGACGGACTAATGCTACTTCAAAACCAAATCCTGAAACAAAGATGTCCAGCAGTACTCTGTACCTTTTCATAATGCTTCAGAAAGACTTCCGAAGATCAGAAAGCAGGATATCTGCCCATGTAGCCTGCAGTTTGCTCCAATGCAGCTGGTGATAAAGGCCTTGCCTCAAAACCCTGAGACACAATGTAGCCAGCACCAACAGTTTTGTGTCTCTTTTAGACTATTTTTTAAATTATTTTCAGAAATAAGCCTAATTCAGATGAGAAATGCTGCCTGTCAGTTACAGATAGATAAAAAAGCAGTATATAAGTTACACTACCTATTGGAGAAGAGCTTCTGAAGTGTGGTGCATTTTCTGTGGAGCTGGTTAACACTTAATTTCAAAAAACATCTTTATGACTTTCACACAGTGAAGGTTAAAGGCAGAGGATAAAGTATCTTTTTTTTTTTTTTTCAAAGTGGACACAATTAAAACCATGCAAGTACATACTTTGCTTTTTTTAAATTATTTATCTGGATTTTTTTTTTCTTTTTTTTCTTTTAAAGGGTACAAAATAACACCCAGCAGCTCAACAACTGAAACACCAATTGAATGAAAATCTTTTTGAAAAGGAGGGTAGCAGGTCAAAAATCGTATTTATAGAAGAAAATCATATTTACAGAAAGAAACTACACTAAATTAGCCCACTGCAAATGAAATTGAGATCTGTAAACATAACGAGCAATCTGGAGTTAGTAATTTTCTCTCTGCTACTCATACTGAATTGGTAGGAGTTTCCCATCTTTCACTTGAAAGGTCTGCAGTATGCAGGAACTGCATCACAGGTCACGAACCATTGACAAGATATGGTCCCGCCTTTTTTTCCTACGTGAAATAAAATCATTGGATAGTCTGAGTTGGAAGAGATCTTAAAACTCATCCAGTTTCAACTCTTCTGCTATGGGCAGGGACACAGTTGCCCAAAAGCCCCATCCAACTTGGCCTTTAATACTTTCAGGGATGGGGCATCCACAGGTTCTCTGCACAGCCTGTCCTAGTGTATCATCACTCTCACAGTGACAAATTTCTTCCTTCTACCTATTCTAAATCTCTGCTCTTTTAATTTAAAACTGTTTTTCTTGTCCTGTCACCACATTCCACCATAAAGAGTCTTCCTCCACAGCTTTCTTATAGACTCCTTTTAGGTATGGAAGGCCACTGTGAGGTCTCCTCAGAGTCTCCTCTTCTCTAAGGCTAAATAGCCTCAACTTTCTTAGCCTGTCCTCACAGCAGAGGTGCTCCAGCTCTTTGACCATACTTCTAGTCCTCTGGACTTGTTCCAACAGGTTCATGTCATGCTGAGTGTTCCAGAGCTGAAAACAGTTATCCAGGTCTCCCCAGTAGAGAAGAATCCCCCCCCTTGCCTGCTGAACACACTGCTTTCAGTATCAATGTAAAAAAAAGAGATCCACACTGCACCTAGGCCAGCCCATACTCCTTCCTCCTTGTATCAAGCAAATATCTCAATACATCAGATTTTCCAGAATAAGCAGAAGATCCATCTGACATAGCTGAAAGAGGCTTTCATACAGTGACCCTCACTATCAGAACTTCCACCTTGCACCTTCTAAATACGTGCCTAATTTCAGACCAACATAAACAATAAAAATATTTATTCTCAAACACACAGGGAAATCAGACTTTAATTACCATTGTAATATTCTCAATATATACTTGATTCACTTCTTTTTCTTCACTTCACTGTACTTTAAAATAGCTGCTTGATGGAAAAAAAACCTTCTAATTTCCTCTCTCTCAGGCTACAACATAAGTAAACTCATGTCTCAGTTCTTTCCCTAATTCTTTTTAATGTATATAGACATGTACATTTCATGTTTATATTTTAACATTTAACTTTTGTTGATGAATATCCTATGTGGAAATACAAACATGTTTTGTTTCATAAAACAAAGTAGAATATTTATACAAGTAGGTAAAATTTATATAAACATTTTTATATATCTAAACATATACACACACTTTTTTTTTTAATTGGTGATGGGTTATAATATTTAAAAACCATGCACCTTGTTAAGAGAGATACTTTGATGTAAACACATCCAATCTAAATTATTTAAACAAGTTGTTGTTGTTGTTGTTTTTACCCTGATTTTCAAAAAGTCATAGCATCATGGAATGCATGAGGCTGAAAAGGTTATAAAAGACCGCCTGGTTCCAACATCCCTGCCATGGGCAGGGCTCCCACCCACCAGATCAAGCTGCTCAGGGCCTCATCCAACATGGCCCTGACCATCTCCAGGAATTAGGCATCCACAGCTTCTCTGGGCAGCCGGTACCTCACCACACTCCCAGGAAAAGAATTTCTTACTAACATATAACCTCTGCTCTCTTCTGGTTTAAAACCATTCTTCCTTGTCCTGTCACCATACACTCCGGTAAAGAGTCTGTTCTTTCTGTTGTCCCCCTTCAGCTACTGTAAGGCCACAATGAGGTCTCCTCAGAGCCTTCTCTTCTCCAAGCTGAACAAGCCCAGTTCCCTCAATCTTTCTTCACAGGAGAGGTGCCCCAGCCCTCTAATCGTCTTTGGCCCTCCTCTGGACCCACTCAAACAACTTTACATCTTTCTTGTGCTGGAGTCCCAGGCCTGAACGCAGTACTGCAGATGGGCCACACAAGGGCAGAACATAAGGGCATAATCACCTCCCTCACTAGTATGAAGCAATTATCTTCGTGAGACATGTCTTTGCTAGTGCAAGTGTTTTGAAACAGTGTAAAACATACAACTGTGTCAATATGCAAAGATTAATAATACCTTTTTTTTATTTGCAGTCATACCAGTCCTCAAATAATAGCTCTTTAAGTTATTGGTATTTACAGAATTATGTCATCAATTGGTAAACATCTTTAGCTATAGTGGAATCTTGGCCTGAAATAACTGCAAACTCACAGGAAGGAACTACATCTGCTTTTTTCTTTAAATACCTTCTGATCCTGACCAATTCTTGAACACTGCATGTGCAACAGACAGCTCTCATGGCCGACATTATTTCCTGGCCATGAATTAAACATTCTTCTCTGAAAAGAACTTTCTAGTCTCCATGTGAATACTACTCTAATTAAATTTATCATACTACTACCATAACGAACATTCTAAAACTCAAAAAAAAACCCACGATTTTTTCTTGTGTGCACAAGTATAAGACTCCTAGTAGGGCTTCAGAGATTGAGAAAAGCTCAGTATTATTTACTGCAGAGTGAAAGACTGTCAGATCTAGAAGGTTACTTCCTTTTGCACAAATTGTTGGATGGGAGTAAGTTTGCCGCTAAATGATGAAATGCAATCTTTGGCAACCCACACCAATCCTCACTGGCCCTTTGCTGCTTTTCAGTAGATTTTACTTTGAATAAAAAGTCCATGAGAATCTGCATGTCTAGTATTCTGCCTAGCATTAGATTTATTTGTAGCTCCTGAAATCCCAAACTATCAAGAAGTTACAGTCAGAGAAAGTACTCCAATTTATTAGTTAATTATTCAAGAGCTTCATTTTTTTTTTTTA
>JAOWBP010004700.1:34655374-34693277 GCA_028571105.1 Tragopan temminckii
ACTTCCTGAAGGGAGGCTGTGATGAGGAGGGGTTTGGCCTCTTCTCCCAGGCAACAAACAGGACCTGAGGAAATGGCTGCAGGTTGTACCAGAGGAGGTTTAGATTAGACATAAGGAAAAACTTTTTCTCTCAGAGAGTGGTCAGGCACTGGGATGGCTGCCCAGGGAGGTGGTGGAGTCACCGTCCCTGGCAGTGTTCAAGAGGTGCCTGGATGAAGAGTCATGAGATATGGTTTAGTAGCTTGTGGTAGCAATGGTAATGGGATGATGGTTGGACTAGATGATCTTGTAGGTCCTTTCCAACCTTGTGATTCTATCATTTTATGATTTCAGAACTCAGATCAAAAGCAGGATGAAGTTGTGCTCTGTGCAATCATTGGTTTTTTTTGTTTGTTTGTTTTTGTTTTGTTTTGTTTGGGGGGGGGGTGGCAGGGGTGACTGGGGAAAAAACAAACTACAGCGATTAGTTATAAAAGTAATTTCAGTAAAAGCAAGAACATTTCTTGATCCTCTCTGATCATGGGGCACATGGCTCAATTTCTGGTAGCTTCCTACATTCATGTAATATCATTTTAGCGTGGACCTTGTGCAGATCGACTGCAACGAGGGGTCCTGGCAGATAGGTAAATCAGAACCAACCCTTAAAACTGCAGCTTGACCCATCACACAGGGCCCTGAGCCCACCCCAGCCCAGCCCAGCCTAGCCCTGCCCAGCGCCCAGCGCCCCTGTCCCCCACACCCAAATACAGGTAGGAACCGTACTTGTGCCGCCTTGAGTGCTGACGCGAAGTGACACAGAGCCAGGAATGGCGGCAAACCCCCTGCCTGTATAAAAGCAGACCTTAGGGAGTACAGTAAACAGGCCATGCTCGTTAGAAGGGTATGTGAGCGGTTACTGTGGGGCAGGGAAAACAAGCAGGGAAGCTCTTCCCTTCGTTGTCATTCAGGCTGGGTCCCAGGATGTTGCAATGAGAAAACTAAAGTCTGTTAAAAAGGATTTTGCGTCCCTTGGAAATATGTCGAAGGGTTCAGGGGTGCAGATAGTGTTCTCCTCTGTCCTTCCGATGGATAGCTGGGACCCAGGAAGATAAAGGAGGACATGTCGGATAAATAACTGGTGGGGGGGGGATACCTTGATCAAGGCTTTGGGTATTTTGATCTTGGTCAGGCCTTTGAGAAACTGGGGGTGTGGGCTTCTGATGGACCATGGCTGAGCAAGTGGGGTGCAGGTATTCTGGGGAGTAAACTCTCTGGATTGATCACAAAGGCATTAAACTGGGTTGGGAGGGGAAAGGGAGAGGAGATAGATGTAACAGAGAAGGGCTGAGGGATGTGGTCACTGTTGGAGATTACAGGCAAGAACCTCTGAGTTGTCCCATAGGAGTGTGTGATGACTCCTCAGAGAAGGTACTGTTGCTGATACTCTGTCCAAAGTCTTGTGTTCCTTCATGGGTAACTGCACCTGCTGCTTTCCTAAACTGTCTGTATACCAATGTGTGTAGCTTAAACAGAATGAGCTGAAGAACTGTGTACAGTTGCAGGGCCATGATCTCATTGCAATCATGGAGATGCAGTAGGACAGCTTGCATGGCTGGAATCTGTGGGCTACATCCTTTTTCAGAAAGACAGGCTGGGGAAGTGATATGGAGGGGCTGCCCTTTATGTGAGAGAGCAACTAGAATGTAATGAGCTCCATCTGGGAGAGGGTGAAGAAAGTGTGGAGAGCTTGCGGGTGAGAATTAAGGGGTGGTCTGGTATGGCTGACACCGTTGTGGGAGTGTACTACGGGTCACCAGATCAGGAGAATGAAATTGGTGAGGCCTTCTACAAGCAGCTGGAAGTACCCTCACAATCCCGTGCACTAGTTCTCGTGGGGGACTTTAATCGTCTAGATATCTGTTGGGTAAGCAACACAGGCAGGCGTGTGTGATCAGATGGTTCCTGCAGTGTGTGGAAGTTACTTTCTTGCACAGGTGATGGAGGAGCAAACAAGGTGGAGGGGTGCTTCTGGACCTTGTTCTTTCCAGCAGGGTTGGGCTTCTTAGGGATGTGAAGGTTGGAGGCAGCTTGGGATGTAGCAGTCATGAGATGGTGAAGTTCAAGACTGTGAGTGGAAGAAATAAGGCAAAAAGTTGGATTGCTCTCCTGGACTTTTGGAGAGCCACCTTTGACTTTTGCTGCGACCTGCTTGGAGGTATCTCATAGACTAGAGTGCTTGAAGGGGGGCTCGGCAGCATTAAAAAAGCCCTTCTTCCAAGCTCAAGATTAGTGCAGAGTATGAGTGGAAAAGAGTAGGAGATAAGGGAAGGAAGGCAGGAGACCTGCATGGATGAGCAAGGAGCTCATGTATAAGATCAAAGGAAAAAAGAAGGTCTATGAAATGTGGAAAAAGGGCCTGTCCTCTTGGGAGGAGTATAGGAGTGTTGTCAGGGCCTGCAGGGAAGAAACAAAGAAGACTAAAGCTCACCTGGAGGTGAAGCTGGCCAAGGAGATAAAGGATAGTAAGGTTTTTTTTAAAGTATGTTAGCAGTATTTAGTCATCAGTTTTCTCCCTTAGCTTGTTGCTGCTGTTTTGTTTTCAGGCCCATCTCCCTACGTTTTCCCTTTCCCTATCCTGGGGTGTGGATCAGAGGGTCCCTTTGCCCTATTGGTCATGTAATTGGATCGAACTGGCCTAAAACCATTGACATTTATTGGTGCATTGAAATACATTTGAGAACAAACCTCTGTGTGCTCTCCAAGAGTTCTGTTAGAGAGTTTAGCTGTTTTCTGTATTGCAGGTCTGCAAACAGGGCCTTGAAGTCCAGGTGAACTGCCTCTCAGTGTCTCTCAGTATTCTGAGATACTTGTAAACTCTCTGAATGCTCTTGCAATGTTTTTGTTTTTGGCACCTTGCCAACTTGCTTTTGTAAAGAGGAAGAAAGATGTATTTTCTTTTGCTTGTAAAACTGTTCTTCAAGGGATTGTATTCCATCATTTTTCCTCTTTTAATGCTCAGAACACTCTGGGCCTTTATTAAGTCCGCCACTTTGCTCTATGAAGCTATATGTATATATAATAAATGAAAAACACTGATGGAAATACCTATTTGGTGTCTGCATACAATGTGGCATAAATTGGGCATTGAAAGTTACATCCCAGAGGAGTTACTAATATTATAGAACGTGATTTCTAAACAGGCTTCCAGTCTCTCCCTTGAGTCCCTTATGTATTTCTTGAATGCTCATCTGATGATCAACTTGTCAGTCTCCCTGTATGTACTCTTTATCATTTTACTCAGTATCTTTGTTATCTTTGTTTATAATATTTTGAGGAAACTTTCCCTAAAGCCAGAGAGTACTGAGTGGCACAGGGAGTGTGGAGGGACTTGGGAGAAACTTTAGAGAGATGGGCATCACCGGTGACATGAAACTTTTTGCAAGATCCTAGGAACCTAAGCAGGTGTTTGAGACAGAGATATTGCAGCTCAGGTAGACATGAGGAGGCACAAATTATTTTGGGTGTCTTACACCTACCAGGCCTTATTCAAGGGAAAGAGAGAGTCTCTGAAACTGAGCAAGAAAGTCTTCAAGCTGAAAGGGAGAGTCTCCACACCAAAAGGAACGGTCTCCAAGAGGCAGTACGAACTGAACAAGAGTCTCCAAGCTGAAAGGGAGAGTCTGTGAGAGAGAGTCCAAACTGAGAGGGAGAATCTCTGGGTCGAGATAGAGAGTCTCCTTGTTGAGAAAGAGAATCTTCAAACTGAGCAAGAGAATCTCTGAACTGAGAAAGAAAGTTGCCAGGCTGAAAGGAAAGATCTCTGACCTAAGAGAGAGAAAATCAAAACTGAGAAAGAGAATCTCCAGTCTCTCTGAGGTGCCCTCCAGTCCAAATGTGACACCCTCCAATCTGAATGAGACCATTTCCAAGTCAAGCAATACTGTGTCCGAGCCAAAAAAAGAAATTTCTGAAACGAACGAGACTGTCTCCAATCTGAATGAGACAGACTCCAACCCAAAGAGAACTGCCTCCAAGTTGAGCCAGAGAGAAAGAACATTGAAAATGCGCTACCTGATCAATCAAAGGAGGCATCAGTATGTATGTCAGTTGCCCCTGTGAGGGGATGGAAGTGTTGCCTTATTTAGAATGGAAGAAAGAGGAGGTGGAGAAAGGAGAGGAATAAGACCCAGGGAAGGGGCCCTCAACAGGACCACTGTCACTGACACCAAGGAAAAAAATGGCAGAAACTAAAAGACAAGGAGTAGTTGAGGAAGACACTTACTTACTTGACCTCTTAAAATGACTGAAATTTGAGTTTTGAGAAAAGATTTTTCACGGCAGCTGAATGTCACCTGGTTACTTCAATGTTGGGACAATGGGGTCAACAGTGTGTTGCGAGATAGTGGAGAAGCTTGCCAACTGGGAAGCACTGCTAAGGACTCAGCCATTGACAGAGGTATAGTAGATGTCAGGATGAGACCTTCACCCTCTGGAAGTGGTTGCTATTAGCTGTAAAGGAGAAATACCCCTTCAAAGACAAACTAATGCCTGAGATAAAGAAATGGACTGATATGGAAAAAGGTATCCATTATTTGAGAGAATTCGCCATGGTGGAAATGTTACATGATTCCACATTCATTCCCGATGACCCACTCCAAGAGCATGATCCTGAATGAGTGTGGCATACACCGAGTATGTGGCAGAGATTCACAAGAACCGCACTAGAAAAGCGCAGTGGTACACTAGCAGGAATGTATGACAGGGCAAAGAAGACCTCTTTTATTTGTTCTGATTATTAGACTTCGTGACTTTGAGCAATATTTAACCCCTCCACAGACTTATATATCAGCCATTTTGGAAGTTCATGAAAGACTGGATAGAATGGAGAGTAAACAGGAATATATGATGGGGAAACTGTGTACCTTGTTTAATTGTGATGAGTCCAGTGAACCTGTGCTGGCATCAGAGACACCTGATGAGAATCAGTCTGCTGAAGGGACTGATCAAATTGATATGCTCCCTACCTATATCATCCAGTATCTCAGCTATTAAAAGCAGACATCCTCCTGTTTGAACAAGTGGAAACTATAAGTCTGTGTTGTGTATGCCTTGTGGAGTTACCTACACGAGCATGGTGAAAATATGAAGAAGTGGCATAGAAAACTCAACTCCTGCAGTTGAACCAGCTCCAAACCATTGACAATGATAGAGCATCTTAAAATTCTTTGCTTACATACCAAATGTAATAACTCTTCAAAGATTCTGATTTCTTTTTCCAAGGGACAAGAAAGGACAAACATGTTTACTATTCAGGCAGTAATCAAACACACAAGAATGAGACAAGAGCTTACTTTCCACTACTAAAAGCCTACTGATAGATTCAAATACTTGATTTTTGTAGGGAGAGGCTTTGTTAAAGAAAAGTCTGACAGACGCATCTTTCTTTAAAAAAAAAATAAAAAATCTTTTGGTAAATTTCTTTGACAAAAAAAGGGAAAAAAAAGTTACAGCTTTGACAGTTACTATCAGTAAATTAATCCAGACACTATACTTGTAGGCTTTTCAGTTTTTTCAGTTATAATACATTTACTTTTTATCAAAAAGAGAAAAACTTATGACATTTAGAGCTACTTCTAAACAAATTTGAGTTCCTTCTGTACCTGGGAGGTAAAAAGTCCTGATTCCTTCGGTCCTGTCCACATTTATGTAGAAAGGAAAAGGAAACTGGTATGTTCCAGTGTTCTTTCCTCCAGTAGTTCTTTAGATTTCTATGTTTGTTTTTGGGATGTTGTAACATAACATGCATTTCCTTCTGCTCCAAGCACAACTGGTGAAATGGCAGTCAAATACTGTTAGACTGCCTGACAGTCTTATCATGAAAGCAGTGGCTTGTGTGCAGGAGTCTTCGTAGTCAGTTTGTATTTCAAGGCTTTTTGTGTGTGGATCTCATCAGGAAATGAGTGAGACAATAAGAATTCAGCACTATGGTATACCAGCATTCTCAGACACATTTTTTTAATTCCATATGAGAAACAAATGTGTAAAAACAATTTGCAAAATTATAATATGTTTTCCAAGTGATTTTTTTATTAAATATTTTAACCAGAATTGGACGTGTGTGACTAGATATAAGAACAAGGCTTTTTTTCCCACCCTTAATCAGACTTCTGTTGCCTCATATGGTAACTTGGAAAAATATCTGTACCTGGTGGTTGTCCCTAGAAATGTGTGGTCTGAAAGAGCAGCATTACTGGTCAGGTTCTGAGCCTCCTGCACCAAGGCAGTTCTTGGTGAGTGGTGTAAGTTTTTCATAATGTCTTTGAAGTAGCTCTGACAGCTAAAAGTAGGAGTCTCTTTCAACTGACTTAGGAGGATTACTCCTGCTCCCACTGCTGTAGAAGAGCTGTACTGGTCTAGTGTCCAAAGCCATAACATTATGCTTTTCTTCAAACACCACACATTCAAAAATGAATGCAGCTACCACCAGACATGCAGACTGAAGTACAAGACAGTAAATTTGGAAATTTGGAATATGGAATATTTTACTGACTATCTGATTTATATCTCTAACTTCCCAAAACCAGAATTCGAGAATGGATGTTTAGGTGATGATCAGTTATGTAACAGAAGTACTGTGTTAGAGAGGAAATGCATTTAAATGCCAGTCAAGAAATACCAATGGAGTTTCTCAGTCTTTCTGTAGGAAGTTGACAAAATTAATTAAAAAGTACCATCCTAATTTTCTTTCTTTGAAAGCATAAAATGAAAACTAAATTGAGATTCACAGATTTTTGACAATTCCTTGCAATCCTTTATTCTAGAATACATAGGAGCAAAATGCTTGCATTTTCTCAGACCCTTATGGAAAGTAAAGTTTCAGCAGTTGAATTTTGCAGCTACAAGCCTCTTAGAAATGCAAAGTGATGGACATAAGGGGACATCTGCTGCCATTGAGAGGCAGTGCACTGACGATACTGCCAGCTCATGCAACAGTGTCCTAAGAAAGTGAAATTAACAGAGATCATAATACTTACCTTACATTTTATACAGACTCCAGGAAAGACTGGACAAAGGGGGCTTTTTACTTACTATCCTTTCCTTTTGATTCTTTTTATTTTTATTTATTTATTTATTTTACTTGTTCCTTTTGTGTTTGTGGTAGAATAGGGGAGTAGGAAGGCAAGATAGGGTAGCTGGAAGAACAGATTTTATTTCTTTATTTGTTTACCTCAGAGCTGTAAGAAGGGCTCCTAACCCACATGTTTCAGCAACTGGCTGAATTGATGGCTATGTTATTTACTATAGCTATTGTGGCTGTAAGCAATCTGCATGTCCAGCAGTGGGAAGCACTTACATTGAACAGTGTGCCCTGGAAATAAATAAGAGCACCATGACTTTGCCAGTGGTCCTATCACAACTGAGGTGTGTTTAAAGTGTATGTGAATTGCATGGGGCTGGTTAGTAGTCTTGAGACAGTCCTAGCAATTATGTGAATGGGTAAAAATAATACTGACAGACTTTTCTTAAATCCGTTCAGTGTGGAAAGAGAAAAGCTGTCGGTATTGTTTTAGACTAGGAACACAATGGAGAAACAGAATGTATTGAGCAGTGAGTTTGATGTATAAAGAATAACTCATTCATTTCCCGTTTTATTATCAAAGTCATAGCAGTTGCCCCACAGACACTCGTTTAGCTGTTTTACATGTTTGAATCCAAAAATTATTAGAGAGCATTCAAAGGAGGCTACAAAGATGGTGAAACGCCTGGAGGGGAAGACATGTAAGGAGCAGCTGAGGTGCCCTGGTTTGTTCAGCCCAGAGCAGAGGAGGCTCAGAGGAGGCTTCATGGTGACTTACTGCCCCTCACAGAGAGCAGAGCAGCAGTGCTGAGCTCTGCTCTCTGGTGACAGCAACAGGACCTGAGGGTGTGTGGAGCTGAATTAGGGGAGGGTCAGGTAGGGGTTAGGGAAGTGTTCTTCTCCAGAGGGCAGTGGGCATGGAATGGGCTCCCCAGGGCAGTGGGTCCAGAGCTACTGGAGTTCATGGAGTATTTGGACAATGCTCTCAGACATAAGGTGTGAATTTTGGGTGCTCCTGTGGGGAGCCAGGAATTGAACTCAATAGTCCCTCAGGTTATTTTATGATTCTATGATTCCATGATATAAACTGAAATTGATGAAATTGTTTTCTTGGCTTTCATTGCAGTTTTTGTTGGTTTTGTTGTTTATTTCAGCAGCAGGAAACTTGGAAGCTTTAAAATATTTTTCCTTTTGTCACTATTGATTCACATTTTAGCAAAAGAATTTGTACAAATTTTTACTGGGTGAGGAAAAGTGGGGAAGAAAAATCCAGTTGGCAAATTTCAGTTTTGGTAATGAGTAAGGGCCAGAATGAAAAGCAGGCTGTCATCTAATTCTGAGCCCAGTTTTAGAGTTAGACAGTCAAAACGGTTTTCCATTCAGATAAAGTATGAAACATGCTTTTTATTTTCTTGTAAGAAGATAAACATGAATGTCCTAAAGCTAAGTATGTCTCAAAACCATTATCTTTTATCTTTGATGAAACTGCCAGCTATTTTATATTATCAAGAGCAATACTTCAATAATACTTTAATAAGAACTGAGGGAGAAAGGTCAAGCCAGAAGGAACTAATTGCTAACAACGTAATCTCACTGGAAAAATACCATTCCTTTATCTGACACACTATCCTATATTTTTCCCTCAGCTAGTAATCCATTTCTTACTGTCCTTTTCTGAGGCATGCTTTCTTACCCACAAGACCTTCGCACCCTTTTCTGGTATTCACTCTTTCTGCTTTTTGTTTATTGACTCTCAGCCTCCTTCATATGCATCTCTTAAGACATCTTCCTCCCCAGATCAAAGCCTAGTTTGCATATCTCCATTCTAGCACATTCATTACTTTTCTCTTTGACCTTTTGCAGAACATTAACCAAGGATGTTTCAAGAAATTTCTGCAGTTGATCATCAATTACATTATTTTGCCTCTATCTTCTGAAGTCTTTTAAAGCTATGTGCAGTTCTGTATGACCAAAATTCCCCAAAAGCATTGGGTAGTATTAATATTAATCTCATAGCTACTAGAAACTTCAACTGTAAAGCAGTCACTGTAAAATTTGGACTGGTTAGGGCCAGTCTTCTACAGCTATACAAATCTTTTAAGGTTATGCATATGCTTTTAAATAACATCATGCATAAAAGACGACATGAAATAATAATGTCACTTTATCAGAATGTCTGAGTAGAAGTGTTTTTAAGTTGTTATTTCATACTGACATAGATAATTGCCTTATGCATACAGTTATTCTTGCACACTTGCTGAACATATGCGTACAAAGCAACCAAACTTAGGAAACAGCAGGTGCATTTGTTTCCTTACAACATTAACTGACCTGCATCATCCTAGTGAAAAATTCACTGGATTCGTCTGAACTGTTTGTCTGGTGATACTGGCTTCATAAGAAATAATCTCCAGTTTTTCTTAAATAATTTACCTAAAAATATTTAAGCTAACCATCTCAGAAATGGGACATGATGCTGCTAGTAATTACACAATGATTTTAAATACTTGCGTCTCAAATTTAACATCAGTCCTGATGTAAGTATTTCTGAATTTAAGTTAAATTGGTATCCCTTAATACTGCAGCATACTCCTGAGCTGAACTAGGTTTTATTTTGGTATCTCACATAATTTTTTCATTCCTTAGAACAAGTCTATCAGTAGAAATACCAACAAAAGCACTCATCTAAGGTATGCCTGGGACAGAACAATAGGGTGTCCTGTCCTCATGGAAGTTGACAGCTTGCTTTCTTACAGATAGGTTTCCTGTATCTACTTCTTCTCGTTAATCTCAGAACAAAGTACCTTTGTTAGTACTTCACACAGAACTTTGGTGGACTTTGACAAGAATCCAGTCATGGAAATTAAAGGAAAAAAAAACCTCATTGCATCCTCTGAACGCCTTGGCAGTTCAAGATGAGGCGCTTCATCTTCTGTCTGCGTGGTGACAACAGACAACATTTTTGATGGTTACACAGCTGCAGCACAGTGACTGCTTCTATTATGCAGACCATTCTGCCCATCTCCCTTCCATACTGTCAATTACATTCGCCGTTGTCACATTGCTCCCTTAGATTTCTAGCTGCTCAGGGCAAGGATCGGCTAGCTTTCGGATAGGGCTGTTGCCTAGTTACAGTGTAAGAAAAGCCAATGCACAGCCAGAAACTATTGTGTGTTTCTGCAGTGCAAAAATAGCAAAGGGAAAGTGCTAAAGGATTAGCTATTTATAGGTGTTTTTACCAGCCAGAAGATACGTAGGTTATGCAGCTGTGTGCATTTGCACTTCTGAATGAGTATATGTGCTCAAAATCCAGAGTCAGGTCCTTAGCTTATATAAACCTTTCTCTGCAGTGATTAAAAAGAAAGCTTCCAAAAGCCTCTGGTGTTGTCTTCTCAGGCTTGAGGGCTGGCAATAAAAAAAGGCAGTGTATACTAAGAAGATGATTGTAATGAAAGACAATTTTATCTAGTACTAGCCGCCATCCCCGCTCTTTTTAACGTTTCTTTTTCTGAACATTAAATGAGAAATTCACCAAATATCATACAAGCACAGTGGTATAAACAGAACTCCAAATATCTCCCCTTTAGTTACATTCACTGTCTTATGACAGTAATTTTATTTTTAAACTACTTTGTTTTTTAAATTTATTTATTTTTAATTTTTATTTATTTTAAAAATGTATTTTAAAAATGAATAATATTTAAAAACTATTATTTAAACTAGATTTTATCCTGCTAATATGCTTTCAAATTATGTGGGAGGCTATAGCAGAATCATCACCTTCTTCTCTATGCCCTCAGATGAAAATGTCCATACAGCAGCTGCTGAACTTCTGCGTATCAGAATTACCAGTTTGGCATATCCTTTATAGTCTGGCAGTTAATTTCTCAACCCCTCTATGCATGTTAGTCAGGTATTGACAGAAGGGAGTCATGGTCAATTCAGCCATTGTAGTTTAATTTATCGATGTTCATAAGTTAACACCCACTTACGTGTGAATTACTAAATGAAGAGTAAAATAACTGAAAAGCTAGAAATGGGTTTGCTACTCAGTCTTATCTAAACAGAAGAATGATTTCAGAAGTTAATAATAAGGTTTATGTGTTTCAAAAGTGAAATAACTGTAAATAACATTCTTCAATATATTTTCCCAGTCTTTCTTGAAATTTTTCTAAATAATATATGTAGGGAGAGAACTAAATGGAAAGTGATTTAAATGATCTAATGCTGTTGCTATCTTCTATTTCTAGGAGAAACTAAACTAGGAAGCTTAAAGGGGAAGTGTCCCTGACAAATAGCAACGTGCATATATGTACACTGAGAGTTGACATTCTAGTCTTACAAGCTTTTAAGGCTACTGATTTAGCCTGATAGAACTCTGCAGAGTTCACAAGAACAGTAAATAACCTCATTTTTACCTGCCCTACCTTGAATGTATTTTAAGACTGTATTACAAGAAATCAGTTCTGTACTGCCAGGGAACTGTGATAGATGAACCATCCAAGGCTTGACCAGGCCCTGGGCAACCTGGTCTAACTATGGATGTCTCTGTTAATTGCAAAGGAGCTGGACTAGATAACATTTAAAGATCCCTTCCATTTCTAAGGACTCTGTGATTCTATTATATGACAAATGAACTAGAACAGTCAGATCTAAACAGAATCTTAGTTTCAGTTTGTCATTTTTTTTTTCACTAATTATTTTTTCTCTAATTGCTTCCTCTTGCAAACCAGCAATGAATTGACTTAGCTATGTCAGAACTAAGGTTTTTTTTTCTGTAAAATTACTGTGGTAAATTTTTGCCACTAGAGAGCAGATTTGCACTACAAATCCTGTCCTCATCCAGAGATGTTGAAAAACTCAACTTATAACATCCTGTAAATAGTATTTTTCAAATGCAGTCACTTGGTAATGTGCTTGTATACCTGTTTTCTTTATTGGTCTCAAACAGTCTTTAGATATTTCCCTGGTTATTTCAATGGCTTCTTCTGGAAACTGTAATGGTTATTACACATTTTTCAGGTCTACAGTGGAACTTTACAATTCTTTTCATATTAATCTAAAGTTCAGGAAAGAGCTGACCATTCAGAGGCAAGAATGATCTTGTTTTTTAAGCATTCTACTCTGATAAGTGTTGTATGAGTGCTGAAGGCTGATCATCTCAAATTATTTTATGTCTAACTCTTATAATATGTTTCAGTCTCTTACATCAACCTTTATTTACTTGGACATTCTTGGACATTACAGTAAGCCATATTTGGAAGCAAGCTGAAAACACCTCTTGGCTGTTGAGGTAGTGTGATGTACCACTCTCCCTTCTCAAAGGAAGAGGATGAGAACACATGAAGATAAAGGGCTCGTGGATTGATATAAAGATGGGTGTATGGCTCCCACTTAGCATCACAGACAAAACAGTCTCAGCACTGGGAGATTCATGTAATTTATTTCCTTTTAATAGCAGTCTAGAGCAGTGAGAAACTATGAAAATCTTCCCTTGCAAACTATCCTCTTCTACCTCCTCTCCTGAGAAGTGCAGAGGAATGGAGAATGGGGTCAGTCCATAACACTTCATCAATGCCACTCTTTCATGATCTCTCTGCCCCTACCACACTGTAAACATTTCAAGTGCAGGGTGCTGCACATGGGTTGGGGCAATCCCAGGTATTTATACAAACTGGGAGAAGACCTCCTTGAGAGCAGCTCTGCAAAGAAGGACTTGGGGGTCCTGGGGGACGAGAAGCTGGACATAAACCAGCAGTGTATGCTTGCAGCCCAGAAGGCCAACTGTATTCTAGGCTGCATTAAAAAACGGGTGGCCAGCAGGGAGAGGGAGGTGATTGTCCCCCTCTGCTCAGCTCTTGTGAGGCCCCATCTGGAGAACTGCATCCAGGCTTGGGGCCCCCAGGACAAGAAGGACATGGAGATCTCGTTGGAATGAGTCCAGAGGAGGGCCACTAGGGTGATCAGAGGGCTGGAGCACCTCTCCTGTGAGGAAAGGTTGAGGGAACTGGGCTTGTTTAGCTCATTGTGGCCTTCCAGTACTTGAAGGGAGTGTATAAACTGGAGTGATAATGGCTGTTTATATGAGGGTGGATAGTGATAGGACAAGGGGGAATGGTTTTAAACTGTGACGGGGGAGATTTACGTTAGATATTAGGAGGAAGTTTTTCACTCAGAGGGTGGTGACGCACTGGAACAGGTTGTCCAGAGAGGCTGTGGATGACCCATCCTTGGAAACATTCAAGGCCAGGCTGGATGTGGCAGCCTGGTCTAGTGGTAGGTGACCCTGCACATAACAGGGGAGTTGAAACTTGATGATCATTGTGGTCCTTTTTAAGGGGGTTGGGAGGGCACAAGGAGCTGGGAAAGGGCAGAACCAGGACAGCTGACCTAAATCAGTCAAATGGATATTCCATACCACTTGATACAACGTGAAAAAAAACTTCAAAATCTGGGGGAAGTTGGCTGAGGGGCAGCCAGTTCCTGGGGAATGGCTGGGTACTGTGTGGCAGTTGATTATAGTTATCATTAGTATTATTTTCCTTTTCTCTTCCTTTTGTGTTTTCTATGTACAAAGCTTTTATCTCAGCTTATTAGTTCTACTCTGTTTTTGTTCTCGATTCTTTCCTCTATCCCACTGGGAGGTAGTTCACAGCTGCATGGTGCTGAACCGTGGGCTGGTTTCAAATACAGCACCAAAAACAGAAGGTATGTGTCTCTGCTTCCCAGAAAGATGATGATTCTTGGCTGCTGTACAATAAATAGAAATTAAATCAATTTTGTTTCAATATCATGGTTTACATGATGTCCAAAGAGCATTTTAAGCAGAGTTGAAGATGAGTAACAGAACAGAGTAGAAAGATCCAGTTCTTTTCAGCAGTTCAGGAAAGAAGTAAGAGATAATCATTGAATGTAGCTCGGTCTTGTATGTGGCATGCAATGAAATGATGAGTCTTTTTTTAACCATCAAATGGTATGTCTGCTTCATCATTCCATGTGCTGTTTCCTTCACTGTCATTTGTAAAATATCAAAGAAGTTTAAATATATTAACTGGTGTCAAAATTCTTTATCTAGTGATTTCTTCACATGTTACTGGGACCTGATTGCAGTATAACCAGCACTCACCTCCCTTTCTGATGTCAGCTAAGGTTCACTGAGGGGAGACATAGCCACCTCAAAATCTAACAGAATTAATGGAGCAGCTCAGGTGGTGGTAGCTGGTCCTGTTACAGTTTACCTTGGCCCATCAATCCAGCCTATCCAGGTCACTCTGTAGTGCCTTTCTCCCGTCAGGCAGATCAACACGCCCTCCCAATTTGTTGTCAAATTTACTGAGGGTGCACTCAATCCCCTCGTCAAGACAATTAAGAAAGATGTTAAATAGAAGCGGCCCCAGTACTGAGTCCTGGGGGACACTGCTGGTGACTGGCCACCAACTGGATTTAATTCCATTGACCACAACTCTTTGGGCCTGGCCATCCAGCCAGTGTTTCACCCAGCAGAGCATATGCCCATCCAAACCATGGGCAGTCAGCTTCTTCACGATGACGCTGTGGGGGACAGCTCAAAGACTTTACTGAAGTCCAGGCAGACCACATCAACAGCCTTACTTTCATCCACTAAGTGGGTCACCTTGTCATAGGACTAAATCAGGTTTGTCAAACAGGATCTACCATTTGTAAAGCCATGCTTACTGGACCTGATTCCCTGGTTCACCTTTAATTGATCCATGATGAGATTATCAGTTCCATGACCTTTCCTGGCACCAAGATGAGATTGATAGGTCTGTAGCTACTTGGAACATCTTTCTGGCTCTTTTTGAAGATGGGCATCACATTTTCCAGTCTCCTGTCCACCAGGACATTTCTGGTTAGCAGGAGTGTTGAAGGCTGACGGAGAGTAGCTTGGCAACCACATCCGCCAACTTCATCAGCACCCTAGGGTGCAATCCATCTGGCTCCATGAACTTGTGAGTGTCCAACCTTTGGAGCAGGTCCAAAACCATCTTATCATGGATTTAAAAAAAAATCTATGTGCATTATTCATACAATATGTATGTGGACATATAAGTATATAAATACAATATGAATATTATTAATTTTACATATATATGATTTTATGTGATGTAAACATGGAAGAAGGAGGAGCTTCAGCAAAATTTATGCCCACTTTTGTCTAATTTAACCATGTGAAGACTCTCAACCATATTTAGATGATGTGGCTTAAGATCTGAAGTAACAAGGGTGGCAGAAGCAGTTGATAATTTGCATTAATTTTGTGCCAAAGCTGATGAGCTGGTTCTAAGTGTAACCAACTCATCTGAAGTCAACTGTTCACCTGAAATATATTTAGCAATAGGAAGTATGTTTCTAAAGAATGTCTCTAACAAATTAACCATTGTTTGTTCACTAATAAAATAAGATCTGTGGTGCTGAGTAGGTAGCATGTAACTAGGATTAATTATTGTCACTGGATGTGCAACTACCACATCCTGTCCACTTTAACATTAGTCACAAGAAAGTGAGACAGAGAACAGCATTGTCTCATTAGGGTATTTGTAACTTGAATCTGTGGCCACCAACAGAGTGAGAAATTCTGATTTCTCATATTACAACAGAAAAAGGAAGCAAAATATGACTTCCTCCTGTCCTAAAGTACCCAACTTGGTTTTCTAATATTTACTACATTATAGAAGCTAATATGCTTTACAACTTACTTCTGGCAAGATAATCATAGAATTGTTAACTCTACTAGAAATTAGAACACATTTTTGTGCATTTAATGGAGAAATGTCAGTGTAGGTTAATTGACTACTTGAAGGTATTCATTTACACAAGATGTTCATTTGCACAGATTGAACAAAGGTAGCTTTGTTATTCAGAGTGACACTAAGTGCAGAACTGCAGCATTTTATGGAAGGTGAACTGACCTGTGCTGTTGACTTCGTTGAAGACAGAGTTCTTATTCCTCTCCCTTCTACTCCATTTGCCACTTCTATCTGTCTTCCTTGGTGCAACTTTCATTCTAAGATGAGCTTAAAATGGAAATGCCAAGCCCAGACACCAACAGATTTTGAAAAACACAGTAACTAGTCTGAGGCTTCAGCTCATTGCAGGAAAGGGTTTTTTTGCTTGTTTGTTTGTTTGTTTTTCTTTCTGTAGTGTCAACACTTGCTATTCCAGAATGATCTCTGTGATTCATGGAAAAAAAATAATAGTGACTATTTTAAGTTTCTGAACATTAATCAAGAACTATCATTTGGTGGCCTAGTTCCAGCTGAAAAAAAAAGCCTTGAAGGATTTCTGATACTAACATCACTGTTAATCATAGAATGAAAATCATAGAATCACTTAGGTTGGAAAAGACTTTAAAGATCATCAGGTTCAACCACAATCAAACCATACTACCTTAACTCTAACAACCCTCCGCTAAATCATGTCCCTGAGCACCACATCCAAACAGTTTTTAAACACATCCAGGGATGGTGACTCAACCACCTCCCTGGGGAGCCTATTCCAGTGCTTAACAACCCTTTCTGTAAAGAAGTTTTTCCTGATATCCAACCTAAACCTCCCCTGGCACAACTTGAGGCCATTTCCCCTCATTCTACCACCAGTGAGAAGAGACCAACTCCGCTCTCGCTGTAAGCACCTTTCAGATATTGGATGAGAGCAATGAGGTCTCACCTAAGCCTTCTCTTCCCCAGACAAAACAGCCCCAGTTCTTTTAGTGGCTCCTCATAGGGCATATTCTCCAAGCCCTTCACCAGCCTTGTTGCCCTTCTTTGGACCTGCTCCAGCACCTCAATTTCCTTTCAGTATTGAGGTGCCCCAAACTGAACACAGTACTCGAGTTGAGGCCTCACCAATGCCGAGTACAGGGGGAGGATTACTTCCCTAATCACACATTTCTGATACAAGCCACACCATTTTTGATACAAGCCAGGATGCCATTGGCCTTCTTGGCTGGGCACACTGCTGGCTCATATTCAGTTGACTGCCTATCAGTACAGGCTGCAGTACGGTACAGTACACTATCAGGTCCCTTTCTGTTAGGCAGCTTTCCAGCCACTCCTCCCCAAGCCTGTAGGGCTGCCTGGGGCTGTTGTGACCGAAACGCAGGATGCGACACTTCGCCCTATTGAAACATACAGTTAACCTTGGCCCTTAGATGCAGTCTATCTGTAGTGCCTTTTTCCCATCAGGGAGATCAACACTCCCTCCCAACTTGGTGTCGTCTGCAAATTTACTGAGGGTGCACTCAATCCCCTCGTCAAGACAATTAAAAAAGGTGTTAAATAGAAGCAGCCCCAGTACCGAGCCCTGGGGGACACCACTGGTGACTGACCACCAACTGGATTTAACTCCATTGACCACAACTTTTTGGCCTGGCCACCCAGCGTTTCACCCAGCGGAGCGTACGCCCATCCAAACCATGGGCAGCCAGCTTCTCCATGAGGATGTTGTATGTATTTATAATGCTTGTATGCTGGAAATTTCTAGGAATTTATCACAGCATTGACTTTGAACTTGTCCTGTAGGACATATGGTACACAATGTGAAACACTATGTTACAAGCCAACTGATAAGAGCACTTAAAGGAAGATAACTTTTTTTCTTCATGGTCTATAAAATTATCTTACTAATGTTTAGATAATCTAATCAGGATATCTTGTGGTGTTTCTACTTCTAAAATGCCAAAAAGGAGAAGTATATTGGCAATACAATCTATTGGGATATATTAATCAGGAAAATGTGTTGGAGATAACCAAATTTAATCATAATAGTTCACCTTTACTTGATATGAGTTACACAGATTCACTGGAGTGGTTGAAGGCTGTCAGCTGGGTCAATCACTGGAGTGGTTAAAGGCTATCAGTCTTAGACCAGGAAGAAATGCAATTTAAACTTTGCTAAGAAACCAACCTGTTTTTGCTGGCATTTTTCTGAAGGCTTTCAGCCTTAAGCATAGTGAACACTGAAGATAAATGTTGGGTACCTATAATGCAAGTATTTTATAATGGAGCCGATGACATACTGTTTTGTTTGTATTTTTATTTTTATTTTCTTTTACCTTAGGTTGATGTTAGATAGAAGAAGTCTTCATGTATGTGATGCTTCTCTTAACTCCTGTGCAGCAGCCTGGAGTCAGAAGACTCAGTTTCTTGGCACAGCTGCATACTTGTGTCAGTTTCATTTCCCACTCAGAGAAATAACCATTGCTTAATGCTTGGTCTGAGAAGTCCTGGATTATGGTTTCTGTTTCAAGGTTCTGGGTTTGTTTTGCTTTGTTTTGGTTTGTGATGGTTGTCTTTTTTTGTTTCTTTTCTTTTTTGTTTCTTTCTCTTTCCTTTTTTTTTTTTTTTTTTTTTTTTTTTTTTTTTGAGGAAGGGGGTGTTGGTGATACATGTGTGGTTCAAAATCAAGTTTCAGTGTTAAACAGTTCTGAAGAACCCTTCTGAAGAACACGGTGAGCTTGAGGACATTTTAGAGCCTTGATGCAGAGAAACTAAGAACTGAGTTTCATTTCTCATCCTGGTTTTCAGTAGCTTGTCATCTGTTATGGAAAAACTATAGGATCATCCTTCATTCTCTAGCTTATTGCTTGGAGAAACTACCAGAAATGAGGCTTTACTGCATTGTTAATCTGGAAGAATTCCTCTTTTCTTGGGTACCAAATATGTTTGTTTTTTTGGCAGCCTTCCAACCTACATTGGTTTTGAAAGGATATTTGGCTAAATTAAATTTTGTCTTGCAACAACATTTAGTTAGCCTCTGTCCCTCTGAGATTCTGATTAAAAATGGTGAGTAAGTCTGTTATCTATTTTGGCTTCTAAGTGATACATAGACCTGACAGAATACTCCATCAGAATATGCAAAATTCTGACAGAAATCTGTGAAAACCTCTATTATTTTTGGAGTCTCGCTGATTTCTAGTAAGTTTGCAAAGCGAATCACTAAAAATATAGTAAAGCAAATATAACTATCTCACTCATGAGCATCTTTTGTTCAGCTTGTACTGATGAGTCAAGCTCTTTTCCAGAATGAAGTCAGGACTATTAGCTAAACCACATATGTCCTTTCTCATTAGGCAAAGCATAGTATTACAAGTACTGCTTAACTCACAATCCTCAACTTAAAATACTGAAAAGAACAAGGCTGTATGTCTGTTACTTATACATCCTAGCCAAACCACATGAAATGCTAGGTTAAATGCAACATCAAGTTATTCCCAAAATCTGTCACAATTATCTTATAGCCATATCTCTCCATTTTTAATGGTAAACTAATTAACTAAATTGTAATTTAGCTACAGAAGGTGACAAGAAATTATAGTGGGAGGCAGAAGGAAAGAGGAGTTACACAACTACCATGCTTACTCAGATTTCTCCACCATTTTCATTTTTGTTTGCTAGTTTGTTTGCTTAGCTCTGCTTAACAAAAACATTCTGGAGAGGATAATTATTATAATAATTATTTTAGTTGCTAGTGTACAGCCATGACTGGTGACTAGAAGCTTCATCTTTTCCTAAAGTTCTGAGGAGGTACTGCTGGAACATGGTGTAAGAAAATGTAAGTGATCAACTCTAGTGCTCACTTCTTGTCTACGTCCTGTGTATGCATCAGGTTTGCGTGTGAAATCACAGAATAATATTGCATGCAAATAACAAATACTGATGTTGTAACTGCAGCCTAGAGGTAAAAACTGTAGCTCTATGTCTGGTCTGTTTTTTTGTTTTTATTAAAGAGTCAAACAAATACTTTGTAATATTGCAAAGCAGGTCAAAATGTCTACAGGAAATTATAGAAAAAAGTCATTTTTTTTTTCCATATATACATCATTTATTTCATAGAATCATAGAATTGCTAAGGTTGGAAAAGACCTCCAAAATCATCCAGTCCAACTGTCCACCTACCACCAGTATTTTCCCACTAACCCATGTTCTTCAGTACAACACCAAAGTTTTTCATTAACACCCACCCGGCCAGTCCATTCCAGCTCCTGACTACTCTTTTGGAGAATATATTTTCCTAATAACCAACCTGAACCTCCCCTGGCACAACTTGAAGCCATTACCTCTTGTCCTGTTGCTAGCAGGGAGAAGAGGCCAACCTCCACCTCACCACAACCTTCCTTCGGATATTTGCACAGAGTGAAAAGATGTCCCTTGAGCCTCCTCTCCTCCAGACTAAATAATCCCAGTTCCCTCAGCCATTTCACACAAGATTTGTGCTTCAAACCATTCACCAGCTTTGTTGCCCTTCTCTGGACATGCTCCAGGGCTTCATTGTCTTTCTTGTAGTGACGGCCTCAAAACTGAACACAGTACTCAAGATAAGACCTCACCAGACCTGAGTATAGGGGGATGATCAGTTCCCTCCTCCTGCTGGCAACGTTATTTCTCATACAGGTGAGGATGCCATTTGCCTTCTTGGCCACACACTGCTAGCTCATGTTCAGCTGAGTATCAACCAACACTCCCAGGTCTGTTTCTTCCACACAGCCTTCCAGCATTCTGTTTTGGCCGAAGTACAGGACCTGGCACTTGGTCCTGTTGAACTACAATGCACTGGTTTCAGCCCAGAGATCCAGCCTGTCGAGATCCTTCTGAAGGGCCTTCCTACACTCAGGCAGATTGACTCTTCCTCCCAACTTGGTTAGGAGGAACAGAAAACTTATTGAAGGCACACTCATTCCTCATCCAGGTCATCAGTAAAGATATTGAATAGGACAGGCCTCAATACTGACCCCTGGGGAATACTACTCGTGTCTGATTGCTAGCTGGATTTAGTTCCATTCACCACCACTCTCTGGACCCAGTCCTCCAGCTAGTTCCTTGCTCAGCAAAGAGTGTATCTGTTCAGGCCATGGGCTGCCAGTTTCTCTAGGAGAATACAGTGGGAGACAGTGTCAAAGGTTTTGCTGAAGTCTAGGTAGACGATGTCAACAGCCTTTCCTTCATCCACCATGTAAGTCACTCGATCATAGAAGGTCAGTTTAGTCAAGCAGGACCTGCCTTTCCTGAACCCATGCTGGCTGGGCCTGATCTGACAGTTGTCCCATACATGCCATGTGATCTCATTTACAATGATTTGTTCCATAACCTTTTCTGGCATCGAGGTCAGGCTGACAGGTCTGTTGTTCCCTGGACACTCCTTAAGACCCTTCTTGTAGATAGGAGTCACACTGGCAAGCCTCCAATCCTCTAAGACCTCCCCAGTTGACCAAGAACACTGGTAGATGTTGGAAAATGGCTTGGCAATCACCTCTGTCAGCTCCCTCAGCACCCTTGGGTGGATCCCATCTTGTCTCATAGACTTGTGGCAGTCCAGGTGAAGCAGTATGTTGCTGGCTGTCTCCACCTAAATCGTGGGGAGTTTATTCTGCTTCCCATTCTAGACCTCTAGGTCAGGAAGTAGATTTCCCTGAGGATAACTGATCTGATTTTTAAAGGCTGAAGATTCTCCATAGCCCCCCTCTTACTGTTAATACATCTGTAAAAAGTTTTTTGTTCTCTTTTACCACACTGGCCAGGCTGAGTCCAAGCCTGGCTTTTGCAATTCTAATTTTCTTCCTGCATATCCTAACAATTTCTTTGTGCTCTCCCTGGGTTACCCATCCCTTCTTCCACAGGTGATAGATTCTCTTTTTCTTCTGGAGTTTCAGGAAAAACTCCGTCTTCATACTGGTATCCATCCCCACCAGCTCATCTTATGGCACAGGGGGTAGCCTGCTCCTGTGTCTTTAAGACTTCCTTCTTGAGGAGTGTACAGCCTTCCTAGATCACTTTACCCTTCAGGACTGACTCCCAAGGAACCCTCCAGTGTTCTGAACAGTTCACAGTCTGTCCTCCAGAAGACCAAAGTAGCAGTTTTGCAGACCCGCTTCCTGACTTCACCAAGAACAGAGAACTCTACCACTGTGTGGTCACTCAGCCCAAGAGAGCTTCTGACTTCCACATCTTCCACCAGTCCTTCTCAGTCTGTGAATAGCAGATCTAGCATTTGCTAAGACACTTCCCCTGGTAGGCTCTTTTACCAGCTGTGTCAGGATGTTATCTGCCACACACTCTAAAAACCTCCTAGACTTCTGTATTATATTTCAAGTATATATCAGGGAAGTTGAAGTCCCTGGTGAGAACAAAGGCTAGTGATCATGCAGGTTCCGCCAGCTGCTCATAGAATGCCTTGTCCATCTCTTCAGCTTGGTTAAGTGGTCTATAACAGACTCCCACCAGGATGTCAGCCCTGTTGGTCTTCCTCTTGTTCCTTACCCACTGAGATTCAACCTTGTCATTCCCAGCCCTGAGCTCAACAACATCAAAACACACTCTAATTTAGACAGCCATGTCACTGATTCTCCTTCCCTGCCTATCCCTTCTGAAGAGCTTATACCCATCCACTGCAGCACTCCAGTTGTGAGAGCAACCCCACCATGTTTCCATACTACCAACTAAGTCATAGTTTGCCTGCCACGTGATTGCTTCCAGTTCCTCCTGTTTGTTTCCCACGCTGTGTGCACTGGTGCAGATGCACTTCAGCTGAGCCCTTGCCTTGCCGCCAATCTTATCATCATTCTCCTAGGCTCATCTCTAGGGAACCTCATTTTGTCCCCTTCGCCCTTCATACCGACCAAATTCTCACTCAAAATAAAAGAAAGTCTAGCTTCAAATTTTAAAAAAATAACATTTAGATTATTGATTCAAAACGATTTCTAGTTCATCAGAACATATGTGTGTCCTGTGGTTCCCTGTGTAATCCTAAATACTAAATTATTTCCACTGATTCCCATTACTAAAAGGCTTATGTTTTCTGCTTTAGCAGCGTGTCATCAAATAACATAGGAAAATATTTTCTGTTGTACTGTCTCATATTCAGTCTTTTACACTAATAAAAAAAAATGTGTGCTCTATGAATCTACATCCATGTATTTATAGGTCTGTACTTATATACATTTTTAGTATACATTCGGAACTACAATACGCAGGAAATGGTGCATAAATATTGCATAATATCATTTCTTTGAAACAAGCTCTATGACATGGTATACAAGCACTGCTGGCATTCTGCAGTATTCTTACAGAATATTTTCTCCTCTATGCTAATAGATTGAACAGTGAAAGGGTACAGTCTCTTCCAGTTGTTCTTCAAGTATGTTCACCTGCCCAGAAAAACTGCTAATGAACATTTTTTAGTAGAATGCAATTTTTTCATACCAGGCCTCCATTTTTACAGTAGAGAAAATAATGTTGATTTTGGTTATCTTACTTGAAATTTTGAAATGTTTATGTCAGGAACTGGTTACATTTCCTGTAAGTCATTTCAAGTCATCTTTAAAACCACCAGTTAATTTAAACATACCTAGACAGTACACTCTGTGACCTCCCAGTCTCTTCGATAATCTTCTCAGGATGACTCTGCAAAAGATGTGACTAAACTTACCCTGCAGTTTGTCTTAGGCAAAACTTTTAATTAACTAATGAGCTTCACATATGTTAGAACTATGAGAATGGAATTAATTTCTGTTATACAGGTATGCTAATTAAAAGTTCTATTTAAATGAAGGTTAGCAATTATTTTGACCATCACACAAAAGCAATTCTAAAAGGTGTTGTGATCTAGAACCTGACTAGAAGTAAACTTCTGACATGTAATTTACTGCTACTGACTTGAAGCCATAGCTCATGTCTACTTCTTGTTTCTAGAATTAGATGCTTTTCTTAAATAATTAATAATAATTTATTGTAAGCAATTAATTAAATGGTTAAATAAATATTAAAAATAAATAATTAATAGAATACAACATAAGTATTTCAGAATAATCAATACTAAAGTAGAAAAGAAAGCCAAAGCAAAAGAAAAAATAAAAACACCCCAACACCCCACTCTGAAAACCCAACAAAAAACAGTATCCCAGAAAATTACATTAGAAGGAGGAAATAAAAAGATAAGAACTTACAGCAGCTTGTGGTGACTGATGGGCCATTTAAATGCTAAACCATATTTATTTAAACTAGATTTGCTCATGTCCCACCAATATTGGATCCTACGGTGCATCTCTTTCTTTTCTCAGGTGTGACAGAGGTAATGTTGCTCCAAGGTACATGCTGTGTTTGTCAAGCAACTTGAAAAAAAGATATTTAATGTACTTGTGAATTATAGGATATTTTGTAGAGGATATGAACTCACTGTTCTATTATGAATATTTTTTTCTTCCTGCACCTTGGGGCAGGCTAAGTAGTTAACATTATACCTAATTCTAAGCAAAAATCCATTTCTGCATCTAAGATCTGTACCTTGCGAAATCTATGCATAATGAAACGATGAAATAATGCCTGCCTCTTATGCAACCTATTACTGTAAAGTTTGTCAATCTCCCAAGAAATAGTTGCTTCTAATCTAATCCATCTATAGGGGAGCTTTGTAGGGCAAAGTAATATCCTTCAATCATCCAGCTACTGCTATCTGAGGGGAAGACACAAGACATTAACTGGCTTTTAACTTTTGCATATTATATATGTTTTCTCAAATATATAATTGCAATTGACAGAGGTCAAATTTCAGATGGTTTTTAGAGGCTGACTGGTGTTCTTTACTTAAAAATTCCAGAGATTATCAGAGAGCTTTAAAACCAAACATTGCAAAAAATCCTTGGACTAGAAAAGTCTTCCAATTTTTATCATTACGAATTACAAAATACTATGTGCTTAGCTTTCTGTGAAAAGAAAACATCATTCCTTTAAACAATAGTTAAGGGAATACTTTGTATGGTTAGTGTTCTGTAGAGACAGATGTAGATCAGATATAGATCTCATGTTACATTAGTAAAGTTTTTCTCTTCCAGAAACATGAGAGTTTATTTTGCATTGTAATTGTACTGGTAAAATGGAAGTTCTACCACAGTTTTACAGTTAAATGTTTAAGAACAGATACGCCCACATGTGGTTACCTACTTCTAAGAAGTATTGCTGAGACGCTGTGCTTCTGACTGATGTCAGTTTCCAGCTGTTCTAAAGGGCAGGGCTCATTCATAACCTAGACAGGGTCAATGTGGTTTTGTCTCGACATTGCACAGGATACCATATCAGCTGCATGCTTCAATTTTTTACTCTCATCTTTTCAGTCTTCAGTAATTTGCCTCTTGTTTTGTTGAGACCACAGGGTCAAGTGGGCTGTTTTAATTTTGACTTAATTAGAACTTCTTTTTACCTCACTTTACTCTTTCTACAAGTGTCTCCTTAGGAGAAGTTTTTCCTAACTTCCAACCTGAATTTCCCCTGGCACAACTTGAGGCTATTCACTCTGATCCTATGTTCAGGTATGTTGGAGAAGAGGCTGACTCAAACCTCGCCACAACCTTCCTTCAGATAGTTGTACAGTGATAAGATCTCCCTTGAGCCTCTTCTTCTCCAGACTTAATAATCCAAGTTCCCTCAGCTGATCCTCATAAGACTTGTGCTCCATACCCCTCACCAGCTTTGTTGCCCTTCTCTGGACATGCTCCAGAGCCTCAATGTCTTTCTTGTAGTGAGGGGTCCAAAACTGAACACAGTACTCTGGTTGTGGCCTCAGCAGCGCTGACTTACTTCCCTCCTCCTGTTTCAGTACAAGCCAGGATGCTCCTGGCCTTCTTGGCCACCTGGGCACACTGCTGGCTCATGTTTAGCTGAGCATCCACTAACACCTCCAGGTCCATTTCTTCTACACAGTCTTCCAGCCACTCTGCCCCAAGACAGCATTCCCTGGGGTTGTTGTGGTCAAAGTCCAGGACAGGATGAGTCTGATAGGTGGATACTTCATTTAATTGTTTGCTCTAACGGATTAGCTGATATAGTCCAAGCAACTGGTCTATGATCTGCTAAGAGATGTAAACAATGAAAGGAGAGGAACAATGGAAAAGAGATGTGACAGGGAAAACCTACAGTATGCTACCTGAAGGAAAGAAAAGAATAACACTGATTTGAAAATTTTGCTAAAGAGCTCCATTTAAAAAAATGCTTGCTAGGAAAGATCATATTACTCAAGAGAAAAGACTTCCACAAATACATTTTTCTTACAGTTGTACTACTGCTATTCTATGATTCTATGATTTAAATGAAATTTATGTTAGTTTAACTTAAGTAGATGTACATATCCCTGATTAATCTGATCAATCACCAACTGCAACTTTAGTATGATTAAACATTCCCGTCAATAACCTTTGATATCCGTCCTTTGTTTCAGCGTTAGCCCAACTTGTGAATCAGAAAGGTACTGATGACTGAATGGGATTTAATTTAAAAACATCCAGTAAGGAGGGGATATTTGCAAACACAAAAAAGTATTGTGAAGTACATGAACAAAGCCGAGCACAAAGTTTTTTTAACTTCCTGAAATACAAAGGGCTTATGAATTTTGAGGTGTGAGGGGAAAAGGTGAAGAACAAAAGTCTTTCATTGGCATACACCTTGCCATAAGCCCAATACTACAACATTTCTGTTCCTGTTAAGGGTTCTTATAGGGGATGAGAATGAAGAGAAGCAGCATATGACCAGTCTAAGTCTTGAGCATATGAAGAATATTCTACCTTAGTCACTTTCTGGGTAGCCACAAGGCAGCAAATACAGGAAACTGCTCTAGTCAATAATGTAGTGAGAGAAAAACACATAACTTTCAGTTTGCTCATAATGACAATTCTAAAACCTCCTTTCCTTGTCTTTCTGTTTTGGTCTCTGGACCCAGCATCTCTTAGTTAGTTAGTTAGGTTTGTTTAGTTCTGAGTGTGTTATACAATAAACTAAGACTAAATGTACTAAATGAATTCTACCATAAAGGAAAGTAAGCACTGTAATTTTTAAGATACACTTGTCTTCTTTGAAGATTTCTCAAGCCTTAAATTGCAGTTATTTGGAAATAAGTTTTAGATTAAAATGGCTGTCTAAATAGCCAGTTCTTGAGCTAGGTTTCATCTTAGTCATTAGCTGAGCATTGGAGAAGCCAAGCATACTTCATGGTGATTATTTCAAGAAATCTTGCAGTTCAATTCAGAAATAAGAGACAGAAGACTAATGCTGAGAAATCTAAGAAGCTATGAGAAATCTGCTACCTTGAACCATTGTGGACAAGGGAGCATTATTAGACAGGTAACTCCTAAGTGCAATAGATTTGCAGAGTACTCCAACCCTTGCTCTGCAATACTGATATCTGGTCACTGAAGCTCAGAAGGAAGGAGAAGAGCTATTTAAGGAGTTTCTTGTTCTCTTCCTCATACAAGAGTTCTTCATCAAAGCTTTTTGTTGTTTGTGGGGTTTGTTGTTTTAGCCTGTGGGAGAAATGCAGATTAAATTTATTTAGTCTTTCCTACCATAACTGGTCACACACTATCCTTTCCAAGGAGCAGTTGTTGTGTTGTGCATCTGCAATGACAGTTTTACTGGCAATTACTGTTACCTGCTGCTGCCTGAATTCTTGTTGTGTGGTATGCTGCTTCCATGTGTTTGTTATTTTCTAATGGAAGTGCTATAAAAGTTGCTAGCAACTGCACTGAAGCAGTAAAGATAGACACCTAGGATGGAAACTGGCAGGTGGAGTGCATTCACTTGATGGTTTAATAGTTATGCTTTCTCCAATCACGTGGCTTTAAAGAGAGCCATGTCTTACCTTTCTCTCTGATCTCTGGAACAGAGGTCCTGAATGGGGCAGAGTGTGAGTTCAAGATGCACATGGGAGCTGTTTCCCAAATGTTTGACTAAGCCTTAATTGCACCTAAAAAAACGTAGTCTCTCTTTAGTTTAGACAAGCTACCTACCCAGATATCTCATGAGAGAGTTAACCTCTTTCTTAGTAGGACACCTGTACAAAAGATTTATGTATAGTATCTGATTGCCTCAGTTTCCCAGCCATTTCTATTTGTACCCAGACATACAGAACCATCCAATAGCCATATACCAAATGCATGTGAATTTCAGTTTCTTGTGTTTGTTATAAGAACTTTTCAATATGACTCCTGTTACTCACTGTCCTTATAAAAAGTAGCAGTTGTCCAAATGGTAAATCGTAAGCAAATTTCCAGAGGTAGTTTGATTCTGCTAAAACACACTATCATTAGCTTTTAAAATATTCCTTTCTATCTAGGATCAACCTTCTCCAAGCACATGGTTTGTGAGGGAGTTCGCTGTGGCAGACAAATTTAAGAAGAGTCAGTGTTATTTTAAGCAACAGAGTTGAAAACCCCAAATTATAATGCCAGTTGGAAACTCCCACTGGAAAAAAAATGCCATACTTGTCACAGGGTTTATATAAGCATAAGGGAGCAGGAAATCAGCAGTATTCGTGACTTTATGACTGGACTGTAAGGTTGTTGTTTTTCCCCAAGTTACTACTGAAAACACTTAGACTTAAAAAGCTTCAGTTGGCTCAGAGTCAGAGCACATTTGCTTTTTCAGTCCTGATTCCTTACTACTGAACTTTCCTTGCAGCTAGTAGTTGGCTGTTTACCAATGGACTCAAGGCTTGACATTCAGAAATGGAAGCTGGCTTGCATTTCCCTTCAGAGCTCCCACTTCCTTTCTCCACTGTGTCTTTTCTAAACTTCATGTGGAGAAAATGACACTCACTCACTGATAATATCCAGCATTTCAATTTATTTTTTTATTTTTTTATTTTTTTTTTGGTCAAAGTCTGTAGTGGTTTCAAAGTAGCTTACTTTTCAAAGGAAAAAAAAGTCTAAAAAGAAATTCCTCTGCCTATTTTAATAGTATTTTTTTAAAATCAAAGCCTGCATAAACTCTGAAATGCACCCCTTCTTAACAACCTGTTCAGTTGATTTTCAGATTAAGAAATTTACATAGAATCACTATTTCCTACAGTATTTTTGTTAGGTATTTACAGAATTTTAGTAACACATTTAACTCCAGTATAATTTGGAAGAAATGATTAGATTAGTACAATTTTGCCAAAATTTCTGCACCTCACCTCCTCACCACAGATGTGGTTTTTGTTTTTGTTTTTTTTTCTTCCATCAATGTCTCAGTTTTTGTCTTCAATTTCTGGCCTTGGGCCTGCTTGCTTTTGAAAGTCCTGAGTCCATATACTTAATTGTATTATAGAAACCAAGGAACTGGCACAGCTCTTGATGATTTGGTTCAGTTAGAAATTTAGAGCACAGCTCATTTTTCATCCTTAGATCGGGACAAACATCTCTCCAAATGGGAAACAGAGCTGTCTTTTCATAGTAAAGATAATAGAATGGAACCACTACTGGTCTTAACAATTTTTGAAAAGCTACCTTTAGAAGATCAAAAAGCATGGAATGGTTGCAAAGTGTCATGCTCAACCAGATTTTATCAAAGTGCTAGCTTCAACTCACTTCTTTTTTAGGAATGAAACAAAATGATGCTTTAAGAATGCTAAAATATTTTCGTTTCTGAATAATTTATAAGACAAACTAATGCAGATCCAAGAGATTTATCTTCCCACCCAGATGTACCTGAAATGAACTTTGAGTGTGATCTTCTCTTGGAAACTTAGGTGGAGAAGACCAGAGAAGGAGAATTATGGTACAGATGGGTGCTGTAGATATTGATAGCAGGATGTCAGCAACCGAAAAGGAAGCTTGTTCTTTCTTCACAGAGTTGTCCTTGCAAGCAAACATGTAAGGAACACTTCCACTCCTCCCTGCTCTGTGTCATTCAACTCAGTATTTTCAGTGCCAATCAGAATGCCTCTTTCTCCCTTGAACAGATGGGCCTTGCAGAGTGCCCAGGATGTTCTAGATTCAAATCTCTTTGGCTGGGGCTGTGCCTGTCAAAATAAAATAAAAGAGGAGCCGGGGAGGGATGCCCTGCAGGTAGCGTGGCACTCTCTTGTTATACACAGCTTGATGTTAGTTATGAGATTTTGAGATTAGTTAGCTGTGCAGCAGCATGGTAAGGAGAGGTAGTCTAAGAGAAGATGATATCCAACTGCTTAGACTTGGTTTTAATGCGAGTTAAGGGGCTGTGAATGCTTTGAGGATGTGGATTATGCAGAACAAATTATGCATTGCAGAGCAAAGTTCTAACTCCCTTTGCAAGAGATGCTTGGGAAGCAGTGTTAGCAGGATGTGTGTAAGTGCCACATAATGCTGAAAAGCTGCAAAGTTCTCTCTGAGTTCATCTAACAGAGCTGTGGTCTTGCCAGAGAAAGACCTGTGAACATTTGTTTCTTCCACAGTAATGAGGGCTTTATAGCATTACAAATGATTTGTATATCACTATGATTTTACATAATAGGTGCAACATTCTTCACTGCTCATCAGTTAACTCATGTTGCTGCTCTCTTTTCTTAATGGTTAAAACACTTCTAGCAAAACCACTTCACAGCAAGAAATCCATTTTGTAAAATAAGGCAATTTGAAATTAATTTTAGCAAATTTTATCAACTAAACTTCAGCTTTTGTGCTTGTAAGTGTTACCTAGCAATGCAGGCAGTGAGATAGTGGCTGCAACCAATTTAACAAAATCTTTCAGGTTTATTCTACCTTTTCCATCCGTGTGCAGAAAGAGTGATTTTCTCCTTTCCACAGGGCATAGTGTTTACTAGAATTTGAAGCAACAATCAAGCGATATCCTGTCTAATAGCTTTAAAAAGGAGTCCAAATGAAACCTAATGCATATGAGAGCAGGCACTGGGCTGCAAGCACATCCACATGCTCACAGATTGCCACACTTCACCCTAACTGCTGGTGGTGTACTGCAGCATTCCTGGGCAGGATGCAACACTGATTACAGTGGAAACATTCTGGGACATAATTGCTTTTTATCAAATATCTTAAAAATTATGGAACATGGGTTTTAAGGGTACACAGAGAGCAGAAAATCCAACAAAAGATGTATGTATGTTTTCAGCCCTTAATTGTAGAATGAGATGGAATAATCTGAGTATACCACATGCTGCAGTGTTTGATAATGCTTTTGATTTCCTGCTTTCCTCAGTCATTTCCTTTCACAGCAAGGTTTTTTTCACATATGAAAGACATGCACTGTGACGCTGCCTTTGTGATTTTTGACAATGGACTGTAAAATCCACCTGTAAGCCAGCTACAAGTAAACATATCTGTAAATATTGAGCAACAATACTTCAGCTTAAGGAGGAGCCTGAGATAAGGTGACCACATTATACCCAGAGAAAACAGTGTAATGCCAATTCTGAGGATTTTGCATGTGTGTCTGGCTCTAGAATCGAATCCTTTAACAGAAACCGGTGTGAACTCAGCTCAGGTGGATAGGCATTGACGCTGGGTATCACCCTGAAACCAACTGAGTAGGCTGAGCAAACTCTGTTCTCCTGAACAAGATGTCCAAGTTACAAATCCCACAAAATATTTGGTCAGAATGGCTGAAGACTGAATGAAGTTAATGTAACCTCAGCCATAGTAATGAAAATGCTGTTGCACAGCTGTGCATTATATAGCAGTAAGTCAGGGGTGGGAGTTTTGTTTGAACTAGTTTTTTTCTTGTTTTCACCTCTCTTGTTTTGTGAAAGATGAGGCAGTTGAGAAGAATCAAGGGCAAAGATTAAATTCACTGAATCATAGAATGGTTTGGGTTGGAAGTGACCTTTAAGATCATCTAGTTCCAACCCCCCTGCTATAGGCGAGGATACCTCCCACTAGACCAGATTGCTCAAAGCCCCATACAGCCTGGCCTTGAATGCCTCCAGGGAGGAGGCATTCACAGCCTCTCTGGGCAACCTGTTCCAGTGTCTCACCACCCTCACAGTAAAGAAATTCTAATACCTAATCTAAATCTACCCTCTTCCAATTTAAAGCCATTTCTCCTCATCCGGTTGCCACCTGCCCTTACAGTAAGTCCCTCCCCAGCTTTCCTGTAGGCCCCTTTCAGGTACTGGAAGGCCGCTATAAGGTCTCCTCAGGGCCTTCTCTTCTCCAGGCTGAAGACCCCCAGCTCTCTCAGCCTGTTCTTGAAGGGGAGATGCTCCAATCCTCTGATATCTTCATGGCCCTCTGGACCCTCTGCAACAACTCCAACATGTTCTTCTTGTGTCAGGGGCTCCAAGACTGTAAACATTCATTCAAAAATGAATCTAAGCTCGTAAAATGCACACACAGAAGGAGGGGTATACTACATGGGAGGTAAGAAAACAATGTTCTCTGTTTGCACTACTTGAAGTACTGCAGTTTTGCAGCAATCTGCAGTACAGGAAAGGATAATCAGAGCCATATCCTGGAGCCAAATGCACCGTGCTGCTCATGTCCAGTACACAGATAATTTGTTCCATCATGTATGGAGGGTCTCTACGATTTTCTTGAATGAGAACTATTAAACTGACTTCATTAACTCTCCAAGTGACTCCTTCCCCCTACATAGAGTTATATCCTCTAACATAAATCTTCATGGTGACTGAAAAAAAATTGCGGAAAATTTATTGGGCTGAACTCACTAACTACCCTGCTCTTCCACACAGCAAGCAAATGAGGATCACAGGGATGAACTTTTTGCCCTGCTCTCTGTAGCTGCAGTAAGCAGAACAGTACCATGCCTGACCATTTTTTTCCCAACTCAGTCAGTCCTCTGACATGTAATATTACATTCTGGTACTAACATTGAATTATTTTAACTGGAATGAAAGTCAGCACTGCTGATGCCAGTACTGCCAGAACAAAGAATAAACAAGGGGCACTGAGAGCAAGGAGTTATCCTTGGGAGATCAGTAAATAGTGAAGACAGGAAGCTGTGGTCATGATGGCAAGCTCTTGTGTCTTGTGCTGTGCAAAAACAAAGGCTACACCTGTATGGGAATATAGAGTTAAAATTCCCAACGAGGCACCGCATGGAGATTTGCCTCTCAGCACCTCTCCTCTGCATCAGCTCTCAAGTTTTAAGCGGCCAGGTGCATCATGGTACCAAGGCCACCAAAGCCATCATCAGGGACAAGAATGACAATATCAGTCAGGAACTTGTTCAATCTTCATACATTTACGAAATTTAAAACATGTTCCCCACAAATCTGTTGCAAGTAGACCATTGCGGTTTATTTCTGGTGAGCAATACTGCCATTATTCCAGCAGAGGGAAATCTGGAGACACTATCAAAGCCTGTTAATTTGCAGAAGTATAAACAACTTCTTGTCATGAATGTACTGGAATTAGTCAAGGCCTTACTTTTTTATTATATGGCTGCAGATAGTGGTTAACAAATGCTGTTGTTCGCTGCATGTTTGGTTTTGAGCAGAACTCCCAATAATAAGACCAGAAGTGTTAAATACATTACTGGTGTCACTAAATTTTCTATAAAAATTCAGTTCGTTTTGGCAAGCTATTAAAATTTTACATGCTAGATAGAAACAAGAGCTATTACTTGTTTCATTTTTCTTTTCTCTTTAGATACTGCATGTGTGTCAAAAATATTTGCCCTTCACCATAAAAAAACAAAGCAGGTACACTTTATTATATTAAAAACATCAGACTGTACTGTAAAGTATACATTATTTAATTAAAACTTTCTGATGCTTAACACAAGGATCTGCCTATGCTATGTGTTTTTTACAGTAACAAGCAGAAAAGTCAGAAAACGACTGCAGCATACCCCCAGTTAAACTGGGAAGGCTGCATTTGGTAATGGTAATGTAACTTGTTATTTTTATTTACATGTGCTTATTTATCTTGCACTCCTCCTTTGCAAAAACAAGTCACACCAATATAACGGGACCTCTGTAGGCCGATTCCACTCACCTACCCATCATGTTGGTCAGTGACAGTAACTGCAGATGCCTGCGCAATGCCTAACCGACAAAAGTTAGTGTGGTGTAAAACCACTCATATAAAAGCCAGAGATTCCTGATGACAGTGAGGAGGAATAAACCCTTCATTAGTATTATTGTATGCAAAGGAGGTTAGAGCAGATATCCCATACAAGGTGGCTTAATGTTGTAACGGGATGAGTAACTGATAGTTACTCAGCACCAAATCAGAATTCTTCTGAAGTGATGGGAAACACAGTATCTGCAGAAGGAAACAACCACAGGTTCCTACCCCATTTACTGAGCAAGTCTCCTTGGCTTGCTGTGCAAGCTCTTTCCACAGAATTGCAGTTCAGAATTTGAAATATAATTTTAATATTGCTATTCCTGAAAAGGAAAAAAAAAAAAAAAGTGAGAAATGAAACCTACAGTCATGCTGCTCCTCAAGGCCCAAAGACACTGACTCACCACCACAAGGAATAATGGCTTTCACAACTGATTTCTCTTCCTCCCATTAGCCTTTGCCTGGGGCTACTGTCTGCAGCCCAGAAGGAGAACCAACAGTAGCATGGATCTGCTCCGTATTCTTCTCACTTCGTAATATAAGCTGAAGTCATCAGCAGTTTACACATGTCACACTGGAGGCAGTGGTAGGACTGTAAGAGTATGTTTTCAATTCTGCTATCTCCACTGTAAAAGATGGGTGTCCCTGGATATTTTATTAACTGCTACTTTTCTTTTTTTCTTTTTTTTTCTTCTTTTTTGTGTAGTTACTTTTAACCTCCATTAGTTCCTTGTTCTGGTTAACCTGTGGCATTAGAAGCATTTTCACATAATGGCAGCTACTGGAACCAAGGGAGAAGATGGGAGGGGAAGTGGCCAGAGGACAAGCTTTGCTGCCAGGAGGTGTGGCAGAGCCATAACTGGCAGTGGGGCAGGGACAGGGATGGCTGTGTGGAACAGGAACTGCTTCTGAATCATGAGCATGGTTCAGTAATGCTTCTCTATTTGGTGTCCAAAGTCCATCATTTGTCTAAGGGATGAACAAACTCAGCAGTCCACAGCAATGTGTGTGCAATCAGCTGTTCTGTAAAATACCCCATTCATCTTCCTTGCCCCATTCACAAATGCCTTCTCAGATGTTAAATGGCTTCCATTTATACTGAATGAAGAAGCTATGCCTCTTTCAGCACCTTCTTTAGGATTTCTATGTTAAAGTCCCAGTCATCACTATATAAACCTGAAAATATAGATGAAAAAAGACCACTGAAACAAATGTCATTGCCATTTATAAAAATAAAGCAATTCCATTTTTCAAATCATCTGAATTTCTGTCCTGTAATTGACAGTTTTTGAAAGTTGAGGTGACTTCAACTTCCTAAGCAGTTTGACTTTGCTCCTGAGACACTGAGCCCTGGTTGGTACAGCAAAAGTTTGCAGAGTCCTTCGCCAACCAAGAACCTGCAACCCGTTTATCTGGGAGCTGTGGCTATAAAGTAAATGCCAAAGGTGCCCTTACACATTCACCCTTTTCCTGGGGCCTGTTTTTCAACCTGCATAGAGATCATGGTATATGATCGAAGGTAAACACAACTCACGGCTTTGCACATGTGTCAAGTAGATGCACTGCCCTTTTTAAATTGCTGCACTGGTGATGAAGGTGAAAGTGCTCACAACAAAATGTCCTGTTTCTGTCACCTGGGAAGATTTAGCTATTACATTATCCCTAAGAGGAAATTCAGGGGGTAAGAAGAACTTTTACATCTACTGGGGAAGTCCTTATCATGCTAACCGAATGTAGCATTAATTCCTTTTGTTGGCATTGGAATGTCTGTAGGACCACGGCGCCTGACCTGCTCTGCTGACAAAAGACAAACTATCTTGCTGTGTGGCAGTACCACAGAAACAATCCAGAATGTGGATTTTAAGATATAGAAGCTAGATAACAAGCCTTCCTCACTTGCAGTGCTAGTGAGAGCCTTGATTTATCTGGACAAGGACTAACACATGTGGTTTCACAAGATAACTCC
This sequence comes from Tragopan temminckii, assembly GCA_028571105.1. Lineage (NCBI taxonomy): Eukaryota > Metazoa > Chordata > Aves > Galliformes > Phasianidae > Tragopan > Tragopan temminckii. The sequence goes on from JAOWBP010004700.1 coordinate 34,691,183, forward strand.
CGGCTATCCTGAACAAAGCCTTTATCAGCAATTCAGTCCTATCTGCAAGTGCTAGGTCAGCAGGTTAATTGGAAATTTGTGACCAGTTCAACAACCCTGGAAAACTGGTGATGTCTTACAGGTTTGTATTTGTAAGACAGAAGTATGTTAAGGTCAGTAAGTCAAAGGGCTGAGAGAATCATCCCCAAATTGTTTCAATTCCTGTATCAACTATTTAGTATTTTGAGATTTACTGCCAACAGGAAACTTCCAAAGTGAAGACCCCTGGGGCTTGTGACAGTGTAATTCAAACAGCATAACATTACTTTTTGTACCTTTTATCGTTCTTCTGCCTGGAGCCAGCAAACCACAGCTTCAGGAAAACCTTTCCTCAGAATGATTTAGGACAGAGCATTCAGCTTACAGAGGAGCTCAGATGCTGTTGGAGAGAGTGCTCTATGTCAAAAGAGAGAACCAAAAGGAAAAGATTTTGCTTGGACAGGCATCTCATTCTGTTGCTTTTCTTCTACTGATGCCAGTTGTCTCCTGAAAACCAGTATGTTCCTACTGCACAGCCTTTTGCTGATCCCAGGACACTTGCAGCATGTCACCCTTTATGACTGGCACATCTTCAGCTGCTCCTCGGCAAGAGTGGTGCTGGTGGTTCAGTCTCTGGTGGAGTGACTGAAATGTGCATGCTCCTGGAAAGGCATCTGTAATGACAGTCCAGGAGTCCCTCTGTCATCTGCCCCTCGCAGGGCAACTTTAGTCACAGAAGGGACATATGTGACTAATACCATACCACATTCCATCACCTTGCTATGCCTCATAACACAGCAATTCTTCCTAATTTTAGTGCCTTTTCCATTAAACAAAAGTATTTTAATTGCATTTGCAAGCTACTAGAATGTTAAGGTTAAGCCTTTTTCTTTAAATATATCTTCCCCATTCCCTATGGGCTAAGTTGGTTGTTTCTATCACCATACGAGAGATACCAAAAATTGCTCAGAGAATGAACACATTCACGTTGAGGTGCACAGTTGTGCTTTCTGCTACTATGCTCTGCTATATACTAAGACAGATTCTTTATTCAAGTACAAAGAAGCAAATAAGTACTATGGTGCATGCAAAGACAATTTTAAGTCAGATGCTTTCTAAAGCTTCATTTGCACTTGCTTTAAGGCCTTATCCAATTTTCTGCCTGTAGCACTTCTGTGCTTCAGAGCAGTAAATATACAGGAAAATATTTCTAGTGCTTGTCCCATGCTGTGATACGCCTTATTTTTCAATAAATGAACATGGAAGAATATGTTATTCTTGCAACCTGTGGAGACTGCTCTGTAGCTTTTGGCTGTTTCCCCTCCCAACCTGAACATTTCATGTAATCAGCAGTTTCTGCTAATTCTTAAATGTTGTCAAATCTGATTGGCAACAGGGAAAACAGACTTAGTTCTGCTGAGTGAGATTTCTTCTCGTAAGTTTGGCATACAGAAATGAAGTACCTGACACCTTTTGCTGTCAAAATACATCTCTCAGTTCTAGGAAGACAGTATATGCTGGGTGACAAGAATGAATGAATCAGAGAATCACAGAATCATTTGAGATGGAAGATACCTCCAAAGGCCATCTAGTCCAACTACCCCACAATGAACAGCAACATCTACAGCAGATCAGGTGCTCAGAGACCCATCCAGCCTGACCTTGACTGTCTCCAGGGACAGGACATTCACCACGTCTCTGGGTAACCTGTTCCTGTCCTCACCACCCTTAGTATAAACAACTGCTTTCTTAAACCCAATCTAAATCTCCCCCCTTTTAGTTTGAAACCGTTTCCCCTTGTCCTATGACTACAAACCTGGATAAAGACTCTGTCCCTTTCTTTATTATAGGCCCTATTTAGATACTGAAAGTCTGCTCTCAGGTCTCCCTGGTGCCTTCTCCTCTCCAGGCTGAACAGCCCCAGCCCTCTCAGTCTGTCTTCATAGGGAGGTACTCCATCCATTCCTTGGAGTAGCGTGGGGGAAAAATATTTTTAATATCTCCATTATTGTCTTTCATGTTGAAAATAAATGCTCAATTTTTAACGGTGTTGCTGGTAATTCACAGTAAGAAAAGA
>JAOWBP010004700.1:34693287-34705554 GCA_028571105.1 Tragopan temminckii
TTGGGGGGGGGGGGGGGGGGGACGGGAGTATATTACCATTACTCATCTGTTACTTCATCTGTTGTGTATGATTTTAATCCAGAAATTTGATACTTTCATCCATCAGGATACAAAAAAACAACAACAAACAAACAAACAAACCATGTGGCTTGGGTTCTCTGACTGCTAATGTTTTTATTATTCTATTACCACATAGAAGCCAGATGCCAGAATAGCTGACATCTGAGGAACACTGTTTTCATTAAATGCAAGAGGGTCATTTATTGCTAATAAAGCAGCAAATGTAGTAACTTAGCTCAAGCAGCTTTTCTAAATTTTGGTAAAATGCACATTTTGCACTAGTTTCTGAACTATACATAATAAGACTTGGAAAAGAGGACAAACTTGAAATGTATCGTATCCATACACATTTATATGCAGTCAAGAGCATAGCTGAGAACACAGGGAAGCTTGTGTTTCAGCACTCTGCTTCATGTACATTCATAAAGCATTTTTTTGTGTGCATGGGAACTGCCTGCCTGCTTCCAAGGGATTAGTTAAATGTACTGTTTGCCACAGTTTAATTAGTCTGGCGTAGAGGTTCAAGCTTGCTTCATCCGGTGACAAACGTGCCTGTCATCTGGACAGTTTAGTTTACATGCATGATGAATAAACAAAACCTTATTAAGTGAATGTATTTCTGCCTTTCTGATTATATACTCCGTTATTTGAGTAAGGTCTACGTATGAAAATTTGCTAGCCTTTCTTCAGCCTCAGGACATGACTCATTACATGTCTCGGACATCCTCATCAGGTCTCCTTAGCTGAAATTCCTCACTGGCACCATTTCTACGTGGATGGATACAATCAAGTTGGGCAAAACCCAGACAGTTTTCCTTCCAACAGAGAGATGTCAGAATGGCCAAATGGCTTCAGTGCCTCTGACCAACAGGAAAGTGACACACTGGAACTCTTTGCATGGCAAGGGGTCACAGAATAGAAAGGTTAAGTAGGCTTGGTTTATTTACCATGAAGATTGTCCAGTGCCATTGTGCAACAACATAAGAAAAATAAACATGAAAAAATAATGCACAGAGTGAATGCATGAAGCAACTTTTATAATCAAGTTCTACCAGACACAAGCAGATGATACACTTCTGAAAAAGGCAGGCTATTTTAATTCAAGAAAGAACCTTCTTATAGAATTTCTCATCACTTTTTCTGATAAATATTTTTTTTCTTTGGAGAAGTTCCGTAAGAGCTATTTCCAGGAGGAATGACAGAGAAATCATTGTGGTTCTTAGTTAAGCTGGCTTTTTAATTACATCAGATGCCACCCACAATGTACTAAGTCCTCAAGTTTTCATTTATGTAAGTTGGTTATTGGAAACAAAATACCAAAATCAATGCCAATTTAAAGTTTGGACTGGCATATCTCTCTTCTTGGGGAAAAAAAAAATAAATGATACATTTATTTATCCAGTAGCTGTCCATTGTAGGCCAGTTATATTCTGTGATAGACTGGAAAAAGAGGATGAAGCTGTAAAGATGACATATTTTAAGAACTGATGAAAGGAAATTATAAACTATTTCTGAAGAAATAGCTCTCAGTTTGGCCTGTTTTTCCTTAAAAAGAGATTCTACCACCATCTGAATCAATTCAAGATTTTTTTTTAAATGAGAAAAAAAAGTCGCATATTTTTGTTGTTTTGTTTATGTCTGACAACTAGAAATAATACTAGTAATATTTTGTCTCTTGCATTGTTGATTCAGATTTCCCTGGACAGCATGTACTGACTGTTTCTGCCTGTGCAGAGCCTATCCACCGAATGGGGTCCTCAATCTCAGCTGGAGCACCTTAGACATAATCATAATACAAAAAATAGCCCAAGGGGCTACATGAATGATTTTGCAGACACCCTAAAGCCCTTCTCCTCCTCTGAGAGGCATTTTAAAGCACATTTACTTAACAAGAATGACATTACAGATGCAGTTTGAAGATTGTTGCTAAAATATTTCTCTGTTCTGTGCACTGACTGTCCCTCAGGTAATCCATTGTTTGTGCACACTGACAAGTCCGAACGGCAGCCTACTATTCTGGCAGGGTTTGAAAGTTCAGTTGGTTTAAGCAGTTGGGGAAGACTTACATAGGAGCTGAGCCTTCAGAAGCATACCAAATCCATTATTAGCTTTTGATACTAAGCTCTTGTATTTTGTCCCAGCTTTTAAAAGGAAAGGAGAAGTAAAAAACTCTCATAAGTGTTAGAATAATCTGACCTGGCTCAGAGTTGTGTACAATTGGTCAGACATACCCTCTGTTCCTCTCTCAGATTTGTCCTTCTCTTCTTCCTCCAGTCTCTTTAACTGTCAACAAGAAGCAGATTCCAAGTTTCATTTCAAACTAACTGTCTCATCAATTTCCTCTCATTTTGGAGCCAGTGCTATTGTAATCATGCTTCCACAGTGCAGTGATTTTCTTAACTCTGCAAGACTGTTGCAGATACTTGTCAGCATGAGTAATTGAAAGTGTAAAGAACAATCAAAGAAAGAAAAAAAAGAACAAACCCAAGACTACAGTTCTCTCATGAGGTATTTTTCTGGTCCTCTGGCTCCTTGTTTGATACTGCTAAGGGTGTACATGCCAGTGAATTCTTGCTACTCTGTCCAAGAAATTATAGCTCTTCCAGAAATGTCTATAGTTGGGATTACCTGGTATACAGTAATACTGGCAGCTATCAGCCTCAGAGTGTATGAGGATCATAGAATCACGAAATGGCTTGTGTTGGAAGGGACCTTAAAATCATCCAGTTCCAGTCCCTTGCCATGGGCAGGTCTGTCACCCACCAGCTCAGGCTACCCAGGGCCCCATCCAGCCTGGCCCTGACCACTTCCAGGGATGAGGACATCCACAGCTTCTCTGGGCAGCCTGTGCCAGTGTCTCACCACTCTCTGTGTAAAGAATTTCCTTCTAACATCTAACCTAAATCTCCTCTCTTTTATTTTTATTTTACAAGGATCACACACGTGTGTTTTTTACTGCATTTATTGCTGTGAGTCATGCAAAAGAAATGAATGGGTGCTCCAGTACATTGTTCAAACTATAACATTCTAGTTCCTATTGGCAGTATTTGCTCGCTTGTATATACATATCATATATAACTTATTCTAATGTGTGAATATCTCAGCCCCAGAAGGTGTCCCAAATAGAAGAACACCAAATACAGGCATGTTGTGGCTTAACCCAGCAGGCAGCTGAACACAACGCAGTTTTTTGCTCGCTGTCCCACATACCAGTGGGATGGGGGGAAAATAAGGAAAAAAAAAAAAAAAGAACTCATAGGTTCAGAAGAAAGGGAAAAGAAAAATAATAATAGTAATGATTGATATATATGTTTACAAAACAAGTGATGAACACAGCAATTGCTGACCATCCACCCACATCCAGCCAGACCCAAGCAGTGGCAGCCCCCTGGCCAATTCCCCTCAATTTGATAGTTTTTTCACATGATGCCATATGGTAGAATATCCCATTGGACAGCTTAGGTTAGCTGTCCTGGTTCTGTCCCCACTGGGACAGGGCTGTGTTTGATGCAACCGTGTGAGGGCTGATTGCATTGTGCCTTGTGTTCTTGATCTTATGAGGTGCAGCACTGCTTCCTCATTTCTATTAAAACTCTTACCTAAAGAGCCCAAACCATGAAAAGAAAATAAAAGAATTGATTGTATGCTCAGCAGTTTGTTTTGCAGTTGGTATCTTTCTACTACTGCTGTCTGTGGAAGAATGCTTGAGGAAAAAAGAATGTATTCTGCACAAATGCTCAAAATTCAGGAGCAAAGTGGTATCCACAGTGCTAATGCCTCGTCAGTGTTCATGCTCTGTCTTGGACTCCAGGCTGTAAACACCAAAACCTCATTTTCCCCAGATCTTTCCTCAGACGTCTAACCACTTCTCAAGCACTAAAGAAAAACACCTTTAGGAGGGGTAATTGTCACCCTAAATTTCTAGCCTTGATATGCACTAGGTCCTGAGCTGTCTGATCCCAGCAGAGGTGACTCCAGGGAAGCTGACCCAAATAAGATAAAAAGCTCTGGAAATACTTCTAACATCTGAGACCAGGACTTTAACAGTTAAAATACTTCTGCAGAGTATCTTTTACCATGTACTTAATTACCACCATGAAAAAGCCGCATGATACAAGCTAGAATTATGGAACATCTGCCAAACCCTGGAGGATATTACTCCTGATAGCTATGGCGTGAATCTGTACATGCAGTTCCATGGTCACATTTTATGCAAGGACATGGGCTGATTTTATGGGCGCAGCAGGAGCATGGGAGTGAGTTTTATTTATTATATACTATCTTTATTTTCCCTTTCCTTCAGGGAGTAGAGGCCTCACCTCTGTGATAAACTAATGCTGTCTCGTGTAGTTTCTCTTACAGCAGTTCAGAGCTGATGAACTTTTTCAAAAGTAGCACCAGGAGCACAGGCTGAGAACTGGGCATGGGTATGCACATGCTGCTTCATCTGTGCACGGTATTCTTGGACAGCATATGTCAGTGACTATTAAGGGGCCAAGTGGAAAAGGAGTGTTACGCACCCTTTTTTTTTCTTCATGTGTGATTTTTTTTTTTTTTAATGGCTTTAGACTATCAAAAGACTGACAGCCGAATACTTGGTGAGAAATGAAATTGCATTAAACTTGACTTCTAAGATAACCCCCCTAAAGTTGCAGTGCTCTGCAGTGGCAAGAAAGCAAGGTCATGGGAGAAGGAAAAGCACAGTGTTATCATTTTTGTCTAGATTTATTTGTTTCTATTTTTCTTTTACTTGGAACAAGAAGCCTCCCCTCATGTGTCAGCAATATTCTTGCTTACTCATGTGAAGGGCTGGGTGAAGGACCTGGGGCAGCTCCCCGCCTCCAGGGCTTCCTCAGCGCCCTATCCCAACATGCTGCTTGCCGGTAACCTCCTAGCCTTGGCATCCAGTCTGTAGTGAGGTCGATAGCACGGCATTGGAGGGAAGCCAGATCTCAGTCAGCAGGAATCAGGAGAGCCAACAGCTTGGAGGACTTGTTCTGTGCCATATCTTGAAAACAATATGGCTTAGCCTTCACTAGCCCATCGGGTATGAAAGAGGATACTATCTGCTCACACGTCTCCCAGAGATGCCTGGTGCAAGGTAGGGTGCGGGGTAGGGTTAGCCACAGGGAACTACTGCCAAGCAGTCACAGGGGTCTGTGCAGCAGGAATGGCACAGGACCTGAAAGCATGCCTGCAGGGAAATGAACTCCTGGCCTATGTGGCAAGATGAGGGCAACCTGCTGGGGCTCCTGCATGGGCTAGATGTTGTGTTGAGGGACATGGTTCAGTGAGTACTATTGGTGATAGGTGGACGGTTGGACTGGATGATCTTGTAGGTCTTTTCCAACCTTGGTGATTCTAAGATTCCGTGATTCCGGCAACTGAATCCTTCAGTTCATCAGCAGGTACTGCTGTGTCATTCAGTTTAGTCACCTGTGCACCAAACCCCCACCCTCATCCCTTTCCTTCAGGAGGCTGCCACAGCGTTCTAAGCCTGTCTGGTTTTCTTTCAGCTACCAGAAACTCACACATGTCACTTTGCCTATCATCTTCCTTGAGTCATGGTGCCGACAGCTATGTGTCTGTCAGACCAGGAGGAGTTGACATCTGCCAAAGTATCCCTTCCAGCTGTTTGTCCACCCCAGAGGCATTTCTCATTTTCCTCTGTCTAGACAGGCTTAGCTGAACAGAGAAAGCTGGTGGAGCCTGCAAGTGCAGAAGCTGCTGAACATTTATTGGCTTCAAGAACTGCTGCAAAAGCATGCTTGCATTTTCAGGCTTTTCTCCTGAGATGTGTGCTTGGCCATGGAGCAGCCAGGCAGCCACACTGCAGGGTCCTGGCGCTGAAGCACACACTTCCTTGTACACTTCCACCTTCAGTGAAGTTGGGGTTTTGCCACTGCTCCCCATAACCTGTGTGTGCAACCTGCTTGCTGCCTTAAGAGCCACTACTAAAGCTACTATGAACTTTGCATTTAATCTTAGAAGCAAAATGGTAAGACCTAAAGCATTCAGCTTGAATGATGGCATGGTGCTATGTTTAAAAGTGCTTATCTCATACATAAGGAGCCTCATAGATACATACAGAGTTCTCATATAAACCTCTTATATAAGGAACACAACGGAGTGTTTTTGATACTTCTGTTCTCAGATATATTATATTAGTGACAATGTAGAATCTTTGAGACTGGTCTGAGGGGGTGGCATGGTGTTGTGAACAACCTCTCTGACAGCCACGTGTAAGCACATTCACAGACTGACAGAAGAGATATTTGCTGAAACTGTGCAAGTTGCATAATCAGAGACCTCCATCTCTTGCCAAGAGCTGGTGCGACAGGCCAGTGTGTGTATAAGATACCGTGGGTTTGGTGTTCGTTTGTAGCGGGGTTTCAAAAACAATGTTTTTTATTTTCTTTTTGGTTAATTTGGAAGAGCTCAGCAGCTCTGCAGTTGTATTGGGTTCACGTGGCAAGGTTCTGGTAGCAGAGAGTTGCAGGAGTCCTCTGTGAGCAGAGCCCAGTAGGGCTCCATATCAGGATAGAGCTCCAGCTGCTCCAGAGGGATGTACTGATGCCAGAGTTGAGCCATGGGCAACACTGAGTGTGCTCTGGGAGAGCAGATCTAAGAGAGAAAACATCTACACAACAGCATCTGGGAGAGAAGGGTGAGAAATGGGAGAGAAGTGACCTTGGAGGCACCAAGGTCAGTGCAGGAGAGCAGTAGGAGCTTGAGGCACAGAGCAGAGCCTGAAGGGTGGGCTCCACAGTACAGATCTGTGCTGGAGCTGTGCTGGAGCTGTAGGCTGTGGGAAGACCATGAAGGATCAGTTGGTAAGGATGGCATCCTCTGGGAGGAACCCATGTGGAGCAGGGACAGAGTGTGACCATGGTGGAGTGACAGAGGTGAAATGTTATGGACTGGCAGCAGCCCGTGTTCCATGTTCCCCTGTGCTGCTCAGCAGGAGGAGGGAGGAGAGGGCAGATAAGGGGAAAGTGTTTTGTTTTTTTTCTCACTGCTCTGGTATGTTATCAGGAACACTCAACACATCACACTGAACTCCCTGTGCTGAGTCTGTTTTGCCCACAGCAGTAGCTGATAAGCTACCTCCCTGTCTTTATCCCAACTCATGAGTCCTTTTCACTGTATTCTCTCCTTCTCTTCTGTTGAGGAAGAGCAATGAGAGGTCAATACAGTGGAGCTGAGCCAGCCGTTGATGTGACACCAGGCCAACCACAAGGCCTGGGTTGTCCATCTCATGATCTGAGCTGTTGGTAGCAGCAGAAATATGCAGGCTCCCTTCTGGTCTTCTCTTCTCTTCCTCTGCAGGTGCTGTTCATAAGAGCCACAAGAAGAACTATTATTTCCCCCGACTGGGCAAGGTCCTTGGTCTTTCTTCTTATGGTTTGGCATATCTTCCATCATGTTACTAACAGTGGCTGTCAGAATGCAGATTTCATTTCGATGGGTTTTTTAAGTCAACATTTGTGCTAGAAGTGACTGAGGGTTGCATGTGAAGCAGGAGGTTAGAAGTGAAAGGTTCTCTCTTTTTCTCACTGGTATCCTAAGTGCTCTTACTGACGTAAATTAGCAACGCAAAAGCAATTTGCAAAAGAAGATGACTACTGATGAGACAAGTTGTGCCCTGCCCTGGCTTACTTACTGAAGTCTCTGCAAAAGTAGATTATTTCTTTCAAACTAATGAAGCTTTTTAACATGAGGGAGATGATTCTTTTTACTTCTCTCAGATCTTTTTTTTCTTATTTTGTGGTAATTGCTTGAAGCAATGGAGAACTGTCTTGTTACCCTGCTGACCCTAAGGCAGCCTTATCTTCCTGGGTACAGAACACTGGAAAGTGACAAGGCAATTATTATATGAAAAAGATATTAGCTAATTTATACAGTAATTAATAATAAATTGGTTTCTCCTTTTTAAAGTGTTCTTGTGCTCCCCACTAAAAAGCTCCGAAGTAACCTTTCAGTAGGTGCACCTCACTCAATAAAAGTGAGGTGAGGAGATTGTCTGGGATGCCTGTCACTTGATGTAATGCTGCAAAAGCATGAGGCTGCTCTCCTCCTGTCCTTCAGAGAATTTTAACTCTTGACCAAATAATAGGAAACTGCAAACTTTAAGAGCATTCTGTGAGACATTCAGGGGTAGTTTTCCTGTTTTCCTGTGTTCTTATTTCAAGCATTACTTCAATTCATTAGGTCCTTCTGTGTATTCCTGATACCTTGTGAATCTGGCTATGGTGCCATTAGTACTGGGAGGATTAAGACCAACCTCAAGAGGGAAACGTGCAGATAAAGTCTTAGGAAACAGTTTTCATAAAGCTAAAACCTTAAGTAATACACACTGAAAGAACAAAAATGTATATAACGTATACAACTAATTTGGCCAAAAAGTCATGCAGCACAAAAAGTAAGGCAATGAAATCCTGGACCATGCAAATATATTCTTAGTTCTGTAAAATCTCTAAAACCTTTTGCAGTCCTCAGGTTCTGTATCATCTCAGCCTCATTAGAAAAGTCTATTCTCAGACACAGGTGCATTTATGTCAAAACATTTGATATAGGGTTCTGAATTGGAAAATAGTTTGTAGCAGCCCAGTGTGCTGTGAAACTGGCTTCACACTGAGACAACAAGCAATACAGTGCAGATGCCCACACACCATGCCCAGTGCCTACTTTCCAGTTATCCAAATACTTATCACGACTTTTGAAACATCTTGTGATGAGAATGTCATGACCACTAATGTCAGTGGGGAAGAGGGGATGGGGGCATGGACATGTTGGACAGAATCATGAAAATCTCCTACTTGCTGGGAAGCATAAATTTAGCTGACTGGAGAAGAATCCCGTGAACAGAAGAAACGTGTGACTCTGATCGGACGAGCACTTGGGCGGGCAGTAGTGTCTAGTAGCAGAGACTTCTTAAGTGTTCTGCTGACATGTAGGGAAATGGAAAGTTACAGGAGGGAGCTTAGAGATGTATATAAGGGCTGTTAGCACCTGCAATAAAGCATTTGGATTGTTCACACATCTGAGTCTGTGCCTTCAATTGCTGCATGATACATGGAGACATAGGTTCCAAAAAGTGGGATTAACTTTTCAGTAGAAATATTCACAAGCTTTTTCACTTGGCTCAGTGGAGTTTTTCTTCCTTCAGAAAGTTTGGTGCTTTTCCATAGTGGGGTTAGCTATCAATGCTCCACAGAAAAAGACATTTTCTGATCTCATGCCACTCACTCCCAGCTTTATTCTCCACAAGCATTAAAAAACCAACCCAGGATAAGACTAAGGTATTAAAAAAAACCCACAAAAACAAAAACAACAACAACAAAGAACACCTCTAGGTTAGCTCCCAGTGCAGTCAGCTGAGCACTCAGAGAGAATAAGTAGATGGAACCAGTCCTACTCAGTCTTCCTGCTACACATTTGAACAGCTTGTATTGCACTGGTGCAGCTAGGACATCATTCTCATCGAATCATAGAAGGGCTTGAGTTGGAAGGGACCTCAAGAATCATGAAGTTCCAACCCCTATGCCAGAGGCAGTGTTACCAACCTCTAGATAAAGCACTAGAGCAGATTGCCCAGGGCCCCATCCATCCTGGCCTTGAACACCTCCATGGACAGGACATCCACAAGCTCTCTGGGCAACCTGTTCCAACACCTCATCTCAGTGAAAAATGTCTCCCTGCCATTTAATCTAAATCTTCTCTAGTTTATAACTGTTCTCCCCTGTCCTATCACTATTATCTCTTGTAAAAAGTTGATTTTCCTCCTGTTCATAATCTCCCTTAAAATGCTGGAAGGCCGTAAAGAAGTTTCCCCATAGCCTTCTCTTCTCCAGACTGAACAAGTCCGGCTCCTTCAGCCCTTATTCATAGGAGAGATGCTCCAGCCCTTTGATCATCTTAGTGGCTCTCCTCTGCACCCTCTCCAAAAGCTCCACATCTTTCCTGTGTCGGGGGCCCCAGACCTAGACTCAGTACTCCAGATGAGGCCTCATGAGGTCAGAGTAGAGGGGGACAATCACCTCCCTTACCCTGGTGCAGTCCAGAATGCAGCTGGCCTTCTGGGCTGCAAGTGTGCACTGCTGGTACATGTTAAGTTTTTCGTCTACCAGGACCCCTAAGTCCTTCTCAGCAGACTACCCTCAAGTTCTTCTACCATTCTGTATATATGTCTGGGATTATCCCTGATCAAAGTGCAAAACCTTGCACTTTCCTTTATTGAACCTCATTAGGTTCACATCAGCCCACTTTTCAAGCTTTTCAAGTCCATCTGGATGTTATGCACTCCTTTTGCTGTGTCAGCTGTACTGCTCAGCTTGTGTCATCAGCAAACTCGCTGAGGGTACACCTGATCCCAAGTACTGGTTCCAAGAAAGACCCCTGAAGGACACCATTTGTTACTGGCCTTCACCTGGACATAGAGCCGTTGAACACAACCTTCTGTCTATGGCTTTCCAATCAATTCCTTATCCACCAAATAGTGACAGGGGTCCAGGTCAAAGGCCTTTCACAAGTCCATGTAAATGACATCATTTGCTTTCCCTTTGTCCACCAATGCCATCACTCCATCATAGAAGGCCACTGGATTGGTCAGGCATGACCTGCCCTTGGTGAAGCCATGCTGGCTGTCTCAGATCACCCTCTTGTCCCTTATGTGTCTTAACATGAGTTCCAGAAGGATGTGGTCCGTGATCTTCTTAAGCACAGAAGTGAGGCTCAGTGGCCTGTACTTCTCGAGATCCTCCTTCCTTCCTGTCTTATAAATGGGAGTGATGTTTCCATTTTTCCAGTCACAGGGCACTTTTCCTGACAGTCACAACTTTTCAAATATGATGGAGAGAGTCCAGGCAATCACATCAGCCAGCTCTCTTAGGACCCTGGGATGCATGGATGCATGTCAACCGGCTCCACAGACTTGTACACATACAGTCTCATGAGGCAGCCTCAGGGTTGCACTGCCCTTACAGTGGGGGGGAGTTTGCTCCCCCAGTTCCCACCAACACGTTCAGGGATGTGAGGTTCAGGGATTATTTTCAGTACATTTAATGTCACAGTCACTGTATGTGAATGTACAGTCAGGTCTACTTTTATGCTTGCACGTTGTCATTAGAGATGCTGAATTCAATTAAATACTTGACAAATGGCTGAGTAGCACATACCTTTACATAATTTATTCAAGCATCTGTATAGCTGATTTAGTACTGTTAAGTGATGAGGTGAACAAGTAGACACGAGTGGCTTTGTGTCATGCCATAAGTACAGGGTAAACCAATGTGTTTTTTCTTCTGAATACTGCAAATGCAGTATTTTCTTTCCATTACATAGACTTTTCAAATAAGTTCAAATAAAAAATATTTTAGTATCTGCATACATATTACATACAATAGAGACTGATAAAGTTGTTTGGCTATGTTTTGTCTCATCATGTTTTTTTGTTATTTCCAAGGAATCTAGCCAGTTATACATTTGCAGTAGTGATTCAAGAAATTTTTTTTAGTAAACCAGTACTGGTTCCCAATAGTTTCAGAATGGGACATAACACTTCTTTTCTTCTTCAAAAAGGCATAAAAAAACTGCAGAAAATAGTTGATTCATGAATTTATTTTAGTAGCATGCATGGAAATCTTCTAGGAAGGCTGCAGATAAGAATAGTCAGATGCTGGCAGAATCTGTTGGAAACTCAAATATCACTTTCAATGCTTTCTTAAGGTGCCCTAATTCAAAAGCATGCACAAAAAATAACTTCAAAAATCAGACTTTGAAAATCAGTATGGATTAATCAACTCTCTATCTACTATTCCTCCACCCACCCCTACCTCCCCCACAAAAAGGAGACAAAGAATACTGAAATCAGGAATTGTGCTGTAATTAAACACGTATTGAATGTATGAACATGTAACTGCGTAGATAAAGTAAAATTTCTGGATTGAAGAGTTGATGGGAAGCCATCCAAAGGGACCTGGACAGGCTGGAGAAGTGGGACCATGAGAACCTAATGAGGTTCAATAAGGCCAAGAGCAAGGTGTTACACTTGTGCCAGGGTAATCCCAGGTACTTACACAACCTGGGAGAAGATCTCCTTGAGAGCGGCCCTGCAAAGAAGGACTTGGGGGTCCTGGTGGATGAGAAGCTGGACATGAGCCAGCAGTGTGTGCTTGCAGCCCAGAAGGCCAACTGTGTTCTGGGCTG
>JAOWBP010004700.1:34705650-34716560 GCA_028571105.1 Tragopan temminckii
GGTTGTGGATGCCCCATCCCTGGAGGCATTCAAGGCCAGGCTGGATGTGGTTCTGGGCAGCCTGGTCTAGTGGCTGGCGACCCTGCCTATGGCAGGGGGTTGAAACCAGATGATCATTATGGTCCTCTTCAACCCAGGCCATCCTATGATTCTATTATATGATTCTATGATGATTCTATGACTTTTCTGTGTGCGTGCGTGCATTATTTTATTTATTTTTTTCCCCCAGTTATCATACCACTGCAGTGTATAGTGCTTGCTGGATCCAAGACTGTTCTCAGAGATTTGTCTGCTAATGTTGACACTTCTCATTTAAAAAATGATAAAAGGACTGATCTAACTCATGCTTTAGGCAGCTAAACAGAGTTAAGACCAAGTTTGAAGACGCTGTTCCCTTTGAGAGGATGGTTGTATTAAATTACCTGCTTTCCTAGGCTAATCTTTTAACATTTTAACATTGCAAAAAGAAAGAATAAAGATAAAAAGAAAGAACACCCTAGTTGATCATCGTCTCATAGTTTTATCCTGAGATTTCTTTCCCTTCAGCACTCATTTTTTACAAACTGGCAATTTCAAAAACTTGTAACAAGATGATTCAGCGTCAGTCTTCAAAATAACTTGTATGAATAAGTAGTAAATTGGTGTTTAACTTTGAGATTATCATATAAAAAGTAAATGAACTGAAACAGATACGGAGTAGACAATATTGTGCCTTACAGGGATATTTAATGCAGATTTGGATATTACTATAATCACGTGTATAATTAGTCTATGATCTCCACTGTAAAGTAATCTGCATACAATTGATAAAGAAACATACACATCACTTCTGCTGTCAAAAAAAAAAAAAAAAAGAAGGTATCCCATTTATATCACAGAATGACAGAATGTCAGGGATTGGAAGGGACTTTGAAAGAACATCTAGTCCAATCCCTGTGCTAGAGCAGGGACACCTAGATCAGTTCACACAGAAATGCGTCCAGGTGGGTTTTAAATGTCTCTGGAGAAGGAGACCCCACAGCCTCTCTGGCAGTCTGTTCCAGTGTTCTGTCAACCTTACCATAAAGAACTTTTTTCTCATATTTATGTGGAACCTCCTGTGTTCCAGCTTGCACCCAGTGCCCCTTGTCCTATCACTGGATGGCACTGAGAAGAACCTGGCTCCATCCTCGTGACACTCACACTTTATATATTTATAAACACTAATGAGGTCACCTCTCAGTCTCCTCTAAACTAAAGATACCCAACTCCCTCAGCCTGTCCTCATAAGGGAGATGCTCCACTCTCTTCATCAGTATCTTACTGCGGAACCTCCTCTCCACAATCCTTGCAGAGTTCTTTGGTATACACACTAAATCAGTGAAACAAAACTACTAATCAAATAATGGATTAATCCACTTGACAACAAAATGGTCAAGAAACATGAAAAAAAAAAACACAAACAGCCTTACCAATCACCTATTACCCATACTAAGAAGTAATCCTGAGAATTTTCACTACAAATTTGTAAGCTGCAGTTGTTTTCTAATGTAAATGTAATTTATAAAAAAGAAAAAGGTAGGCCACCAACTGAAAGAAAACATTTATTGAATCAATGTCAATATTTTCCTCTTAATATCTACAAGCCAACACTGAACTGACTTTTTTCAAGAATGAATGTGATGTACAAAAAAAAGTATGTCTGCTATAAAAATATGTCAATTTTTTTTTTTTTTCTGGTGAGCTGAAAACATTTTGACAAGTGCAAGACCATTTTGGCAAGCAAATTTAAGCTGCTGTCAACGATGTCAAAGTTCAAATCATTTTCTAATCATTGTGTATTTAAGACTCATCGATTACATGGCACTGGAAATGTTGATTCCTAAAAAACAATCACTTCATTGCCATACGTTTATGTACCCAAAGAACTGAATGTCTTGATCTTCTGTCACCATGAATCAGTACCTTCATCAGTGAAGACTAAACAGCCTAAATGGAGCTATTCAACCAGATAACTGACATCTATCACAGAAATACTACTGAGGGGAAGCAAACTACCTCCACCTTGCATCTGGTGTGGTGTTTGTGAACTGAGAGAAGAGTAGGTGGGTTCATATATTTTTGAATCAGTCTAGCAGTTGTTGCAATGTGAAATCAGGGAAAGCATGGAAAAAGAGTAAAGAATCACTTATGACAGCAGTCTATATTTATAAGCTTGTGCGTGCTTATGCGCAAAAATGGATCTGACTAGGCTCACTTATGCCTTCTTGGAATGATTTTTTTCACATAAAAAAATAACTCAAGCAGGACTAACATCACTGATTTTTTCCAAACTATCAGCAAGGAGGAAAAGAGACCATTTACAGAGATAATCAGAAAACAGTGCAATATTAAAATACAAGTTTCACAACGTGTGAAAGAAACATGCTTTGGAACCTGAGCAAAAGGCTTTTTACTGACTTAGTAAAAAGTCACCCTGTATGTTGTTTTCACTGGCATCTGTTCTGCCAGATTAGTATGTTGCTCTTAGCAACTTCCATGGCCCCTAAATATTTAGTACACAGAAACAGCCAACTACTTAGAGAGGTCTACTAAATGTTTTAGCTAATATTGCAGGCAGTCTGACATGCTGCCACTGGAAATGACCATACAGCCTAAAATTAAGAAAAACTGTAAAAAGAAAAAGAAGCAGTCAAACATGATGCTTTTTAAATAGACTAAAGCGCTTCCACAACACTTAGATACGGTACTACACTGGTTTACCGAACATTTACAACAAATGCCTTATGAATGCAAGCTTTCTCTTTATTATTTCAAGACCCGTTGGATAAAAACTAAAATAAAGACATAACTCTGAAGCAGCTAAGTTACAAGTCCTTTTTCAGAAACAGGCATGACTTGTGTCACAGCGTAATTCTTCACCAGCAACAGTATCATCAGTCTGCGATACACAGTTTTTTTTCTGGCACCAAACAGGCCACCATACAAAGCAACCTCACAAAGCATGCAGTCACCTACTCTGCTGATTTTGTACGAAATAATCACTTGTGCTTGCAGGTCCCAGACCTTTCAAAAATTGATATGAACAATGAGTGATTAAAAACATTACTGGAAACTCAATCATTTCTAAATTACGTGAGTGGAGAAAAAGATTTAAAGAATAAAAAGCAACATAACGCTGTGCATTAGTATTTGTGAGGGGTGAGGGAAGCTAAGGCTGGTGCTTTGATTTGCCTTAAAACAATAACCTAAAAACAACCCTAAAAAGCTCCAAGTCCATGGTACTGGTAGAGGCCAATGCGTGCATGCCATTGAAAGGCACAGTTGGACCAATCTGAAAAATGGCATCATCAGAGCAGAGCAGCAACTTTTCACTGGAGTGATCACAAAGGGTAAACAATAAGCCATTACTTCTCTCTTTTCATGAACACAGAAAGCAGTCACCAAGGCAAAAGAGAGGACACAGGAAAGAAGATGTAGGAATCACATAAACCTGGAACACAGAAAACATGTTAAACTTTAATTTTGAACCTTTTGAGTGACCGTTTTACCATAATGTTAATATTCAATGATGTAACATCACACATAATATGGTTAATTAAATTAATGAACCATTGTAAAAATGTTACCATATTCAAATTCTACTTTGATATGTTACACAACTAACTTTACTTGCAAAGATCTGTATACAGCAGGATGCAATCAGGACAATCTCCTGTTCATTATATAAAAAAAAAGCCATGATCACACAGTACTGCTTTTTAAAAATCAGAAGTGCATTTTAAAGTCATGCATCATAAGGCACACAGCTATTTATAGGGAGATAATTATGGCATGTGGAAGAATGTTCCTCCTTACTAATCTAATAATGCCAAAAAAGTAGAGAGCAATACTTACTAGAAAGATATCCCCATGGTTATCCTGCTTTTGTATCTACAAGTTGCATCTGAACATTTGCAGACAAGCCACCTCCATAGCCTCCCTTGGATTGCATTTGGTTTTGAATTGAGCTCACCTGGAGGACAAAGGGTAAATGAAGCAAAGAGATCAAGACAGGCAGTCAGAAATGAGCTGTGTTATTTTCTTGCTTCCAGTTTTCTTGTTGGATTGGTTTTCAAGTGCTCTTCTATACCATTAAAGCTACATTACTTTTACGTGAGGACATATGCAGGCTTGCTGGAATTTTTGGTTCTGCAGGTAGCTCAGCAGGAGAGATTAAAGAACTGGTTCTAATGTAGAAGTTTTTCCTCACTCCCAAAGAAAACTGGCTAATTCAGGTTTTCACTGAACCACGTGATTACTCAAGAAAATTTATCAAATTTTGTACTGGTATCTAACTCCACTCCAGCTGACAAGCTGTAATTTAGTTTGCTATATGAGAAACATTATTTGCCAAGTATGATAAACCAGTGAAGTTAGCATGATCACATTAAAAAGTAGAATAGATAACTTATAAAACATTGGGATAATACCAACATTACATGAGTAACTTCAGATAATGAAAATAAAAAATGCTTTTAAAACCAAACAAGAGCTCGTGGTGTATGGAAAATTTCTTACTTATCCATTTATGCAAAAGCATGTCCCACTTCACTTACTCAATATTATTCCTGTAACTGGCAAAGTATTTAAATCACACTGAACATACCAATTACTCTAGAAACAACTTATTTAAAGGAATGGCTTTCATTACTTTTACCAATGTAAGAAAGAGAATCCATAGTTCTTTCCTGCTGTGAAGAAAGCAAATTAATTATCTCTCAACTGCAGGAAGACAACTCCAACCTTACAGTCCCTTTTCTGTCTGCACACCAGAGCATACGTAACAATTACACAGTAAGCACAAAGTAACGTGCATTTAAGGCTGTAGCTTCTGAAAATGAACTTGCATCAGGGAGCCTGCAGGGTGCCACTTGCAATTATTTCATGCACAGCTCCTTCACAGAGATCTCAGAACAACACTGGAAAGACTTATCTGTCCAGTGTGGCTTTAATACAGCTAAGCAGCATGCATAATGTTTTCCCATCTACAAAAGCAAAAGTACATTCTTTTTCACAGCAGAGCAAAACAAATGTATGCATACAAAATGAATCAGCACAACTTTTTGCAGCATGCTGTTTTTCAAATCAGCGTGAAAAAAGTGGGTCTTTGTCTTCAAAAGTATTATGTATTGCAGTCCTGACCAAAAAAACTGTTTTTTTTTTTTTTTTTAATGCACTGAAGCAGCACAGTATTTTTTACCTTGGTGCTTTGCTCACAAAGGTGAAGCAGCTGCAGCAAAGCAATGTTATACTAAATTTTTCCTGCATGGCTACATATTCAGAGCCAATACTCGAGCAGGTCTGACATCACTGACTCAGTGAAAGAGAGTGCTACAATATTCATAGGGTGTTTGAAAATTTTTGCATCTAACCAAGTTGGTCATCTTCTTCATCTGGCATGTTCTGTTGGTCATTAGAAGAAATTTGAATGTTATTTTCCCCTAATCTACATGTCAATGTATGCACTGGATCCATTTAATCTGAATGACCTCTGGCTCTAGAGAAAAAGAGCTGGAAACCATCTTCAGGGCATGTTACTTTCCAGACTGACAACTTATAACTACAGAACCACGGAATCACGAAGGTTGGAAAATACCTCCGTGATCATCCACTTCAACCATCCACCTATCACAAATATTTCCCACTAAACCATGACACTCAGTATGATGCCTAAACATTTCTTGAACACCTCTAGAGTCAGCAACTCCACCACCTCCTTAAGCTACCCATTCCAGCACCTGACCACTCTCTCACAGAATTATTTCCTAACATCCAATCTGAATTTCCCCTGGTGCAACCTGAGGCCATGCTCTCTAGTCACTAGTTTCAAGGGAGAAGAGGACGATCACCAGCTCACTACAACCTCCCTTCTGATAGTTGTTTAGAGCCCTAACCCTGAGCCTCCTCTTCTGAACAATCCCAGCTCCCTCAGATGCTCCTCATCTGAGGAGTTCCAGACCCCTTCCAGCTTTGTTGCCCTTCTCTGAGCAAACAACTTGCCTACATTCCTTCAAAACTATAGAGGAATCAACACAAACTCCAAGGCAGAAGCGTAAATTTTACTCTAACCTTTAGAAGAAGGACTCAGAAATCTCTCTGGTGCTTGAATGATACATACAGACATTTTTAGGAGTCCATTAGGAACTTCACTCCAAAATACAGAGGCTGTTGCATATAAAGAGTCTCCAGCAAGTTTAATCTTGGTCCAGTGGCTACTTTGTGTGTTAAAACTTATATGCAAGAAATGTAATATTAAAAACTGTCAAAAAAGCCAGGTCCAGTAATCCACCTTACAAGGTAGTTCTCCTTCTGAAGCACCTTCCTTTTGAGGCAGCCTGAGCTACAAGAACAAGCTTTTTTTTTTTTTTTCCCCCTAAAAAGATGCCACTCAGATGACATAAAGCAATGTTTTTGTGGTTTTTCTTTTCTTTTCTTTTCTTTTTTTTTTTTGCCTCTTACATGTAATTAGGTAGGATAAGGATTTAAAGGTTTTGCAAGAAGAAGAGGATCACACCAATTCAATAATATAAAATATGCTGTGTGCTTTTCTGTCTCATTATATTCTTTCTTTCTTTTTTTTCCCCATATGCTCACTTTCAGAATCAGGAAATAGCACAGATGGTCCTTGAGAAAAAATGCAAGGAAAAATTACAAGAAGGAAGGAATATGGGAAATTAAAGGCTAAATTGAGGAATACAGTGATGAAAAATAAAGTAGGAGACTCCACTGTGCAATACAGAGATTAAAAAAAAATAGAAGAGTGACAGACATGAGAAAGTAAGAGTTCACTACTGTTAAAGTTTACATTTCACAAATGAGCAAGGCTCTTAACACAGAAGGCAAAAAAAGCTAAATATTTCAGTAACCAGGATACCACTGCACTCAGAAGTACAAGGGAATAAAGAACAACTCTGATGAAGAAAAGGCACAGGTGAGCTAGCTATTGAAGAATCAAACTTATATGGGAAAAAGCTAATAAAATTGGAGGAAGCTCACAAAGGAGTATAATGCCCATATTATAGAGGATGTTAAATAGTAGAAAAACAAGTGAAAATGCCACCATGATCTTGGGGATAAAACTATAAAAAATAAGCAAGGAGACTGGATGCAATTTTACCCCTGTAAATCATCAAAGAAGAGGTAGAAAAAGAGATGATGTTAGAGCTGGAGATTTCTGCTTCTAAAGATTATTTTTTGCATACAGTCCCTTTCTTTTATCAGAAAATATTCCTCTGGTCATTGCTGCAGCACATTATCCAAATTGAAAAAAAAAAAAAAAAAAAAAAAAATTGAAAGGTACGCCCGGTTATAAATGTTCAAAATGGAAAAGTCTGTGTAGCAACAGCAATCGTTAAATATTATCTGGAGATGAACTAAACATACAAGGCAAGGCTGAGGGCATGCGGGGTAAAGGCTGATGTGAAAGAGCAAAGCTTCAGGCAGCCACCTCAAAGCTCCCAAGAGATGGTTCAGATGTGAGAATGAAGAAGGCTCTCACACGGGAGAGAGAAAACGTTTAAAGAGCAAAGAGCCACGCTTCTAAAAGAAATTTAAGAAAAATGGATCACTGACTTTATTATTTAAATTCACAATGTATTTAGTGTATCACATTAAATAGATCATCAGTTTTAATTGAATTTTATCAAGTTGAAGCTATATTTGTCCATTTACCTTACTGATGATTTAGTACAAATAATTTCTGCTCCATTATCTTGTTTCAGGGAAAACCTAGCATACTGTTAGTCATGCCAGATGTCCTAGCTTTGCCTTTCCCTAACAGCTATGAAATTAAAAAAGTTTCTTTTTTTCTCATCGCAGTAAGCTGCAAACTAGTTGAAACTGCAATTGACTTCACTTTCCTACATTTAAACTGACTTTTTTCATTCAACTCTGTTCTCCACACTGATACCTCCGACAGAAGTAATTCTTCCTCTTTCCTAAAATCCACCATCTCAAAAGAAGTTTTTCCTTTTAAAATAATACTTAGGTTGAGAAATATTTTTATTCAATATCTAAGTATCACCCCTTTAATTACTGACCTTAAAAAATAGATCGATATTTCACATAAAATATGGTAGTAAAAAAGAAATATATCCTCATAAGCTCATTTTCATTATCAATCTTAGCCTCTGTTTTTCACTTTCAGGAAGAAAAAGTATTTAGTCCTTCAAGAATCTACAGAAAGCCATAAAACCCTGCTTGTGACATAACTGCTTGCTCTGGAAATAATTTACATTGCAAATAGAGTTACAAAATAGACAGTCTCAACAAGAACACACAAAAATATTTCTGTGCACCATAAAATATGGTAAACTGCAATTTCATAGAAATTACATTTAAAATACTTCAAAGCGTTTAAGCTAAGAAATTTAACTTGAATTACGAGACACATCTAGAAGATTTTTTTTCTAAATAACTCTAGTGCTTCTCAAAATATTCTTCTATATGAGTTTGCACATGCCATCAAAACGAGTTTTTCAGTGGTACTCTACACATAGCCTGCACAGTATATACAACATTTGCTACAAACTGTCAATAACTACATGATCTCATAATCTAGAATTCAAGTGACTAAGGCTTGGAATTAACACACTACTAGTTATTCTTCAGTTTTACACAGAGCCTCTCTGTCACAATTCAGTAAAGAATCATTCTTCATTGCTTTAGCCTCTTACAATGTTCCTGTACCCTGTCTAAGATGAAATATCTTCATCCACAGATGCTTACCGAATTCATTCCGCTGAATAGGTCTCCTGATCCAACGTGAGCTGTGTGAACAAAGTTTGTCGGCTCCCCAATCATGCTTCGGTCTATGCGTCGTCGTCTTTTCTGGAAGGAAGATAAAGAAACCATCTAGCTGAGATTCATTTAAAAGGCAGAACCAGGATGTGTCATAAACTATACATGGGGTATTCCATACGCCATAAGATATTTTAATAAACCAAAAAGCAGAGTCTGAATTCCCAGGTTAATCTAAACATTGGTAATATGGTCCATTCTTTTCACTTAGAGTATCTTTAGAAGATCATTAGACCAGCACTGATACCACTCCTAAGCACTTAGGTTAACAAAATGTTTGTTAAGCAATACTTGCAATGTTTCATACAGCAACTTCTATCCATCCATTTGTCCATCATTTAATCATGATGTGATGAATCAAATTTGATGTTTAGTTATTCAAAATGAGAATTAAGGATCAAAGAGCATTATCAGGGTATACGAAGCAGCTAACTTATAGAACTTCTGAGCAGCATGTCATGGGAACTTGATTCTATAATACACTATAATACACAGAGTAATGTCTCGATTGGCATCAGCCACTATAACATCCCTACTGAACCTCATACACTGAGGAAACTTACACTCCTCATGTGGAATGTGAGTTGAAGGGGTGCAGAAGGTAGTGAGGCAGTGAGCCAGACTGTACCCTAGAGATATGCCAGTTTCTGTTCTGAGAGGTTTATGGAAAGAACTGCTTAACCTCTGCTTCCCTCTCTTCAGAGTCATGGCTTCAACTTTTATTAATATTAAAATACGCAAATTAAAAATCAGAAGCAGTAAGAACTTCCTCTAATTAAAGCTGTGTGGGCTGTTTGCCTCCAGCCAAATATTGCATCTAAAGGAACAAAACAGAATATCTTGTCCTCATTTCTTAGGCCACAATCAGAGACCTTAAACAGAGCAAAGCATACAGTATGCAGCTGCCACTTGCCCATATTTAAAAAAAATAATAGCCACAAAGCACAACATGTATACTTCAATTTTAGGAATGTTAAAATGCAGTGTAATAGCTAACAAACTACTTGAGCTCAATTAAAAGCTTCCCACCGCCCTAAAGTCCACTTGGCCTCATTTTGGAGGGACGTCCATTCCTAATCTGTACTATGATCATAAGACCCCTCTGACTCAAGCCAGAAAGGTACATGCCTCACGAGCGGGCACTTTTGAAGTGCTTCTACAGACTAAATCGCAATGAATCAGACCCACAACTATGAGAATACACCACAGGGTTAAGCCAGCAAGCAAAAAACCCTTTTAATCCTTATTAAAACAAGTCTTAGGAGATTTCACTGTATCTCACTTTACAGTATTAATGGCCAAGAGAGAGTTGCAGGTAAAAGAAACACTTAACACACTCCAAGAAAAACAGCAAAAAAACCTGATCTATGCCAAAACTGATGATGAATTCTTTACTCCCAGTGTATTGACAAAACCAGCAAAATAAAATAATCGTAGCTATAATTTTGTATAGTTTAAGGACTTTCAAGGAGAAAGTGTTTATGGAAATGGAGATGTCTCAGCTACAGAAGTCATTAGTAGTCATAGAGCCATGAGCAGTAACATAGGATCTATCAACATGTCCCATCAATGAGTTAGTATTTCAGTTTGGAAACCAAAGTCATTGATAGAAACAGCAAATTACTTCTTAAGTTAAGCTTGACATGAGCTAGTAAAGCAGTGACTAACTTGGAGGAAAGACCTGACAGCAGGTTTCTAGTTACACTGGATGAGAGCCACCAATCTAACATGATCAGAATTAGGAGCATTCCCACCAGGTGTAATGGACAAATGATGCTAAAGATGCATTGCTGGACTTACACAATATTGTGGTACACTGTACTCTGACAGAGAAAGTCTCATAGGTGAAACAAGCCACTCATCAATTAGAACACTTAAAATTAGTTCAAGTATCCAGTAGGTGCCCATCCCCATATTTAAAATAAATAAACAGAAAGCCAGAGTTATTTGCACACCTAAACAATACATCCATGATTTCCTGGTTTTAGTTGAGTTTTGAAACACTGGGGTTTGAGGCAGGCCAAACACAGACAAATCTCAAAAGCTTGCAGATTATTATTTTTTTTTTTTTGGGGGGGGGGGGGGGGGTG
>JAOWBP010004700.1:34744153-34770751 GCA_028571105.1 Tragopan temminckii
TGGCCAATCTGAGTTCAAGTTGGGCTTTTGCCTTCCTAACTTCCTCCCTGCATACCTTACTTGTAATCTCCCCAAGTAGCCTGTCACTTCTTCCAGAGGACATAGACTCTTTTTCTTCTGGAGTCTCAACAATAGTTCCTGGTTCATCCACACCAGTCTTCATCCCCTACAGCTTGCCTTATGGCATTCAGGAACAACCTGGTCTTGTGCCTTTAAGATTTCCACCTTGAGGAGCATCCAAGCTTCCTGGACCCCTTTACCCTTAAGAAGCAAGGGACCTATGCTACAAGTGTCCTGAACAGGTCAAAGTTCACTCTCTTGAAGCTCAAGATAGCAGTTTTATGACATTTTATGACATTGCCAAGAACAGAATTCTACAATTTCATAGTCACTCTGACCAAGACAGTCCCCAACCTTCACATCTCCCACCAGTCCTTCACTGTTAGTGAAGAGCAGCTCTAGCAGGGCACTACCCCTGCTAGGCTCTTGTACCAGCTGCGTAAGGAAACCATCATCCACACACTCTAGAAACCTCTTGGACTGCTTCCTCTGTGCTGTATTATATTTCTAACACATATCAGGGAAGTTGAAGTCTCCCATGAGAACGAGTGCTGGCGATTGTGCAACTTCTGCAAGTTGCTCACAGAATGCCTCATCCTTCTCTTCATCCTGATTAGGTAGTCTATAATAGACCCCCACCAAGATGTCACCCCTACAGGCCTTCCCCCTGATCCTTACACATAGACTTTATCATTCCCAACCCCAAGCTCTTCAACATCAAAACACTCTTTAATACTAAGGGCCATACCACCACCCTTCCTTCCTCATCTATTCCTTCTGAAGATCTTGTAGACATCCATCGCAGTACTCCACTCATGGGAGTAGTCCCACCACATTTCGGTAATAGCAAGTAGGTCATAGATAGCCTGATGCACAATCGCTTCCAGCTCGTCCTGCTTGTTGTCCATGTTGTGTGCCTTGGTGTAGATGCACGTCAGCTGAGTCATCTGCCTCACCCCCAGCTCAAGAATCGTTCCTCTAGGCTCATCTCTGGTGAGCCCTGTTTTGTCCCCCTCCCCCATCATAGCTAGTTTAAAGCTCTTTTGATAAGCCTCTTTAGCTCCTGCACTAGGATTCATTGCCCCCTTTGAGATAGGTTGGTTCCAGGCACGGACAACAGGCCAGGGGCCAAGTAAACTGCCCCATGATCAACGAACCCAAAGTTTCTGCCATGACCAGCCTCTGAGCCAATTTTTCATTACTTGCGCTTTCCAAGCCCACTCTATGTCCCTCACTGCCCCTGAAGGTATAGAACTAAACATCACTTGAGCTCCCTCTCCTTGAACTAAATGCCCTAAGCCCCTGAAATCTCTTCTCATAGTTCGTAGGCTTCTCTGAGCAATTTCATCACTGTCCACCTGAACTATGAGTAATGGGAAGTAATCAGTGGACGGAATCTGCTTTGGGAGTTTTTTGGTTATGTCTCTGACCTGGACCCCAGGAAGGCAGCACACTTCTTGACTTCTTGCATCTGGCCTGCATATGGAGCCCTACGTTCTTCTGAGAAGGGACCATGACCACCTTTCTTTCTTTCCTGACAGAGGCAGTCTCAAGGCATGAGAGTGACCGCCTCGCCTTAGGTTCCCTCCGAGGCAGACCCTCCATCACCTTACCACTCACCTTCCCTTCAATTTCCAGCATCTCAAACCTGTTGCTTAGTGGGACCTGGGGAAGCGGGATAGGCAGGCAAGAAGGGGTTCCCGTGACACTGAGTCAGGACTCTCTTCCAACCCTTCTCATCAATCAGCTCTGTCCGACTGTGACAGGACAGGGGGTCCACCACCTTTCTGCGGGTATCTCCCTGGCACCCTTCCCTCCGGCACGCCAGTGAGTCACTCCACCAGTCGATCTCCCACTCACACTCCCTGATAGTCCTTAGTCTCTTCACCTCCTCCTTGAGCTCCACCACCAGGCTGAGCAGCTCACCCACCTGCTCACACCTCACACAGGTGGAATCCCTTCCACTCTCCCCGGGCAGCAGCAGGCTCAGGAACTCCCTGCAGCCTAAAGCCTTCCTGTAAGGCCCCATCTGGAGTACTGCACCCAGGCCTGGGGCGCCCAGCACAAGAAGCAGAGCTCTTGGAACAGGTCCAGAAGAGGCTCACTAAGACGATCAGAGGGCTGGAGCACCCTTCTGAAGAAAAAAGATTGAGGGAACTGAGCTTGTTTAGCTTGGAGAAGAGAAGGTTTCGTGGAGACCTCATTGTGGCCTTCCAATACTTGAAGGGAACGTATAAACAGGAGGGGAAATGGCAGTTCATGAGGGTGGATAGTGATGGGAGAAGGGGGAATGGTTTTAAATTGAAACAGGGGAGGTTTAGGTTAGATATTAGGAGGAAGTTTTTCACACAGTGGGTGGTGGCACACTGGAACAGGTTGCCCAGAGAGGTTGTAGATACCCCATCCCTGGAGGCATACATGGCCAGGCTGGATGTGGTTCTGGGCAGCCTGGTCTAGTGGCTGGCGACCCTGCACATAAAGCAGGGGGGTTGAAACTTGATGATCTTTAAAGGTCCTTTTCAACCCAGGCCATTCTATGATTCTATGATAATTCTATGAACATCTGAAAGGCTGATTTCCAGCACAAGATCAATGCTCAACAAAGTGCTGTTTGTACTTTAATTACTAAGGATGGCTTTAATTTCATAAGCAAATGCACATCACCAGCCTAACAGAAATCTACAAAAATGGGTTGTTTCCCTTTTCTCCTCTTTCAAAATATATTCTCCACCTTTACCATAAGTCACGATCTACAGATCACTACATGCTGCACTAACATGCCATGTATTTTTCTGGGCAACAGCTTAACTGTTTCACAAAGCTTGAATCAAGATTTTAATAAGGAGCCAGGCTGGAGATTTTTGTAAACACACAAAATACGCCATTTTACATCTCAGATTTTTAGGAGTTATATCTAATTTTAATTGAAATATACAATCCAAAAACTAGGCAAACAGCTTTGGCTACATATGGATGTGTTTTAAGGGACTTTCTGGCCTTGTTGTTGAGATCTCATCTCCTACAGTTCTACTGCACTAAGGTTGAGATAATGTTGCATTCATCGGTTAGAAATGTTAATGGTCAAATTTCTAATATTTGCATTGACATAAGGATCAGTCTGGCACTCAACCTTTGAGAAGTGCCAATTCCTACCCACTTTTTCTGAAGTCATCAGATGCTAGATTTTTTTTAAAATCCCTAAAGATCACCTTGGTGTATGAATGTGAGTTTGCCCTACTCACATTGGGGCTTCTCTAATGTCACTGTAATGCAGTTTCAGTAGTCATATTTGCAAGATAGCTCTCCTTTCTTTAAGTTCACTTAGCTTGACCTGGATGTCACACAATGCAGTGCTTTTTTCTTGAAGTACTAACCACAATCCTGGTTAATTCCACCCTATAGCAGGCAAACTTTCTCCTACAGCACTAGGCACAATGTATATTCCAAAGAAACACAAGAATATTTACATCTTTCCCCCATAGGTATACTTCTAAAAATTATTCTAACAAATTGGTCACCATGTACCTTTTCACACAACAGCCATTTCAAATTCTTGAAAAAGCTATCTGCAGCATGAGTTCTTCACCCTTCAAAGACTTTATCTAAAAATTAACAAAGCAACTAAGACTGAAATCCTGACTTCAGTTAATGTTTAAAAGGACTGGATTTCACTCAGCTTTTTCTAAGAAAACTTCTTTCATCACTGTCCAGCCACACTTCAAAACAGGCTGGGGACATCGAGTGACGATGTCCAGATTTCCAGCTGCTCTTTGGCAGTACCAGGTTAGCTCATCTTCACATTTCCCTCCCTTTTCCCCCTCTACTGAATTCAAAGATATAAAAGCTTCCATTTCAAAGACTTTGGACAGATCTGAGATTAATAGGGAAAGCAAATATGCAACATCCATCTAGAAGACGTTCTTCTGTCCCCACTAAGCCAGTAGTTAACCCCTCAGCTCTAACTGAACTTGGTCAAATGGCATTAATTTAAAAAAGCATTAAAAAAACCCATAAAATCTGCACAACGAAGTTAATTATACAAAAAGCAGTGCTAATATTCATACTTACAGGCTGAGGTTGTTCTGCAATACAGCAGTTGAAACACAACCAGAATTCACTCATTGTTTACAGTCTGAAGTGTGAGCACAGTTGAGAACCAGGACTTGATCTCTATAAAAGTATCCCCAGGTAGCAAGTTCTTTAAATAGATTATTTGTAATGCTTCTGATGTGAAAATTTTTCCTCTCTTGAGCTCTTCTCTCAAGATAGTCTCAGGACAAACACGATGTAGTTAAAAAGTTACTTTAGAAATCTTCTCTCAACAGACCGGTCCCAGCACCATGGAAATGTTACTTATGCTTCTTTGGTCCCTAGCGTTATGTGAACCTGAAAACAGAAGAACATTATATTAAAAAGAAATAGGATACTGAATTTCATACTCCCAGAGAGCCACCCATACTAGTGATTTTGTGGTAATATCTTGACTACTGAATGACGAGATGCTAGCAAACAAGTCACATGCTAATTTCTTCAAAAACTACACAAAATGTCATATATTAGAAATTCAAATGAGGCTTAGATTCTAGTTTTTTATAATGAAGCAATATAATGGATTTGTGCCCAATCTTTTGGCACTCACTGTTCAATCTGTTTCTAGCTTTCTAATGTCATTTTAGAAAATCATAATTGACTATACATCCCTTTAACTTATGGAATTCAGCCTATTGGCACTTAATTTATTTTCACTGAAAATTTACCCACTCCATTCAGAGAGCAAGGATGTAACACAGCTGTCAAGCAAAAAACAAGCTTTCCTAAATCCAAACAAAAAAATCTGCAAAAAGGATAAACTTGGTCAAAACAAGATGTTTTTTTTTCATTCTGTCTATTCCACTGTTGTATGTACAACTGACCTCAAAAATAGGAGATTACTTGTAGAGCTTGAAACTGTTTCCTTAAACCTCAAAATTCCTCACGTGGAACAACTGAGGCTCCAGATTCCAGTCACTCCTTTGCTATGTTTATTGCCTAATCTCCAACCTGGTTTCTTTCACTAAGTGTGCAATAAAAATTTCTCTGAGATTTCACTGAAATCATTTGCCTTGCCATTAATCATACACTGGTTTGCAGAGAAACACAATAGAGAGCATTTTGAAATTTTTACATATATAATCCTAAAAAGTTCTAAATATGGCTGCATCTTTATTCAGATTCATTCAAATTTCCTTTGTGCATAGCTATGCATTATTATTTGTATGCATTTTCTCACAGTGTGAAGTAGTTTAGGACACCATGGGATATACAAGGTACACCTGTGTGTATATACACACAGTGAGGCAATTTTTCATGGGCATGGATGAGTTGATTCTGCGGTACAGGAGGCCCACTTAGCAGCTGTCTATATCAGTTCTCTACATACAATACAAATGAAGTCCTTAATTTACTGCACACAAGCCAAGGTACTGTACCATGCAGCCACAACAAGACAGGTACTTTCCAGTCCTGTTGGCTATCACGCACATGCAGAGAAGGAGCAGTACCTTTTCTGTACTAAGTTGAAAGCCTGCAGGTAGCCTTTCCACTTCTTACCTTTCAAGAGACTAACAGAGGCTCTTCAAGAAATAAATATATTCTGTGATCAAATCATCTAAATAAGAAACACTAGCAAAATTATTTCTAGCTGTGAAACAGATCTCAGCAATGTTTAACATAAGTTTATACGCATTTCTTACCTAGTTATCAGAATAGAAAAGAGAAAAGAAAGATATTTTACTATGCTTCCTTATAATTAATACTATACAAAGCAAAGCAATTTGAACAGCTAAAAAAAATAATCCTTCTACATAATCTCTATTTCGTCAATCTTACTTCAAAAAGAGGCCTTCCTACAGTGCTAATATGACTTATTTTCACTACTTAGAAGAAGATATTTTCTACCTCCAAAATGACCATCTAAAAACACCAAGTGTCACAAAGCTGCAATAAAACATGGGAACAATCAACCAACAATGTGAAATGTAATACTGTAATACTTTAAATAACTTTAAACATTAAAGGTCTGTAAGGAAGTTCTAATGTAATAATCAGGTAAAGTCAAATAATTTTCTCAATCTTTCTAGTGAGTAACAGTTTGATTGACTTTAAGTAACAAGAATATAACATAAAGCTTGATAAGGAAACACACTGCTCCCCACCCATCTCAGAATATGCACCCTATGTAATTATTTTCTGGACTTCATTCAATATGTAACAAAACTGGAATTAGAACATGATTAATTTCTGAAATGTATAAAATTAACCCCCTTTTTTTTTTTTTTTTTGGTCCTGTAACTGTATAGCTTATCTCTACTTAAAATTAAGGCTTCTGTTATACAGAAGATGAGGTCCAGAGCTGCTCTGAAATGGAGCAATTCTCTCCTAACTCTTGCTACTCAAATTATGAGCAATTGAAAAATGAAGTACTCAAACTTACAGCACTTTGAAGCTTAATACACCTCCGTCTGCATAAGCTATATAAACAAGTGTCTAGCTATATAAACAAGCGCGTCTTGCACTGGTCTTCTCTTGTTGGGCAAATGGTGCAGAATTTTTATGTGCAGCTCTTGAAGTTCTAACACTGACATAAATTTCTCACAACTTCTTTTTGACAAAGTCCACATTTTGTATATCAAGTTCTTATTTTCACAGAGGGTTAATTATCTCCCATACTCATGAAAAGCCATGGAAATTCCTCTGCTGACCAGCCTGTTCACTTCCATGCTAGCAGCTAGCACACTTTCCAGCTTGTTGCAGCTTTAAGCACCATGCTCACCTGAAGCCCTCAAAACAAAACTGAAAAGATTGGCTATGCTACTCTGAGCTTTGAATGCTTTTCCTGGTTACAAAACACTCAAGTGTGCAGAAGACCTCCTCTACCCAGTCACACTCATCGTGCTGGACTTGAATCCTCACAGACACGATTCTCTCTAAAACTGACTTTGATCTTATGTGAAGAGCTACTGAATGCCAAAATTAAGCTGTTACTGCTTTAGTAACAAGCAGTTTTTTTCTATCAATTCTCTTCTAATTTTTTTTATTTTTTCTATTTTTTCTGCTTAAAGGTGGAGAGAGAAAAACACATCCCAGAACTCTGGAGAAAACTGACTGTAACTGCATCCTTTAAAAGATAAAAAAAAAAAAAAGCTCACAGGTATTTATTAGAGCAGTGGAATTTTATATACTCCACTCTGCTGTACACGTGTTCTTTACAGTGGCCAAGTTAATATAAAAGACCAGGTACAAATCTGCTGCACCAAAATGGAAAGAAAATGCTGAAGGCAAGAAGAGATACTGACACTTGACAACATGACACTTGATCTTATGCTGTTACCAGAGCCTTTAAAGAACACACTGAAACAGGAAAATTGCTTTTTCAAATCACTGGAAAGAAAAAGAGGGAAAGAAAAAGATGACCACATTGACCTACATCTAGAAAGCAGACAATTATGCAGTATCAGTCCTTCAACAATCTGATGATAAAGCATTTCTGAAAAGCCTGGACTATTGCAAATCTGAACACAATAAGATTCTGAAACAACACCTCACAGCTTGTTCTCTGCTTTGTCACGTTATCCAGCTATTAACGTGGCATCATGTGAAGAACATATTCATCTCTGTAGACCTGCCAGATGAAGCAGACAGTATCTGGGCTTCCAGTTGAAGCATGCAGTTCAAAAAAAGCACCATTACTTCTCATTTTTGCTCTTTACATAGCTTTATGATGCTCAGAGAAGCAGAATATCACACAGCTCAGGCTGAAAGGCCAATGTGCTTATTCTGTCTGAACTACAAGGGTAAAATAGTGATCGGTGTCGAAATATCTACTTGCTTTTTTCCAGTTTGAACTTTCCGAACGCAAAGCCATATTTTATAGCACACAATTCATATTAGAAGAGCATGTAAAACTACCATGTCAAAATTCTTTGCAATGTTTCAAGTTTCTTATATCTTACCTATAACTTTTATTTTACTCCATTTATAAGTAGTATGGAAAAACAAATATATAAAAAGAAGTATGCATCATTATTTAAAGTGGAATAATGAAAATGAGCTTACTGGTTTCGAAAGTTTATTCCACAGAAGCTGATCTAATGCCAAAAAAAACAAAAAAGATAATGTATTGCTTACTGTTAAATACAAGTCACAAAGGTGGAAAGTAAAATACTACGTTAGCAGCTGGAGGGTGGGAAACACATTTTGTTACAGTATCAGTAGTTTCTCTTGTTAAACTACAATTAAATTTTTTAGGCTAACAAAAGAGCAGGAAATAAGAAAGGGTAAAAAATGAATCAGACAATCTCCCAGTTGAGCTTTTCAGAATTACTAGCAAGAAGGAATTAGAGAGAATTTACCTGAGTTGATCCAAACAGGGATACACTGTATTCTGTGGAGAGCACAGTTGTAATAAAGCTACTTATTAATTATGCAGGTTAAGAACAGCCCACTGTTCTATTAAGTTTCTTTTAAGGGTCAACCTTCTATATCCTCTAGCTGCATACTGTTTGTTATAGCTTCAGACAGGAAGCGTGGTAACAAGGTTCTCACAATTACTTAAAGCAAATAAAACCACAGGAAGAGAAAGAAAATGACTGCAGGTGTTAATGTCTGAATTTTAACTAACTTGCCCCAAAGCTCAGACTACCATTTAAGCAGAGGGGAAAAAATTACTAAAAAAAAAAAAAAGAAAGAAGTGAAGTGTACACAAAGTCATAACCAAGTATACTATATTATGATGCACCTTGTTATGCTTAAGTCTGCATACAGTAATGGCTAGGACTACTACATTTTTTTTTGTCTCTAATAGTTGATAGGAAAGAAATTTTAAATATATATATATATATATATATTTTTTTTTTTCCTTTAGATGCTCCAAAAAACTACTGTAGAGTGTTTTTTTTTGTTTGTTTTTAAAACTTTTTTCATACTGTCCCATTAATCTCTATTACGTCTGTACCATTTCTTCTTGCTGCTTAGAGGATACATGCCCAAGGGGCAGCAAGGAATGAATGACATTAAGCTGCACCCAAACTAACACAGAGGTTGAGCTTGTGTACTCTTTCCATACTCTTTAAGCTGTAGCAACTGAGGGATGCTTTTCAGATCTCAAAGGAATTTGGAAGTGTTTCCTCCTTTGCCAACCTGATTTTTAAACTACCTTTTGAAACAAAGCAATATGTAGGACAAACAATATAGGCATAAAAAAACACCCACTATCTATTGAAAAAATTGCAAACATTTTATCAGTCTGCCTTGGCAGGGCAGGGCAGAGGCCATCAGAGAAGCACCCTTCTTCCTTTCCCTACCAGCAGAGCAGACGCTGTGGGGGATTTTGCTGCTGCTTTCAATGCTCCGGATATCTTTTGCACTCTCAGATTCTGAGATACATGAATTGCAAGGAGCTCTTGCCAGATCCAAGATGTTATTTGACATCAGCACAAGCTAAGTAATGCCAAAATCCCTTTTCCACTTCCCTCTAACTTTCCAATATCTATCCCCGTCCCTGCAACATACTTTGGGATTTAGTTTCAAAACAATTAAGTTGAAGTTCTTCAAACTTTAAGACTTTCTTGTGCATTTTGAACATTGAAAGTATAGGTCCTGACTTTGTTTTAAAAGAAATATTTTATTCATGTATTTTCCTATTTGAACACTATGACTAAATCTGCTTAGAATAAAGAGATTTTATTTTAGTGTTTTATTTGAGGATCACTGGTTATAACTGGTCATTTGGAGTCAATTCCTCCCTCCCCTTTTTTTGCCCTCTCTCCATACTTACAGTGAAATAGTTTTCGTTAGTTTATTTCCCAAAGTAACTTGAGAACAGGTTGTACTTCAAATTAAGTTCAATACAAACTAGTAGCCATGGAGGCCTAATAAAAGTGCTTTGTTTCCAATTGAAAAATTTCAGAAAATATGGACTAAGATGAAGATTCACTTACAGCTTACTTGAAGAAAAAAGTTGTTGTTTTGTTGTTTTGGTTTGTTTTTTTTTTTTTTTAAATTCTTGTTGTTGCTAATGTAACACTGTCAATCCCGTATTTTACTGAAACAAAAATACTTCAAGTTTGTTTGTGTTCTCAGTTGGTAGCAAGCCAACAGTGATTTCCCTGCAACAAATGCACCCACTTAACAGAAGGGAAGACAGCAAAAGATGCAGGAAAGGAGCTACAGCAAGTCAGCCAGGTATTTTTTACCAAGTCAATGACTTAAAGAAAGCATTAAAATAGGTACAGGAAGGAAAGCACACTACAGTCAAAGAAAACAGCTCACTTGGTACAAGCAGTAACACTGTGGGTGCTAGTGGGAAGCTTAAAGAAGAGCGTCTTTAAGCATCTTTAAAACCTACTGGTAACAGGAAAGTCGAACAATTGTTTTAGCACTGACCACTGTCCTGACGTTTCACTCTCCACCCACAATTCCCTGTGTTGTACTCTCTAGTAACTGCTAAATTTTGTTATGTACTTCGGTTGAATGTCCCAGCCTCCAAGGTCCCTATTACCCTGTGCACAAAATTAACAACTGAAATAGACAATACTGCATGAGTCTCATTAAAATTCCAGTATTGTTCAGTCAGAAACAAAAGCACTGTTTTTCAAGATTTAATCAAATTTTACAGGCAATACTGTGTAAGTGCATGACAGGCAAGCTCTTGCCCAGTACTGATGTTTTAAAGCTGCCTGTGTCTTCAGTTAATAACGACATGGGTCCAACGCAGCTTTCTGAAAGAGCTTGTATAAACAGCTCATACTAGTTCCTCCACAAAGATTTGTCATACATGTAAACAGTAACATTTTTCTTTGAAAAACACAGCACAAAACATCAAATAATTCTGCACAATGAAAATACTTGAAGACTAACAGAAAACTAAGATCCAAATTTTTTATAAAAATGATAAAGGAAATTCTAAGATAAAATACATTTTGTCATTCTTAAGACCTAGTTTAGACATAATGTATTTTCTCCTATCTAAGAAAATCTGTTAATAACAAGCAAAAATCTTTAAGAATCTACGCTAAGCACATTGCTATGCATACAGGAAATCTAAGTTCACAATTCTTATCAATTTCCATTGACTAACAGGATTTTTTTTTCTAAATTTTCAGTTGATCAATAATATTACCTACTTAGCTTACAATTCCTACTGAAGGTAACACAAAAGAAAAGAAGAGTGGATGAAAAGAGAATTTACGTATCTTGACAGGTAATACTAGTCAGAGGGAAAAACTAAGAAGTCAAATTAGTGCTCTAAGGCAGGCTCTGAACAAGGCATAATTTCCACAATGAATAGAAACAGAAAATCTCTATGAGAAGTCCCCCATTTTTAATACTATATTGATGACAGGAATTAACCACCATCTGGGTCCCTGGAGTTCACCATCCAAAGACAGTAGTTTTACAACAGTGGAGCAACAATCTACTGAAAAACAAACAAACAAAAAACAAACAAACATGACAAACTACTTGATAGGCCAGATGAGGTTATCAAGGGACCCTTATCTACTGTTCTAGTATGATAACAGGTAAAAAGAATTATTCACAGCATTTAATATTCCTTTTTTCAAGGAAACCAATGTTCCAAAGCAATTTCCAATGAAGGTTTAGACTAGAGAAAAGAGTAAGTGGGAATCAATGGGGAAAAGGCCATGAAAACTATGAGCTGTTCATAGAGGCAACCCCTTAACAAAATAGTAAGAGCTTCATTCCAAAAGAAAGAAAAATAGTAATATGGAACACTGTTCTTCTTGATACTAACTTCCTGTTGTAATTCAGCCAGCCTTGCAATAAAGCCTGCCATCCTATCCAAAGATATGGTTAGCCCTAGGAACCTACTGTTACCATGTCCTTGCCTCACATCCAACAGCAAAGCAGTTCTGAGACTGACTACGTAATCAAAGCAGAGTCAGGTTCTGTGGGATGGGACAGGAAAGTCTGTTTGGCAGTACAGGACGCCAGGAAGGCTGAACGACACTGGTCTGAGGAGCCAGGTGCACAGACTCCATTCCCACCTTCCCTGGTACACAGCGTGAGAGGATTCCCACAGGAGGTTCTACTGTTGCTCACTCAGACCAAACTCATACAACTACCACGCATACCTCAGAATAAATTAGGCCGCTAATAGAACCAAATGGGCTTATTAGGACTTGATCACCAAGGTAAGCATCTGGAGCTACACCAGTAGGCTAATGATGTAGGCCTCAAAAAGTATGCTCCAGTCAGAAACAGGCGTAGATGTGGTAACACTTGCCACAGCTGCACTTGCTGTGAGACAAGAGCAAATGAAAAACACCTGAAAAGCTGACTGAGGTTTTGCCTTCCTCCCATCAATACCTAGAGTCCTTTTAAGGCAGCACCACAAAACATGCAGCACAACGTAACATCCTGACGGAAGGGTCAGATTTCATCTCTCTATATAATTACATAGCAAAGGCTGTCTCGTACCAGACATTTCTCATCTCATTGAAGCAGAAAGAAAATCTAAAAATAGCTGTAGAAATGAAGAAGTTGGGTCTGTGTAATATAACCTACATCTTCCATAATGCAGTGAATTCTAATTCTAGAATTCCTGAACAACTGACAAAACGACAAACCATTTGTGTTTTGTGTTTACCTCACAATAAATTTAAACTAAACTGCTAAGAAAGAAGCTCATGTGACTTCCACAGTACAGGTAACCCCTCCTATCAATATCTACACACCAGAAGCCTACAAAATACTATGACTGCATGTGCCTGCATCTGTATGAAGCCACACACAAAACCTGTAACTCAGTAACTGTGATGGTCAAAAAACATTTGATTCACTGGGCTAAGACCATCACGTTATGTGCAGCAAATATGACAATAGCCATAAAGCTAACAAACTCTTACTTCTACAATCCTCAACAGTGCACCTTCATAAAGGAGAATAATTACATACTGGAAAAAAATTTGTAGGTCAGATGGTAAAGAAAATTCATCTTAGAATTGCAGTCAGTCTGAAATGAGGTTTTATAGGTCAACAACACTTTTTCTTCTGCTGAAAGTAATGATTATTTTTCAAAACAGAATGAGATTTAGGGAGGAGAGAAGGATGGAGAAAAAAGTTTTCAGGATATTTTTGTCATTACAATTGTTTATACTAGGTTATTCCATCTCCCTCTTTTGGGACCACCTTCAGATGCAGCTTGATTCAGACAATTATGAGGAATTATTTCCAGTTTCTTCCCATTCTCCCAAGGTTCTGAGCATCACTGAGAATGATACTTAGTATTCAGTTAGGATCTTTACAAAAAATATTTCACCTCAGAGAACTCTTGCATGTCTTTTTTTTAAAACAGTGATGTAATGTTTATCTCCTCACTCAAAGGCTGGAGTATGAAAAATTTAATCACAAAGAAAACAGTGAAAATTCTCAAAGATTTTAGTTTAGTGATAGATATGCATTTATTAATCTTCCAGTTGAAAGTACAAAACAAGTTTGTTGTTTGGCATACCTTCTTATACACAAAAAGACAAGAAGAACTTTACCAAATAAAGGTTTATTATAGACCAATAAAGCTTAAGAATTCAGATAGAGATGTGCAATTTTAGAAACAAATATTTTGAGAGAAAAGACACTATGCCATAACATACATAGAAAAACAGTTAAGTGTAGCTACAGACAGCTTGAAATAAAGATATGTGCTGCACAAGACATATTTCTAATTCTAGAGAAATTTCAGTGGACATACCAGAGTTGTTGACCTAGTTAAAAAACAAACGCAGATCCAAAATGTTCCAGAAACATTATAACAAAGTATATATTCTCAACAGAACAACCACTCCTGTTCTGAAATCTGAAAGTACAGGAAGTTAAATTGTCTCTTCACAAATGACTTGCTTATCACGCCAAGAAACAATGAATTATATTCCCTATGTACCCACAAAAAGTTCAAGGTCACTGCAACCGAAGCGTTGATTTGGAAAATGCCCAGTGGGTCATATTTCAGCAGTGGTTAAGTCTTGAATTTTATTGCCAGTGTAAAACCACCTGAAGTGATCTCGCTTTCCTTTCTGAACACCATGTATACAGTAGAATATGGCTTACCTGCGCTGGTAACAAACCAGTGAGCAGAAAAACCTGGATTAAAAGAGTGTAAATTCTTCAGACTACTCCAACTAGTTTTAAGACAAATTGTACATAATTGGAAATGCTAAACAAGTTCACTTAAGTTTTGCAATCTTAAAGTTGCTGACAAAATCATCAGCAATATGGAGGGCTTGCCTGCTCAATACTGAAGTAACTTTATATATCTCAATTCTCAGTCAATGGCTCGCTATAGGGAAGTAAGCAGGCTATGCACCAAGTCTACACTGACACCAAATAACCACAGGATGACATATTATAACCCCGGAGTGAACTTTCAGCTACATTAATTACAGTCGTTCTCATACAACAGAGAGAAGATGACATGAAGTTAGAAATTACATTACCATATAGACACTTATGAAATGGAGTATCACAAATAGGTTATGGTTTCCAAGATGCAAACTCAATCTGCCAACAATTTAAAGCATGTTTCGATAATTTCAATAATAATTCCATGTTGCAAACTATTCAATTTTTTTCCAAGAAGGCACCAATAGAACACATTTTAAAATACTTCACACAATTAAATGGTCTTTTTTTCTTTCTTTTTTTTTTTTTAAACAAAGTGCTTGAGTGGAATGAATTGTGATAAACATTTCTCAAACTGAGTACCTTTCTGTTCTTTGTTATGCAAAGAAAATATTTTCTACATATTACATGAACATGCAAGAAGACTTGCCACACCTCACCGACTGTTTGGTTTGAATAAGGCGTGCTGTTTCCCAGAATGGGACAGCTGGTCATGCTGCCCTGTCTCCCTTCACAGCCTCTTGGCCCTGGGCACCACTGATAATATTGGCACCTGCAGAGATCAGCCAGACTCACCCCTCTGAGTGCAGGAAACTGACTTGTATCTAAAAGCTAAAGGAGATAAGAGATAAACTCTCAGATTACTAAGGTTTTCTTTTTTTTCTTTGCAGTAAAATCCTGATTCACCTATAGCACATTTACTCATTTATTCTCATTGCACAGTTGGTTCAGTCAGTTGGCTTCCATGTACTTGTGCATCTGCTATTAATTCTCTTCCCCAAGAACACTTCTTTTTATTTGCTCTTAAGCACATTTAGCACTAGTAACACCTTTCCTATCTCTTCATAATACGTGCTAGAGTAAATTCATATCACACAATAGAAGTTACAATCACTACACAAAGAATTATTACATGGCATTTGCAAAGAAGAGTCATGCTGGCTACTCAGTGTGACCTAGTCAAAAGTTAATCAAAACAGTATTTCTTACTTTTAAAAGCACAAGCTGGAGGGAGTGTGTGTGGGGGGAAGAAATACATTAGAAGACATTAAGAGTCATATGACAGGAGACTGATTTTCATGCTTCAATCGCAACCTAAAGAGTGGCTCTAACAAGGAAGGTACAGATTGCCACATTTCCTCCCAGCGATCCCAGGGTTGTAGCTTTCAACACAACATCCACTGCAACAAAAATTTTGTTTGACATCCAAGAAGACTGCAATGTGAAGAAATAAGCCATTTTAAAGCAAAAAGCACACTAGCAAGCTCACTCTGTTCCTCCAAAGGACAATAAAGAAAATCTAAACAGCATGACATTTTTCTCAATTTACTTTCACAGTCAATGGTTTAATTGTTAATCTCCTTGTGAGTAGAAAATTTTTCTTGTACACTAAAATCTAACCCCCAGAAAAATTATCTGCTTCTCAGATGTGGTCTGAAAAACATATCTTCCACTATGCTACCAGGCGCTCCGAAACTGATGTTTCAATCACGCTCTCAATTGCAGACATCAGGAGTCCTAACAAGGCTCTGGTTACATTAAAGAAAAATTATCACGCTGCTCAGATCTTCCTAACAGTCTTGGCTCACATGACTAAATGGGAAGTTCTGCTCTGGATTAGGAAACATCTGCCATGACAGCACAAGACACTCCCAAAAAAATCCTAACTCCCTCAAAAATCTCCCCAAACCACACTGTAAATCATCCCTATCCGTAAGCACAGGGCTGTAGGTGAGGAAGCTAGCTGCCACGCAGGCAGTCTGATTTCCAAGCACCCCACGGAGTAGTCAGGACCCCTCCTGCACCAGCCTTGGAGCAGAACCCCTCACCAAGCATCCCACCTGCCTTGCAAGCACTATGCCTCATCCCTTGGCATGGGCAGCTGGGGTCACCAAGAGCTAGAAACATCACTGTTTTTAAGATAAACTGCTGCATGTTGCTCTGTTTCATGATAGAACCAAAGCTGCATTGCATGAAAACTAAAACAACTATTTCCAGACTAATGCAACAATAAAAAAAATCTGCACTTAAAGGATCTGCTTTCTCCCTTTTCTATTGTAAGACTTTCATGCGTGAAGTACATTTATGGGTACAGGGCTATTATAAAACATTTACTGCTTTCATTATTATTATTATTTTTTTTAAACAGAGCTCAGAGATGCTTGTGCAATTTCAACATTTTTGTCTAACACTTCTGTTTCAGTTTCAAAGATGAGTTCTGTTGCCCTCAGAGGGAAAAAACTGATGCTCATACATAATGCATACATTAATTCCTTATTTAGTTGATGCTACCTGGAAAGTCCCCTGCATATTAAGATAGTATTTTCAAACACCAAGAGCAACAAAGGCAGAGTAATTAATACATGAGTACAGATTTTTTTCACAGATGAATGAAGATCAAACTTAATTGCAAAGGGTAAATCTTGCTTATTTACTGAATTCATCTCAAGTATGAATGTTCTTTTTAAATTTGTGTAGTCATAATTTCAGATGATGGATGGATGCATAAAACTCTCATTTAATAATAAAAAAAAAAAAACCAAATTGTTTATTTTGCCCAAAAACATTACCTTTGAGGACAAGTTTGACAACTAGCACCTTGTACTATGACATCCAGCCTCCATGACCCTTTCCTACTCAAATATAAATTTAATCAATTCAACTTAAACTAGTGATTACCCTGTTAAACAGTAAAAGCTGTAGAGGCAAAACAACAACACGAAACAAACAAACAAAAAAACCCAGAAAAGTGATTATTAAAAAAAAAAAAAAAAAACATAAAAAAAGTCTTAAATTCTTACTGAATTATAGAACTGCCTCAGTAGGCAAGTGGTGGAAGTTCCAATGCGAGTCATTTAATACTACACTGGAAAGAGCATTAGTTAAAACAAACAAAAAGCCACATAATGGCAAAGAAATTAACAGATGAATGAGCATATCTTTTCCATTCCATTCTTAAATGATTTTGTGGAAAAGAAATCAAAAGATCTCCAATATTAACAAAAATTTTAAAAATGACTCAGTAACCATTAAAAGAGCTGATAAAAACTCTGAGAACCAATACCAAGTAGGCAGAAGAACTAAAACACTGTTTCTGCAGCATTTTAGTACTGGCCTGTCTCTTGATCTTGTGCCATGGTGACTTTACTGAATTTCTGAAGTCAAGTTTTTGACTGGAGTGTCGTAGCAAAGCCTGGTAATTGCTAAATTACTGAAAAAATCATGTGTACAAATGTTTGCATTATTGTTAATATCTCTGCTTATAATCCATCATCATGAACCACACTGCTAACTATTCAACAGGAGTCTTATTGCTAAATATTTAACAGGAATCAGTTTAACTTTTAAAAAACAAGACACACAACTGTGAGGCAGGAAATACAGGTTCTATTCTTGGCTTTGCCATAAATACACTGACTTTGAGGAAGTCTCCTGACCTCTTCGACTTAGCATGTGTGTGGGAAACTAAGGCACAGTGATCATCTTATGAGTCAATATAGTTAAGGACATCCTTAATTATAAGTACAAGAGATTTCCACCAGTTCATTGATTTCAGTGTACGTATTTTAGCAGAATTTGAAACTGCATGATGATAGCACAGCGAGGGCAACACTTCCCCCAGTGTAACAGGCCATAAGTAAATGTTAGTTTTTAGAAT
The DNA here is from genome assembly GCA_028571105.1 of Tragopan temminckii. Classification (NCBI taxonomy): domain Eukaryota; kingdom Metazoa; phylum Chordata; class Aves; order Galliformes; family Phasianidae; genus Tragopan; species Tragopan temminckii. The sequence continues at coordinate 34,762,266 of JAOWBP010004700.1, forward strand.
TCTGTATGTTAACCATTGAACTGTTAGAAGATATTGAAAGAACAAGAAAAATATATGGTATCCTTTCCTACTATGCAAGTATGTTTCTCTGAATTCTGTCCGAAGAATTCTGAAGTTGCCAATAACAATTTGCTTTGAAAAACAAAAACAAAAAAGAAAACACCTGAATATACCGTGCTGGTAACTTAAAACAGTGATAATTTTTAAAAAACATTCACATCTATCTTGATATCTGCTTTCTTTGTATTCCAGTAACACACCTATAAAGTCATGTACTCAGAATGTTTCATGAGAAAATTGCATTATTTTTTCAAAATGAAATCCTGTCAGTTACTGAATTTTGTTGCTTAGAATTAATAAATGGCCTTCTGGAGGTAGGACAGCAATACAACATACTGCTTCGTAGCTAACACTATTGCATTAAGACAGGTTTTAGTGCTTGTGTAGGTGGAAAAGATAGAGAATGTAGTAAGCTATGTGATAAATATATTACACAGTGGCTGCAATATCCACTTATGCTACTTCTCTACCAGATCTGAAATTCTAGTATCACATCGAGATTTGGTACGTGATATCTATCAAGCCTTATGGACATTTACTAGTTTCCTTTCCTCCAAGACAATCCTTGTCTTCCATATTTACGAAGGCTTTGCTGTATGCTCAGCAGCCCTTTGAGAACACAACATTGTGAAACATCCTTGATACAGTAAGTCTTTTCTTAAGGTAAACATTAGTATATCAGATATGCAGTGCTTACACCTATTCAAGTCGACTGGTCAGGTACACCTCAAAAAAAGATAATCCCCCAAACATGAAAAATAAAGAACTTTCTTTACTGCAATGACAAAACAGCACAGGGCTATAATCATGCCAGACAACGCTGCACTTTCAAATGTATCAAATTCAATGCACAGATTTGCAAAACCAAAGAATTTTGTATTTTATTTGCATGAATTTTCCTAACATAACAAGATCGTAAAAAGCCTAATCAGTATCCTCAATATTAAGATTTTATAGTTAAAACTTGAGACTACAGATTAGAGGCAAATGCCTTGCAAATGAGAAACTATAGAGGAAAAGAATAAGCTAAAGAAATGTAAATATGGCTTGGAAGGAAAGCTGACTTACTAAAGCTGACCTACAGCAGTTACAGTTTAATGGAGAAAAAAAAAAAAGTCATATTTACTAGTGTATGAATTTGTCAGTATGTCACCATGACAGAAATCTGCATTTCTTTATTGACTTTTAGCAAGCACTGTGAAAAAATGTATTTTTAGTCAGTCAAAAAAACCCCACAACAATTAATAAAGTCAGTGATGTCAGCAGTTGACTTGTGGCTAATCATATGCTTCTCATGTGTTTTGTATTTAGTCAAATTTTCAGGTTTCTAAAAAAAATTATTTTTAATATAACTATGAGGGAGAAGAAAAGGTCTTAAATATCAAAGTGTCCTGTGAGGACAAACATCAGCTAACTCAAGAAAATCTTGATTTAAACACAAATAAGTTACATTAAGTGGGATGATATTTCTTCTAAATTGAAGAGAACTCTATAGTGTTGCTATCTTATATTCTACAGAAAAAGAAACTAAAGTCAGAACTGAATGAACACTAAGAACTTCAACCTTTTTAGCCTGATTTGTGATCTTTTTTTTTTCTTCAGGCATTCAAATGCCATTAGAAGAAAATGAACTAAGAGTAATCTATTATTCCCCTTTGAGAACTTCTTTGATGATTAATTACAGTCTTAAAAGTCTGCATCTTTATTTCAGTAAGAACTCAGAGTTAACAGGCCTCACACAACTTCTTATTCTCTTTCTCAAACAATCTTTTCACAACCTCCTCGTTGCTGCCAAAAGGCAAGATACAGCAGAAATGGCTCCTTTCCTCCTTATAATTCACAAAAGCACCTGTAAAGTGTGCATAGCAGGTGACAGATCACACATTGCTTATGTATGACATTCTGAGTAAATGGATGCAATGGGGTTTTTTAAGACAAGCTAATCAAGGCATAATTTTTCTATATGGTGAAGGTGACAAACAGTCTGACCTTCAAAGTGATTTCTTCAAGGCTGTCTCTTGTTTGAGAATCCTTTCATGCTTTTGTTCCTAGAAATTCTGTTGAGGGAGGAGGCTATGCCCCTTCTCCCTGTCCACATCTCCACACCAGACTGGCTCCATCCTCAGACACTGTCCCTACCTAATTTTACCCTTTCATCCTTTCTTCGAGAATCTCTCCACCATGCACCTACAATGAAGAAAAAAGATGACCACATACCACACTCCGTAATGGCCAACACAGAGCCTGCTTACAGTAGATAACAGCAGAATGAGAACTGTTATCACTGTATGCTGCACAGCAATGAAACTACTTTCCTTTTCTCATTGTAAGCAAGTCATGTTTTGCCACCACGTTGCCCCTGAAGTATCTGCTTCCACACTGAATTAATACTTCCACATAAACTAAGTTCAGGTGAATTTGTTTTGCAGTAAGAAAAGGGAAAATATGTGATTATTTACAAGAAAACGCATTTGAAAACAACATTAATAATTCCTGTATACAGATCAAAGGCATACTACCTCCAAGCAAAATCTTCTGTACTATTTTGGCAGAATCTGTTTGTACACAGGTAAAGAAGGGAATACAAACCAAAACACATGTGAAAATATGGGCTTCTTCATTCCATCTTTCCAAAATTTTGACATAAACAAAGGCAGCCAAAAACCCTAGGGAAGTCTGAAAAATAAACAGTACTTCTCATACCAAGACAATCACTAGACATACAGTACTGCTGATAAACTTAAAAGGTTTTGAATAACTAATACACAAAATTTACACTTCCTTGCTATGAAAAGAATGCTGATGCCAATCCAAATAAGATTCTCCATAAATAAGCATGAAGACTCAAGTGTTTCTCACATCAATCAGAACTGTTTGCACACTTGAAACAAGGAAATATTCAAGATCAGCTACAGATTTTTCCAGACAGCAGCGTAACAGGCATTCTTTTTGTAACACACATGACAAAGCCAGAAGGCAAACAGCAGCAGCAGCCTCTGCAGTTCTTTGCATCAGGAAGTACTGCCAGGTTCGTCCAAGGCTTTTCCTGTATGCTGCACTGATAAGACTGCAGAACAAGACACAGAAAATGACCTGAATTACAAGGCTTAGTTCATGACGGATTTAAGATCAGATGCTCCCAAATTAAAGCTTGAGAAAAAAAAAAAAAGAAAAAAAAAAGAAAAAAAGATCAACCACTGCCAACACCACTTATTCCCTGTGGCCTAGGGTGATAGGTAAATTTAGTTACCCAGTTATCTCTCTTGACAAATGCTTAATTCCCTAGACCACAAGATTACCTAGCTATTCAGAACAACCATCCTGGCTGCAAGTGCTGTTATGGAGAAACAGCACAGGTCATCACAATTCCCTATGTACAAAGCTATCACTTCTTCAGGTACTGTCTGGGTCAGGAAAGCCAATGAATACGGGCAGGTGCTTCAAGTGAGATCGCGCTGTGTTTAAACACAGTTTAAACTTTGACATTTGCAGGGACTGTGACAATTTGGAAATACAAAGCACTAAGTAGAATACCAGCTTCATTTTCTCTTAGAAACTGCTATGGCAAATGACCAAGAAGCAATAATTAAACAGAAAAAGGTTTGGAAAACTCAAAAACGTACCAACTAGCACAATAACTTTCACAAAGGAGGTAAGGGTGCAGATTTTTGGATTTTGAAGAAGACACACTATTTTCTATCGCCTTATGGAAATTTCTGCCCCTTTTCACCAGTTCCTTTGAACTCTTAAAAACTTTTGCAGCCACTTTAAAAAAAGAGACTGCAATAACTTTGAAATATTTACAGTTGGCAAATGCCTTCATGCTGACCTTTGTAACACTTCTGACGAGCATTATTTCTGCACACAACAGAACTGCTGGCAATCTCCATTACTAGCAGAAGTTTAAGCTGTAAAATTCAGTGCAATCTTCTCTACTAAAAAAAGACAGAGAAGGATTGTTGCTGCATTCACATTTTTGTTTTTTTTTTTTTTTTGTTTGTTTGTTTGTTGTCTGTTGCGGTTTGATTTTTTTTGTCTTTGTAAATTATGTAATAACATCATAATATTTCATATGTGCAGTCTCTCCCAATGGAAGATCTGGAACTGAGTCACTAGGATTTTGCTGGAGGACAAATCTGTTTGTAGAACTGATTTAACTAAATAAACTCAAATGAAAAGCAAACAGCAACTAACTTGACTGAATTGTCAAACTTCTGTAATTCTGATAATTCAGTTTGCCATGCAGAATTTCCCTATTTTAAATGAGAGCTCATCTCCTCTAATGCCATACATCTGTTCATTTTTTCTTTTCTGTGTGTGTGTGGGTGGTGGTTATTCTCCTTGAATCTGCTGACAAAGAAATCCTGTGTCTATCAGGAAACAAATAAACAGAACTACAAGCTAATTGCTTTCCCTGGCATAACAACCTTTTATCTGAAAGCTCACATTAAGGTTAAAAAAAAAAAAAAAAGTACACAGTTAGATAAAAATTACACATGCTTTTTAATGAGTTTTTTTCCACTATGGTTGACCTTCCTTAAATACAGAGGAGCTCTTTAAGAAATTTCTGTAAAGAACACAAGATGTAGTTGTTAAATTTGGCATTTAAGTACAGCCTCAAATCCCATCCCAGTCTAAAATAGTTTCCTTATTTTTCCTACCCCTCACAGAAATAATTTGAAACTCAAGTTATATCCAATTATTATGCAGGTGCCAGTCTTTTGCCTTTGTACTTTAAGACATGTCAACAAACACACCTCTTCCTAGCCTTCAGCCCACTTTCACTGCATAGGCTACATAAAGAACTAGTAAAGGAAAAGGCGAAAGAAAAAAAGAACCAAGAATTGAATACCACATCACATTTACAATCAAGTGCCAGTAAATCCTGCTCTTATAGTTTTCAATGATGCTGTTACAGCTTTCCACCCTGCTTCTCTGCAGGACATGATCATCTCTGTAGCAGAGTCAGCAGGTGGGAACATGTTTGCTTCAGACACGTCAGGTCAGCAAGTCAGCCTCACCAGAGCTCACCCAGAAACCATAGATCTGCTGCTCTGCTTGCTCTGGGCCCTGACTTATGCAACAGACTGTTGCATAGACATTGAGGACTGGATTCAGGAAGAAAGCAAAAGGCAAAACAAACAAATAAGTACCAATCCTACTGAAGAACATCAATTCATTGGAAAACAGTGTAAGCAATGTAACTTTTCATGTTGCCTTTCTTCATTACAGTAACTAGTTGAGTACCAGACAGTAACAGCAGCACAGCAACAGCAACTTCGAGGAAGGTATGAGTGGATTTGACTTCTCCTGGTTCTCCCAAGAGAGATGGGGATGATGGCTCAGGTGCTAGGTTCAAGGAAGGCCAGACACGGCTGCTGCCCCTTCACAGGCATCACTAGTCACTTCTTAAAAGCCCTCTTTGCCACTCAGCCACAGATCATTTGGCTTAAGGTATTCACTGTTCAGTTGTCCTTTCAGATGAGCTCTCCCTCTTTCCCAAACATGCAGAGACCTGTGATGGGTACAGCTGGACATTCAGTGAAGCTTACTTTGTTCACATCAGCAGCAGTATCCCAATTCACTCAGGACTCTCCATGCAAACTGATCATATTGCTGCATCTTACAAATAAAACATGTATTACGAATTTCTTTAGAAAACATATGTTGGAATAAGTATAACCACTGCTAAGAACCAATACAAATCGTACAAATAATCCTGTGAATACACATGCATACATATATATATGAATATATACATATATACATATGCACATATATATATATATTTACAATAAATTCATTTCTCAAATAACTACTTCTTTAAAGATTTTATGCATCTATACTAGAAAAATAAATTCCAATCAAATTACTTCATGTTACTCAACCTGTGACAATGGATTGTGCACCGTATCAAATAGCACCACTAATTCTTCAAGAAACACACTTACCTAATTTAGGTTTAAAATCACACTCATGCACACACAAAAAGCACTGAAGTTTTTTTCTACTCTGTATGAGAACATACTTACAGTATTATGTTGAAAACCATAAATTTCTAAAGCTCAAAATAGACTACAGTTAGAAGTAACAAACAATAACAATAGTAGTATGTAACTGATTTATCCTTATATTAAAAAACAAGAACAGAGATTACCATTTAAATATTAAAAATTACCAAAGAGAACCAAGAAGACTGACAGGCACACAGGTTCTTCTAACTGCTTCTTCTAATGGCTATGCCAGGAGCTTAAATGCCACTCAAATGTGGCTGTTCTCCTTTGGAAAGCTGCCCTAATTCTTTTCTCCAGTGCCTTGTTGCTAGGGCTGCAGCTGCATGGTCCATTCCTGCTGAAGCGCATGTCTTTGGAGGGAGACACAAAGATTTTCATTATCTTTTTCTCAGAGCACTGGACCATCGGAATTGTGCATTCCTCCTTTATCCCCCAATCAGAGAGTACTCAGAGAATCCCAGCCATTCAATCACGACTATTTACATACAGACAGTTGCACCAGGAATCTCGTGCCTTCACTAACTTTCATACGGCTATCCAATTCAGTAAACAAGGTCTTCAAACACTGTTGAATTATGGTCCATTTATTTTCGCTATGATTGTATGAGAAGTTGACATTAGAGCACTGCTTCAGAACCAGCAAGGCATGATTTTCAAAACCATTAAGAACCATCACCTTATTTGCTAATCTTCAAGTAGCAGCTGAATTTAAAAATCCTGGTCATCTTTTGCATACACATACTCATGCCAGCTAGGACACAGAACAGAAACAAACACAACTATCAAACCAATACACAGTGCTGTTCATTGACACTGAACTTCCTTCTCAGTAATTAAATCTTTTATTAGCCTTCTATAAAAATGCTAATACGGTTTTATGGTTGCGTCAGCTATGAAGGGGAGAGGGATACGAGCAGCGTTTCTATTCAGAATATATTGTAAAATTTCAAATAATAACAGTAATAATAAAATCCCAAGTAAAAATTGTTTCTTGGTTAACTCTGGTACTGTCTTGCTTATTCACATATAAAGAAGTTGTTTACTATTTGCAGTGTCATCAGAAAGAAAATACCCAAAAATAATTGGTGTTCAACTTTGATTCCCCTTCCTCTAGGCAAAAACAAAACAAAAAATAAACCAAAAAACAAAAAAAACCCTAACTGACTACGGAATAGCAGAAAAAGAATAGTAAAATAAAAATAAATGAACTCTTGAAAAGAACTCTGATGTCAATATATAGTTACTTATAAAAGAGCTTTGGTTTTTTAAGATGCTACATGAAAATTAGTCGTTTGCAATGAAAATGGAGAAGAAAGATTACATTTCATGAAAAGCAAACCAAAGTGATCATCAGTTTTACAGTAATAAGCATATTCAGAGAGTACACAGGGAATAAAAGTATTGTAACATAGTGTGTCAGACTATTACTCAGCAAAGAGATAGAATGGAAATCGTCTTTCTTCTAGGCCCATTCTTTTCAGGTCCCACAATAGCTTAGCTAAAATAACTTCCCAGTTCAGATTAGAAATTCCCTACCTGAAAGTCTGTCTCTCCAGCAACTGTGGAGAAAGCATATGGGATTTATGCCAGCTTAGAGGAACTCAAGTCTCCATAAAAGGCAGTAGGAATTGCAGTGCTGGCTGCCCGTAAGATTAACACAGTGTTCTGACAAGGTTACACACTCAGCCAGATGATGACTTCCAGATAGTCTAAAATCAAAAGAATGTTACCAGTTCCATATGCTGACACCTGTGATCTAATTCTGGAAAGACTGTAGACAGATGTGTAATATTTTAATTCTGCATTGACATAGGACATTTGCAAACTGTCTAATGTATTTTCTGCTAACCTTATGAGAGACCATCCCTAAAGTACTTTTTCTTGGTACTTCTGCTGAGATCTTAAGTCCCAGCTGATTACTTCTGAACAGTCTTAAAGAAAGGCAGTGACAAACAAGTACAATTTCTGGAAGGAAACTGCTTAAAAAGTTCATATTTAGGAAAACAAAATAAAATAAAGCAAAACATTTATAGTCAACTATTTTGTTTTTTGTGTTATGTAACAACTTTGTGAAAAAGAAAGAAGTCAGTAGGATAAATAATACAAATACTTCCAGTGCAGTAGGAACTTAATTGTTCTTCTAACCCAGAATTTGTGATGTCTTAACCTGTAATACGGTCTTTCACCCACAGGCATATAACAAAATCAAAAAAGGTACCTGATTCCACCTATTCTTGATTCCACTGGAATACTTGACTTCACTTTTTTACTCTTCTTCCTAGCCAAATTTCATATCTATCTCTCAATTTCCCATTGTAATGCTCCACGATTGGGATCGTAGAACAATTGCTAGAAAGGACCTAAGTTTTTATTTTAAAGACATGCATATGATAGGAAAAGGGGGGGAGGTAG
>JAOWBP010004700.1:34770851-34786458 GCA_028571105.1 Tragopan temminckii
CCCCCCCCCCCCCCCCCCCCCCCCCCCGAGCCAGCAAACACACCTAGTTCACATTAGACAACACTCAACCACCATAAGTAACTAAAAGAACTAAGATGCTTAATAGTCAGAGGTGTGGTGGAATAATACAAAGTTGCATTGAAATAACTCTAATTCTTGAATACGTAGCACAGTGAATAATGCTGTCTGGTGTTTACCAAGAAAGAGTGCATTTGCTGCTTATGTCGCCTTTACATCCATTTCTGAATGCTTGAAAATATTTATTATATACTTAAAATCAAGCATTCCTGTTGATCTACTGAGACATGCACAAAGCCATTAGCCTCATCTTGAGACTAAGAATTCAAAACAAATGCTGATTTAACTTTATAATAATACAGAATGCTACAAAATTTAGACATCAATAGTACCACCAGTAATAACAGCACATACTGGACATCAACTCATTAATTCTGTACTGATTCTTTGATGAGAAAAAATAAATAAATAAATAAATGTGGGGATTTTTGAAGGAGTTCTGAACACGCATCATCTACAATACCTTGATGAATGATACATTGAAAACGTAGCATCTCAAAAAAAACCACCAACAACAAAAAACTTTCCAAAATGTACAAATCCTACCAGAATGACAATGCAATAGTGAAAAGCTTTACAGTTGAAGTGGCTGATATTCCTTCTTTTCAAAATTGCTTGTTCACACTGAAAAAGTGTCCTCCAAATATAATCAGTTTCTGAGACACAACCTATTATTTCTGGGCAACTATTAATTCTATTAACATTGTGAATGTATCTGAGTTTTCTAGCTCATCATCCCATTAAAGACTTCAGAACAATGTGCCCAATAGCATTTGAGTCCCAGGTACACTTGTCAGCATAACCACACCAAGAAAAACCACTACGGCTACTTGAGATAGAAGCAGTTGAAAGAGACAGGAAAAGACAGAGAAGTAATGAGAAAGGATATAATGGGATAAGAAAGGGAGAGAAGAAGCAAGGCAGAACAGAGTAAGAGACTACGCTCCTGAAACAGGTCTTACATTTAAAGACAAACAGATTGAGTGGGAGATTTGATCTTGAACAAACAAATAAATGGGGTTGGGGGGTATGGGAAGGGAAGTAAAAGCAAATGTAATGGTATCACAATAGATAAACAGCTGCATTAGGAACCTTTGCATCTAAATACCCAGAGGGAAAGACAGGAGACACTGAGGAAGCAGACTGAGAGCAGGAGAAGAGGGTAAAGAAATAAAGGAGAAATCGCACTTATGAGAATGCAATTGTTGACAAAATATTTTTCTAGATATTTTTCCCATTCAATTTTGTCAGAAAGATTAAATGATCTATCACAAACTTATTTTCCCAGCAACAGAAAAATCAAGTGGGAAGATTTCAGTACATATTAGTCAGGGGATATGTACCTTAAAATCAGCTGGGATTACACAAACACAGGTCACTGTGTGGCTTTTAGTTTACTTGCCCACACACTGTTAAAAGGCAAATAACGTTCACTATAGTAGCATTTTAGTCAATTGGGGCATTTTGAGTAAAAAGCCTTGTTAGAAGTTTCTCAAAACATATCTGGAAAGTTTGGTAGCTGGTTTGCAGCAGTGCCAAGTATCCAACAATTTTCACCTTCATGCTTGCCAAGCAAGCACTCTCAACTACAGTTTTGTCCTGCTGTTTTACAAGTTAAACGGCAATTTCGCTTCACACTTGGGCCCTCCTTCCTGCCCAGGCTTAATAATTAATCACAATGCTTTTCCATGCATCCAACATAATACTCTGAAGAAAGTCAGGAACATGTATCATCATCCATACATTAATCTTTGGGAGAAGGTATTTCAGATTTCCACCCTCACATTGAGAAACTACTATTCCAAACAATACTAATACTAACTTGAAAAGACTACTCTTGAAATGGGAGCTTAACTGGCATTACCATCCTCATTTTCTAATCCTCTCATCTTGATTAAAAAGCAAACCAAATAAAGTCACAGCAACTCCCCCACTACTCTCTTCCTGCTCTATTAAGTTCAAAAGCAGCATTTTTCTTTTTGCTGCTCTATTCAAGTAAACTATGGTTCCAGGCCAATCTTCCAGTTCTTCAAACTCCTGCTGCAACCATACAGCAGAATATTGTTCAGCATCTGAATTTAATTTGTCCTCAAGGCTAGTTGCCCCAACTTGACTGACAGAATAACTGTTGACAAATAATTGAAACAAAGTCTAATAAAACAGCCTCAAAAGAACAGTTAGTCATACATAATCCAGACAGCAATAAAAGAAATTTTTGCTTGCTTACACTCCCTCTCCAGTTGAGTCTGAGAGATAACATTCCCAGTAGAATTAGTAACTGAATCAAGAAAGACAAGAAGGGTTGAAGACTGCTGTCATTTCAATAGAGAAGGAAAGAAAGACAGGCATGACACTTCTTTGAATGCCCTCAATCAAATAAAGAAATTGAATTCTTGAAAAATATTGCGGCTGGCTCACGCCTAAGAAGGCAGGGGCAATAAGAAATTACTTTGTTCACTATATTAAGAGGTAAGTTGATTGCAGAATCTTGTCTTCTGAGAAAACTGATATTTGAATGAAGGATTTCAATAAACATTTCAGATCAATCTCCCTTGAACACTTCGTAGCACCTGAACTTCTGAACTAAACTGTGACAACTCTGGACATAAGTACATACAAAAGAAAGCAAGACATCTGTGAAACATTTATGTCTGAAGTAGAATGCCTGTAAGATTTTCAAGACAGTATTTTTAATCTAGTTGCCAAAGATCTGAGTAAGTGATTACTGGAACACATATGTCCTCCAAAGCTTAAAGTACTTTCTCAATTAAGGGAGTACCCTGTAGCAAGCAGTACATCAAGTTAAAAACAGAGCTAGAAAATAAGCTATTCTGTGTCCTTCAATGTGCTGTAGCAAGTGTTGGTCCAAAAAAAGATGCCAAAGTGATATCAGAGTATCTTCTGTGGGCAAAGAGGAGCCTGAAATTAAATTATACCATTAGCAAACATCTATCTATCATTTACTCTTTCTTTCTTTAGAACATTACTATAAAAGAGAATATTATACTCCTCATTTTCTTGAAGAAAACAGGCTACAAAATATCTCTAAATGGCCAGTCAGAAGTTAAACCTGTATTTAGGACCAAAACTTAGACAAGATAAAGGAAAGAGATCTTCCCTAAGTTTCCTTTTGCAACCAGCCTACTGCAAAGACCAGATTCTTACATTTCATATGAAGTCTTCTCTGCCTCTGCCCAACCAGGCTTACATGATTTTAAGTATCTCGTTATTTCATGCTCTAGCGTAGGGCTCCTTAACTATGTAATGCATGCATACTTTCTGGTAGCACTACACATTGGGTGCTAACTACAAAGCTGATATACAGAAGACAAATAGCAAGAACTAAATCCCTGAGAAGGACTATTAACACCCCCCCAGTCTCTCCCTGGAAATGATACTTCAGTGTTCAAGTAGTTTCAGGACATTCTTCTTCAGCATGCTAATTGCAGATGGCAGTCTGTCCTGAGCATTATGGAGGCTTGGGGCATTCAGGACAAAAACCTGAAAATATAACTGCAAAGTACACTGTGCTTAAGAGGACAGGAAGCACACACACAACCATATTTCACACTCTATATAAATGTATCCAAATTAAGATTACAGCATATGTCTGCACTTCTAAAAAGAAAAAAAATATATCTTAGAGAATAGAACTCTCCCATCTGGTAGAGAGACTTTAAATATCACTAAAAAATATATTCTATATCCAATTAGAAGTCAAAATATAAAACCCTGAAAATGAAAGATCTCTCAGAGTGCACACACAACATTCCAAAGTGCAGTCTCTGAACATAATGCAGGTATACTTCAGTTATACTTTCTGGCAGCATTTATTTGGAGGCCTCAGGCTTTCTAAGCTCTTCCTGTAGACCTAAGACTACAAGAGGGCTTACCCACAATGGACAAAGTGGTTTAAGTATTCAGTTTAGATATCAACCAATTTTCCTGCCACACTCTCCAATCCTAATTTTAATTATATTTTATATAATTAAATTATATAATTATATATATTATATAATTAAATTATATTAGTTAATATTCTCTTCATAGAGACAGGTATAATGAAAGTTGGCTTCCATTATAGCAATTTTCTTACTGGACTTTACTGACTGACTTCTGTTTTATGTTTTGATTTGGCAAAAAGCTTTAGTGACTTAACACCACAGGTGTACTTTACTGTGAAAAGCAACAGCAAGTGTCAAACTGCAGACTTCTGCATTAACATTGCTCTGGATCAGCTGTGTTCTACACTGACAATAAACAAAGTATTTCAGCTCTTTAAAAAAACAGTTCCATTGGCTTTATTTCCCTGTGTAGGCAGCCCTATGGGTTAGTCACACAATCCAGCTGCACCCCACTGTTTTGATCCAAATTTAACAACTGAAGCATAAGACAGATAGAAACACAGTTGGTGCAAGGGACAGCAATAAAGAAATGTGAGTATTTGTACAGAAGAGCATGTGAAATAAGTAACATAAGGGCACAGTTTTCACACTTGTCTTACTGCAAACAGTTAATCTGCAAGATTAGTAGGAACTTCTGAGTGAAGAATGGAAGTTACTTAAGTTAAGCTGAAAAACAGCAGTCGTTCATACTAAAAAATAACATCTGTTAATTTTCTTCTTTTACTTTTAAAGTGAAGAGAACACATCAATTTAATCAATTATTAAATTGAAAATTAAAGTGATGACAAGACATTTGATGAAGTCTACGCAATTCTGCAGTTACTTTCAGGAAGCGAGAACTCAAAGAAAACCTTAAATGGAAAAGACAACCTATGAACCAAATTTTAACACCATATACTACAAAACCAAGGCAACAGAAAAGACGATTTGTATTACAAAAATAAGCAGGCTTTCCTGTAGTGGTATCCAGACAAACACAACCCATGAACAGTCTGCTAAGATTCTAAGTTAGTACTTCCGACAGCAAGAGTACTTCCCCACACCAAACTCTAGACTTTCAGTAGAGTAAGTGTATGTGGCAATACTGGAATGCAAAAGGAAAATACTTTTTTTTTTTTTTTTCCCAGATCATTCTGAGTTTGTTCCATGCAGTTGGAAAGAAGTGGTTTCAAAATGCCATAAGGCTAGGTGAGAATATACCAACCATGATGAAGAGCCACAAGCCTTAATGCCATTCTCTCATTACTGGAAAAACATTAACAAATCAAAGTCATGTGACAAGTCTGGCTATGTGAAGATGAAAGTCCAGCCACGCAATTGCAGGGGCTCAAGGGAAGGAGAAGCTACAGGCTTCTCAGTAAAGAGGCAGCAAGGAATGGCCTTGGTGGTGCTGCGCTGTTCTGCACCGTCATTGCATACCAGACTGAACAGCAAAATACTTAAAAATAAAAGAAGAAACACATCTGTTTTCTTGTTTGAAAGCTAGAACAGGACAGACTGCAAGATGTTTATGGAGATATTACCCTTCCAAATTTCAATAGCTATCAGTGAGACAGGCCAGGAAGGTAACTGAAGCTTCCTGCAGACACTCCTGGAATATGCACAGAAAGGGAAGTCAACAGGTTAGAAATACCCACTACATTTCACTTGTTTCTGGCACAAAAGCACAGTACCGATATTTTCATACTGTGGAGTTCTTACAAACAAGGAAGGACTAGTTGGGAATGTGAAGGCTGAAGACTATGTTGGATGCAGTGATCATGAGATGGTGGAGTTCAGGATCTTACAAGGAAGAAACAAGACAACAAATAGGACTGCAATCCTGGACTTCAGGAGAGCCAATTTGAGTCCTTCAAGGCCCTACTTGTAGATATACCGTGGGTTAGAGCATTGAACAGTAAGACAACCCAAGAGAGCTTCAAGTACCAATTCTTTCAAGACCAAAATCAATGCACTCTTGAGAATAAGAAATCAGGCAAAGGTGGCAGGAGACCCACATAGATGAGCAAGGAGCTCAAGGTAAAACAAATGGAAGAAGAAAGTCAATGAAAAAGGAGTTTAGCCACTCAGGAATAATATGGGAATGTTGTCAGGGCATATGGAGATGTGATGAGGAAGACTCACTTGGAATTAAGTCTGGCAAAGGTCTTTAAGTCTGTCAATAGCAAAAGGAAGAGCAGATGATGAGAGAGCAGTGAAAGTTAATCTATCTTGACTTCAGCAAGTTTTTTGATGATGTTTCCTATAATATTCTCATAAGTAAGCTTAAGAAGCATGGGACAGACTAACAGTCTGTGGGGTGGAAGAAAACTGGCCTATTGGCAGAGTAACTAGACGGTAGTGATCAGCAGTGCAGTCTAGCTGGAGGCCTGTAACTCACAAGATTTCCCAGGTGCTGGTACTGGTTCCAGTCTTGTTCAACATCTTCATCAGTGTCCTGAATGAAGGAACAGAATGCCTCCTCAGAAAGTTTGCTGATGATAGAAAGCTAGGAAGAGTGGCTGACACACTAGAAGATTGTGCTGCCATTCAGCAAAACCTGGACATGCTGATGAGTTGAGTGTAGAGTAACCTTGTGAGGTTCAACGAGGGTAAATATAGAGCCCTACACTTGGGGAGGAATAACCGCACGCACAGGTACAGGTTAGGGGATGACCTGCTGGAAAGGAACTCTGCAGAGAAGGACCTGGTATGCTGGAGGACAACAAGTGGACCATGAGCCAGTAGTGTGCCCTTAAGGCCAAGAAGGCCAGTAGTGTCCTGGGGTGCACTGAAAAGATCGTGGCCAGGAGGGTATGAGAGGTGATCCTTTCCCTCTTCTCTGTCCTGGTGAGGCCACATCTGGAGTAATGTTTTCTGGGCTCCTGAGTTCAAGAAAGACAGTGAACTACTGGAGAGAGTCCAGTGGAAGACCACAGAGATGATGAAGGGGCCACAACATCTCCATTATGAGGAAAGGCTGAGAGACCTGGGACTATTCAGACTGGAGAAGAGTGAGGGGGGTAGTCTTATCAGTGCTTATGAATATCTAACAGGAGGTACTTAAGTAGGTGGGTCCAGGCTCTTTTCACTGGTATGTAGCAACAGGACAAGGGGTAACGAGCACAAATTGGAACACATGAAGTTCCACGTGAACATAAGGAAAAAATCTTTACTTTGAGGGTGACAGAGCACTGGAACAAGCCGCCCAGAGAGGTTGTGGAGTTTTTCCCTCTGGAGATATTCAGACACTTTCCTATGCAACCCATTCTTGTTTTAGCAGGGAGTTGGATTAGATGATCTCCAGAGGTCTCTTCCAATGCTTATGACTGCGATTCCACAATTCTCTTTGCCTCTTGCCTCCCTCTTCTTCCAGTGTATCACTGCTGACTGTCTCCAGTGCTTGAGTAGAAGTCCTTTCACTTCCCCACTGGTTTGCTCCTGCACCAGCTCTCACCCATGCATAAGCCCTCCTCATACACTCAGTACAATCCATGTTCTCCTTAAACATGCTACCTCCATTCCTTGGTCTTCCTCTTCAATCACAAATCACCAACATCTTTCACCTGCTATTATTATCCCTATAATCTGCCACCCAAATGCCTGCTGTCTCTTCTCTCACTTCCACCAACCTCCACAGATGTGTTTTTGTTTTATTACTTCATCTGAATACCATTTTCTTCTCTCTTTTTTCTCCCCAAACTCCTGACAGAATCTCCAGAACGGAAGTTTCCCATCTCCACACACCATGCCAATTCCCCATTGTAACATTTTTTATAAGGTAGGTATATAAGCTTCTGGATCTGTTCCTCAGACATAACAGCACTGAAGCAGGCCACAGATGAAACAGCAGGGCCAGAAGAAGCAGGGTGCAGCTCCTCTCCCTAATGTACACCACCACCTACCCTTCCAGTTTTGGATGCTGGTAATAAAAACTACCTCTTTGTTACAGATCTCTCCAGGATAAATACATGTGTGGACTCCTCCTTTCCCAGGCTCTCCGGCACAGTGCTTACAACTAATAACAAAATCACAGCTGAAAAAAGCAAGTATGCTCATAGAAAGGAAGTGTTTAACATGAAAGATCAGCCCAAACATGTCTGTTATTGCAGTCATACTCAAAACATTTCAGAGTTGTCAAACAAGCTCAGGAGAAGGGAGAGAGAAAGAAGAAAAGAGAAAAAAAAAGTCATTTTAGCTATTAACAAATATTTAAATGAAATTCAGCTGACTTTCATTGTGTTTAGGGGAAATCATTGTTTGACTGTTACTCAAATTATATATTTCATGAATGGTGCTCAGAAGCAGAAAGGATGATGTAAAATAGAAAAATATTTATTTCTTAGTACTTGAGTAATTAAATATTATTTTGCATGCTCTGCTCCTAAAACAGAACTCCGCAATGTGTTCACAAGACACATCTCTTCCTCAGGAAGCAACACATGTAACACTTTTTTGCTCATATTTCCTCAAGTACTGTTATCTAACAATATGTCTTGAAAGTTCATATGGAATTTTTAGACAACAGAATAGAAAACAGTAAAGGAAAACATTACAGTATAATTTAAAGCCTTTTGAATCCACTGAACTCAATCCTACATAAATGTGCAGCAATTATATCAACTACTCAAGTTGATATGGAATAGATACGTCCTGGAATTTTGTTAAAGGTGAACTCAGCTCATTAAAAATAATGGTCATTAATCCACATTACATGAGAGCACACCAAAACATAAGTACTTGAGGGGAATTAAGTAGTATAGACAAGCTGAATGGGTCTTTCAAAGCTCAGCAAACTACAATAAGCGGTAACACATGATACTAAATTTAAGTAAAATTCCTAGAGTCATGAAAGAAAACCAGAATTTTATAATTCTACTGAACAATTAGATATAGCAAATATATTTTAAAAACTTAATTTGAACAATAAAATAGGTATGTAAAATTGACCTAAAATAACCAAAAAAAAAACCAAAAAGAATATACTTCAGTACAATAATTAGGGGGAAAAAATAGATAAAATAAGTGGAGCTGCACGTATCAGGAATACCTGAGTCTGTTGGGCCAATAAGACAATTCAGTACTATCAAAAATAAGTCATTAAATTAATTGAGGGTGACAAAACACCTGGACTTCCTATTAAAGTTGGTTTGAATTAGGTATGAATATTAACCAATGTTTTTATTACAAGCACAAAAGAAGTTTGCTTATCATAATTCTGCTGGATTTGTCATCAGAGACTCATAGAACCATAGAATAGTTTGGGTTGGAAGGGACCTCAAGGATCATCAAGCTCCAACCACCCTGCCATGTACAGGGCTACCAACCTCCATATCTAATACTAGACTATGTTGCCCAGGGCCCCATCCCACCTGGCCTTGAACACCCCCAGGGAGGGGGCATCCACCTCTCTGGGCAGCCTGTGCCAGCACCTCACCACTCTCTCTGTAAAGAACTTACCCCTGGCATCTCACATTTTCCCTCCCTCAACTTAAAAGCATTTCCCCTCGATCCTGCCATTATCTACCCTTGTAAAGAGTTGACTCCCCTTCTATTTGTAGGCTCCCTTTAGGTACTGGAAGGCTGCAATGAGGTCTTCCTCCCACAGCCTTCTTTTCTCCAGGCTGAACGAGCCAAGCTCCCTCAGCCTGTCTTTGTAAGGGAGGTGCTCTGGCTCCCTGATCATCTTTGTGGCTCTCCTCTGAACCCTCTCCAACAGTTCCTTGTATTTCAGTCTTTCTTGTATTGGGGACCCCAGATCCGGACACAGTACTGCAGATGGGGCCTCACAAGGGCAGAGTAGAGGGGGACAATCACCTCCTTGTCTCTGCTGGCCACCCTTCTTCTGATGGAACCCAGGATACCATTTGCCTTCTGAGCTGCAAGAGCAGACTGTTGGCTCGTGTTAAGTTTTCCAGCTACCATCACAAGGGTGGCAATCAAAATGACTTTCAGAATTCATGAAAAGTGCCATGAAATCAGATCCAATCTATTTAATGTTAAAAACTCTGTAATGACTTGATGGTTTTGTCATCACAATGAATATTCATAGATTCATCATCCACATTCAGCTGAACATTTAAAATGAAAAATAAAAAAAAAACTAGCTGTATTGCCTACCTGTATTTCACAACTTCAGTTATTTCAGTCGTTTCTGTAAGCAGCAAGTTATTTACTGAAGATATCCCCAAATCTAAAAAGGAGGAAAAAATAGTGTAAGTATCTGTTACAGTTGTCAGTACAGATTATCTATAGCACAGAACAACGTAACTTCATGTTATTATGAAGAAAATACAAGAGATATCAACAGTTGGGCCAAAATCAGGAGTTTCTTCATCTCTTTTCCTTTGCAAAGCACCACAAATAACATAACTCACAAAAGCTTGATACCTCCTGGCATCAGTGAATGAATTCAAGAAGCGGCTTCCTTGTTT
Organism: Tragopan temminckii; assembly: GCA_028571105.1. Taxonomy (NCBI): domain Eukaryota; kingdom Metazoa; phylum Chordata; class Aves; order Galliformes; family Phasianidae; genus Tragopan; species Tragopan temminckii. The sequence continues at coordinate 34,781,248 of JAOWBP010004700.1, forward strand.
ACTGCAGTATTTAATGCAAGTACTGACTTGTTGCACTTTCGGTGCTCTTTACTAATACGTTTCCACAAACAAGAGTTGAGGAAATACACAATTCTTTTTTTTTTTTTTTTCTTTTTTTTTTTAAATACATTTATGTTTTATATATAGACAGGCACATGTTTATGTACATAAATATACAATCTGTTTTTAACACATATATATAGTAATAGTTCATGAAGTAACTGAGAAACAGGAATTCAAATGCAGCATTTGCTCAGTTCTGGCTGCTTTTTTTGCTAGTTACATCTTAATATTACCAGGAGCTGGTGGAAAAGACCAAAACAGGTGTATGTTCCAACCAATTTTGTGTGCAATTCCAGCTAGACAGTCCATCTCACTTATCAGGCTTCAGACCACAAGTAATGCCAGACTGTACAAACCATTTATTTCCTGAACTATGTATGTAATAGAAATGTAGAACTTTTCAGTTAAGACTCATATTTGTGAGTAAAGATGTTTGCCATTAACTGTCATCCACGAAATCTGCTAACAAGCTCAGCAGTTCTCAGTAAAAGGAAGGATAGATTACAAGTACTGCAAGTAATAACAGAAAGGAAACAGATTCAGAAGAACTGTCTCCAATTAACAAGAATAGCCACTGCACTAGAACCTGTTATTGAACTGTTACGGCCAGTGGATTATTCACTGGTGCTGAACTTTTGTTAAAAACAACAACAACCAATCCTGTGTTCAAAGAACATCCACTTGTAATGATAAATTGTCTCAACTGCACTTGCACATCAGAACTGGGCTTCTAAACACACCGAAGATGTGAGGAAAGTAGATGCCTCCAATCCAGTTCAAAATGTTAATGTAAAACATGGCAGAAGCTATAGTAAATTAAGTGTTATGCATCTCCTGTGTTAAGCAGGGCAATATTTTGTTGATTTTAAATATGTTTATTTAATTTTAAATCTCTTCTACTCTTGAGATTCTTAGTGTTTTATCTGTCATGGTACATTTGCTTGCTGATTTTCAGTAGGAGCTTGTCATATTTCAGTCCTTCATTGTTCATAAACAAAGAAACTGAGTCTTCTGCTTTTTGTCAGGCTGATGTAAGCCAGATTTTAAAAATAAAACTGTAGTCTTTTTAAACATAAAAAAAAACCAGACAAACAAACAAACAAAACCTTTACCCCATGCTCTCCTGAAAAAAATTAAAGGGAAAATTCATAGACCAGAAACAGATGAGGTAGACAAAAGCAGGTAAAACAGACTGTACAAATGAACAAGATTGTTAAGTCGAGAAGAATGCTAAGGAGGAAGGCAAGGAAGAAAGGAAACTCAACAGTATTACATGTCACAGCCCGAATACTGGTAACTTCCTTATTAGGACAGAAATTTGGGAGATCGAGGAAAAAAAAAATAACGCGCGCATCGGTTGCACAGCAGAAATTCACACTGAGGGAGCCTCCACAGGAAAGAAAATCGGCGGCCAGGCTCCCCGTAAAAAGCCGCTGGGAGGCTGGGAGCAGCCCCCGACGTGCGGCCGCACCGACGCGCTGGGGGCGGAGGCGGGGGCTGACAGCGGATAGAACCTGCCGCGAGGGAGCCGAGCAAACAGGACGTCCGGGCAAACGGCGCGAGCGGCGTCAGGAGGGCGTGACGCGGCGGCCGTGTACTTTGAGGGCTACAGAGAGAAGTCCATTAGGTGATTATCAGCTGCGAAGTTCAGGCTCATCACACTCCGAAGTGCAGCGTTATCCCCCCAGGGACCGAGACTTAATCGGCCACCCGAAAGAGAGCGAGGGTGCCACCCGTCAGGAAGGATGTTGCAACCCTGACTGAGTTCGGAGGCAACCACGTAGCACTTCAGACCTCCGGATGTGTGCAGCGCATGAGCCTCTCTCCGTGCGGCAGACGGACGTGCGAGCTGTGTGACGTGCGAGCAGACAGACGGCCTACTCAGCCTGGTGGCCAAGCTCCAGGATGAAAAAGTGTCATTAGGAACAAAAAGAAGGAGCAGGGAAACCACGGTTCATCCATGCACAAACAGGTTATTGCTAAGGAAAAAACACAAGCTCGAGGCAACCAGTATCACATCAGGTTGAGGGAAAAAAATCGCAAGGACAAGAACAGAGTAGATGGAGGCAAGTCCGCACCTGAAGGAGCAAATGAAACTCTCCCTTGTCTGCTCCACCCCTCCAGGTGCCTCTGTACAAGAGGTATGAGGCCCTGGATGCGGAAAGCCGGTCCGTGGGTGACAGCTCACTCAGTCTAGACAAAGCCAAACCATTAAAAGCCTTCTCTCAACACCAAGACTACTTCACAGAAAAAGAAGAGGCAAGTATTGTTGGTGATTCCTCCTTACACGGAACTGAACATCCAGTATTCAGAGCAGACTCTCTTCTTAGAGAAGTCTGCTGTCCTCGGGTGAGGAAAGTCACCGGAAAACTACCTAGCCTGGTACAGCCAGCAGACCACAACCATTACTGTTTTTCCATACAGGGAGAGAGGAAGCAATTACATGTAGGTCAAGAACTATCAAAAGGGACCTCAGGACCTTGGAACAAGAGCTAAAGGAATTGAATGCACAGATAATCTTCTCTGCCTCCTGCATTGCCTGAGGACACAGAAACAAACCAAAGGATCTTATCTTTAAATACCTGGCTTTGTGGCTGGTACTATTCCAGCACTTTGGGTTTTTTGACAGCCAATAAATCTAGGTAGTACTGGGTTAATGGGCACCGGATGAGGTTTGCCTTTCTCAAAGGGAAAGAAGGGTCCTTGGGGAAAAGCTATTGAGGCTCACTTGAAGGGCTTTAAACAAGGTGTGAAGGGAGTGTGGGATAATGAGCCTTCCCACGATAAGGTGTGGGAAGACATAATTATATTAGGTCAAGGTTTCAGGGAAACCTCAAGGACCCACTGTCTTGAGAGGTGTTAACAACACTGCAGCACATACAAAACTCTATGATGATGAGGCAATGACTGCTGGAGCAACAGGAGAATGCAATGGAGAAAATCAAGGGAAATACCTAAAAGGAATTGAGAAGTTATCCTTTAAGAAAGTAACAATACCAGCTGCCCAGCTAAAGTGCCTCTGCACCAATGCATGCAGCTCGGGAAACAGACAGAAGGAGCTGGAAGCTACTGTGCTACTAGAAAACCATAAATGTCGTTCTCATTACTGAAACCCAGTGGGATGGTTGCCACAACTGGAGTGTGGCCATCGATGACTACAAGCTGTGCAGAAGGGGCAGACAAGTAAGGAGGGGATGGGATGTTGCTATCTACATCAGGAAAGGAAGAGAACGTGGAGATCTTTCACTAAAGAACAGTCATGAGAAAGCTGAAAGCCTATGGATAGACAGAGGCAGCAAAGAGAACCTTGTGATGGACGTCTACTACAGGCCACCAGCTACAGGAGGCATCACAATCACAAGTGCCTGTCCTGCATGGGGACTTCAACCAGACACCTCCTGGAAAAGTAGCACAGTGAGCTGTAGGCAATCCAGGAGGCTCCTGCAATGCACTGACTTCCTGAATCAAGTAATATAACAGCCTCACTGGGGATGCAGTACTGGACCTGTTGCTCACCTACATAAATGAACTGATTGGTGACATCAGGATTGGAGGCTGTCTGGGCTGTAGTGACCATGCTATCGTTGGAAATATCCAAACAATTTATCAAGACGGTATCTCTGATAAAAGCAGTTTTTATTTGTGATTGCAATGGCGGGCATTCTGCAAGCTGGAGTGCACACAGAAAACAGTGTTATATCTTTTATGCCCTATCACCCGATGCTTATCTTTTCCTCCCCTGGTTCCTCACCAGCTGAGTACTTCAGATTCACAAATCTTCCCGATGCTTAACTAAATATACGGATACCTGCTAAACATAAATCATTGCTATCTAAACATGTATATTGCTAATTGTTTAACTTCACCTTAAGTTTCCTATCACTCAGGTCTTTTCTGTCCATGCTCACTGATGTTGTAGGCTCACAATAAACTCCACAAGGAGTGGCAGTCAGCCCTTAAATGGAATCTAGGACAGGTGGAGCCAGGCTCCACCCTTCGGATAGCACAAGTGAATTGCCTTCATCTGTGCTCCTGCAGCTGACTCATTGCTTGCTTCAGGTGGTCAATCAGAGGTTCAGGCCGTGATCAACAGTTCCCATACAGCCATCTAACTTGTCTTTAACTCAAGGCTCAAAGGTATTCCAGATGGCTGCTGGACAGACAAGAGCTACAGTCTTTGTACCTATAAATTACTCCATCTACATAATCTCCGTGACTATAAATTACTTCATTTGTCTGCTGAGCATGCGAAGACTACCAGAGACCCCAGATGAAGTAAAAAGACCAGGAAAGGACTATTAGTAATATATTTATCTTGTTAGTTCTAAGTTCACACTCCAGAGGAATATGAAACAGGTGAAGAGTAAAATTCGGAAGCTAAACTTTAGGAAAGCTAACTTCCATCTCTTCTGGGAGTTAGTCAGCTAAACACCCTGGGAAACTGTCCTCGTGGACAGTTTGGACTAGAGCTAGCAGATGTTTAAGGAAGCTTTCCTCTGGTTGCAAGAGCTCTCCATCCCCAGGTGTAGCAAGTCAGGAAAGGAAGGGATGAGACCTGCAAGGCTGAACTAGGACATGCTGGTCAAACTGAACAGCAAAAAGAAAATGCACAGGCAGTGGAAACAGAGGCAGGTATCATGAGAAGAGTATAAGGAAGCTGCCAGGCTATGTAGGGATGCAGTCAAGAAAGCCAAGGCCCAGATTCGACTGAACTTGGCAAGCATGCCAAAAAGAACAAGAAAGGCTTCTACAGGTACCTCAACCAGAAAAGAAAAGTTCTGGAAGGCATACCCAGTGAGTAACACAGGCAAGCTGGTAATAAAAGACAAGGAGAAGGCTGATGTACTTAACAGCTTTTTTGCCTTAGTCTTCCCTGATAACTACTTATCACACAGCCCTCAAACATTTTGTTTGATAGGAGGAGGAATTGGGAAGCAATGTCCCTCCCACTGTAAATGAAGATCAGGTTCATGTCCACCTGAGCTTCTACAAGTCTATGGGTCCTGATGACTTGCGTCCCAGAGACCTGAGGGAATTGGCTGATGTAGCCACCAAGCCACTCTCACTTGAAAAGTTGTGGCAATCAGGTGAAGTCCCTCACAACTGGAAAAAAGTAACATCATACCCATTACTGAAAACAGTAAAAAG
>JAOWBP010004700.1:34787692-34799980 GCA_028571105.1 Tragopan temminckii
GTGGAGTCCTCGGTACAGGACAGACATGGATCTGTTGGAGTGCATCCAGAGAAGGGCCACAAAAATGATCCATGGAATGGAACACCTCTCCTACAAAGACAGGTTGAGAGAGCTGGCACTCTTCAGCCTGGAGAAGGCTACAAGGTGACCTGATGGCATCCTTTCATTACCTAACGGAGAGCTACAGGAAAGGAGACAGACTCTTTAGCAGGGTCTGTGGTGACAGAACAAGGGGAAATGCTTTCAAGCTCAAAGAGGGTAGATATCGGTTAGATATAAGAAAAAAGCCTTTTACAGTGAGGGTGGTGAGGCGCTGGAACAGGTGCCCAATGATGTGATTGATGCCTCATCTCCGGATACTTTCAAGGCAAGGCTGGATAAGGCCCTAGGCAACCTGATCTAGCTGCAGTGTCCCTGTTCATTGCAGGAGAGTTAGACTAGATGGCCTTCAGAGGTCCTTCCAACTCTAAGAATTCTATGGTTAATAATGGAGATGATACTTGGAATTAGCTGTAACTGCCTTTTTGAAAGCAATGCTTCTCTATTACGTAGATACAAGGGAAGGCAGTGTGGAAAGAACAGGTTTGGTCTCCTTTCTCTAGTTAAAAGAGTCAACAACTCTGGCATTATACTATGTATATCTTTAGATACTTCAGAAGAACAAGTAAGAGACAAAACTAAACTTCAATTAACAGAACTGTTAACAGTTCAACTGATTATATAAAGGGTGTAGAGGTATTAAGGAACAGGAGAACTATAGGTCCTGAAGTTCAGATGATGAGTCAGAGCAAAGCAGAAGGCTACCAATATAGCAGCAGACATGCAGGGAAAACATTTCAGTGACTAATATTTAGTCAAGTTTCCTTGACTTTGAAGCATTAAAAGCTTAAACAGTTGGTAATAATAAAGACACTTTCACTGAAAAGTTCACATATGATCAGACTCTTGCAAAATAGCACAAAACTAAACAAATGAGAATTTGCCTCCATGTAAATTGTATTCAGAATATCTGTAAGTTGAGTTTGGGGGATTTTTCTTCCACTTTATATAGTAACTGCATCACGATAAGCTGCTTCTTGGACAAAACAACAGAATAACCAGCTTATAACACATGACATTACACTGGTTGCCCAACAAGTTTAATTAAAAAAAACTAAATAAAATCCTGTAAGCTAGTAAGGCAGATGTGCTTTTTTAAAGTAGACCTCAATGCTGTAATTGAATTGTCACTGAAAGTTAGCTACTTTCACTTAAATTACCAGTGGCCAATTGTTGAGATAACTATAGGAGAACCTATTAATTTAACTTCAGTATAACAGAGACCCCCACTCAAATAGAATGCAACAGAATTTGAAACAGAATAAAGATTCACACTGTTTTGTTTTCATATCATGTAAGTTTTACTGAGAGAAAACTGAGACAACAGCTCTTAAATATCCTGATGGTGTGTGAGATTTTAGTAGAGTACATATGAAAAGGTCATTAGCAGCACATGGGACATCCTAAAAACATGTAAAGACTGCAGTTCTGTGTAAGTTATCTTGGTATCTAGTAATATTTAAAAAAAACAAGATAATTACTGATGTATGAATATCTATATTTACAAATACTAAGCCAAATGTATTTCTTCATCCCTTTACAGACTAAGTAGAAAATATATGAATTTCACCTTCTCAAACTATAACATTCAAAATCTAAGACCATATGGTAAAAGTAACACCAACAAAATATGAAAGCCGTCCTCTTGCAACATTTTCAGAATTCTGTTACAAATGGACTGCTATTTTGAAATTGTCATGTTACAGCTATTTAGTCTTGGATGAATGAAGCCTAGACTAAGACTAAACCCACATCTTAATAGGCAATTTAATTAACAAAACCACTTTTGTAAGTGGTTTTGAACTTCTGTTTTGAAATGCTCCTAAATTAACTGGCACAGAGCATCAGCCATCAAAAAGAATGTTTGCTTACAGGTACTGCCAGGGCCAACTACCAGTTAAGTTGTAGCCACTTTCTGTGAAAAGTTTCAACAGCTTATTGCACACTTACCCATATCACTCATTAAGAATATTAGTTATAAATAACAGTTGTTCAAGTGTTGGCTTTCTGTTTGTCTAGAGCCTTGTTTCCAGAGTTAATAATTCAATACATTTTCTCTATTTCTAAATAAGAAGAGCTAAAACTCCAATTCAAGTATTTGCAAGGAATCCCTGGTGTTGGAAGATTTACATGCAATCTCATCATTATCCTGGCATTATCTGCTAAGATGATTTCTTATTTTACTTAGTTCATGACTGCTTAAGAGTCATATGATTGTATTTGAGAAACTCAGTATAAAAGCTGTTGATGAAAATAAAGATTAAATAGTAAAAAATCAATTTAACATAAAGATGAAATCTATCTATTCATATAGTGCTTCTATTGAAGCGATATGTACTCTTCTAGAAAGCCCGAACATCAAACAAGCCTACTTTGATGGGGTAGCTAGAAATGCGTCTTAAGAACTAATACACTTCAGAAAACTAACACCGTTACTAGTAAGTGTATCAAATTCAGAGAAAATGATCAGTGGAACTATATAGAATTTTCTAAGGTTCAAATCTGATGGACTTGCGTTAAGATGCTTTCTAAAAGAGGAAGTTTAAAAAATGCATTTGCTTCTTAGGGAAAAATATTTTCTAAGCTAAAGAGATCATGGATTTACAATGCATCGATACTTTAAAAGTCTTCAAATGTTCAGTTATTTCCATTTAAAGAATACAAATATTGAGCTTCAGCAGTTTGATAAATTTATCCATAAGAAAGTGATACAGTGTATGTTGGGTTTTGATATCATCAGCTTATTAACAGACATTTTCATCCTTTTGCAAGCTATTAAAAATAGAAACAGAAATGATATAAATATTATTTTTACATCTGCTGAGTTATTTACATGTCTCTATTCATAAACAGCATTTATATACATAGATATTCAATCATTCTCCCATTCCATTCAATGGGAAGTCCAAAGGGAAATTTGGAAATTTCTTCACATCTTCAGTCATATGCCTATATAAAATGATAGATAGCCAGCAGATCATATAATCATAAAGCTTCTTACTGTTATTAAGCTCTGCCTAGGAATGAATGATGAATGAGTGGAGAACTTACATGTGAGAATTAAGGGACAAGCTAATATGGGTGACATCATTCCGCGTGTTTACTATGGGCCACCTGATCAGGAGGAGGAAGTTGATGAAGTCTTCTACAGACTGAAGAAAGTAGCCTCAGGTGTGAACTTTCATGGTAGACTTCAATTACCCTGATATTTTCTGGAAAAGAAATACTGCCAGGCACACACAGTCCAGATTGCCTGCAGTGCATGGAAGATAACTTTCTGACACAGGTAACAGAGGAGCCAGTGTGCTGCTGAATTACTTCTTACAAACGAGGAAGGACTGCTTGGGAATGTAAAGGCTTGAAACAGCCCTATATACAGCAACTATGAGATAATGGAGTTTGGGATCTTATATGGAAGAAAAAAGGCAACAAGAAAGACTGCAACCCTGGATTTGAGGAGAACTAACTTTGACCACTTCAAGGATCTATTTGGAGGTATTCCATGTGCTAGAGCACTGGACGGTAAGGTGGTCAAAAAGAACTGGTTGACACTGAAGCACCACTTCTTTACTTCGAAGATGATAGCACTGAACAGGCTGCCCAGAGAGACTGTGAAGTCTCTTTCTCTGGAGATATTCAAAATCCACTTGGATGCTTCCTGTGCAACCTGTTCTGTTGAATCTGCTTCAGCAGGGGGTTGGATTGGATGATCTCTAGAGGTCCTTCCCAGCACTTAAAACTCTGTGATTCTGTATATCAATCCATTTAATGAAATGATAATGAATGTGAATGGAGTTAGTAAATGGCAATGAGCTCATCACTGCTAATAGTTGGAAATAGAAGGCTATAAGATTACTATGAAAAGAAACAGTAAATGTAAATCAAGGCAGTAAGAATCAAGAAAGATAGTTGAAGTTTCTCCCATTCCTACCAGAGATGTGTATGCCTCAAAAATGAAGTTCTTTAGAGGACAATTTAGAGCCAGAGTTTTAACACAGATAATTCTGAAAGAGGGAGGTATTCACTGACAGCCTAGGAGACTGCTTGGAACAGCAAACTCCCTCTGAATAACTTTTCTCCTCAATTTAAACATTTTCAAACATCCTTGAAAGGCATTAAGATACTCTGATATCTCATATTACGTACATTTAATTCCCTTCCCCCTTTTTTTTTTTTCCAGAAATCTCCCCCCAGTAAAAGAAAGAACGAACAGAACAGAACAGAACGAACAGAACAGACAAATAATCTTCCAAGAAACTATTGTGGTCAGGCACTTAGAACACTGACCTCCAGGTCATCTTTGTCATCTTTATCTGTGCCAGTACCAAGCTTTCCTATTTCTTCTCTGGTCTAATGAAACTCTTTGGCTCATCAGTGGCACAGACGTGTTTATTTGGATGCTTAATGGACTACACTGTATGAACACACTAAGGAGAAGACTGAAAAAATACACTGGTCAGAGGCTGGGAATGTAGAAAGGCAGCTAAGTAAAGTTTGAAATCTTTCATTTGCATTCCAGGTGGACACAGTCAATTATCATGGAAAAATTATGTGTGTACTACAGTGTTTTAGCATGTAAGCGCTTTATAAAGAGAAAGAAAAAGTACTATGAACTAACAATTTTATTTCCAATTATTTTATAACCACATAAGCCACACATGCCTAAATCTCATCGAGGTGTCTTTCATTGCATGTAAACTTATTTCTTTCTATTTTTTTAAGGAAATGGCTGAATGAGGTTGATGCCATCAGGGCTTTGGTGGAAGAAAGGTGCATTTAGTAGTATGCTTTTCAGAAGGAGGTAGTCTGTTTTCATACCTGCCAACCTAGGATTTGAGAGCCCTCTTCCTTCAAAATGTAGTATAAATAATCCTTTGACTGTCTACTTTAATTCAGAAAGACATCAGTCTCCTTATTGCAGTACAAATCCTGTATATAACAGAAGGAGCAGGTCTGAGGTAACCAACAGAACAACAAACAAAACCGAACAGATCAATGTTTGAAGTTCTGTTCATCCCAAACTTATGTCTTTTACAGAACTCTTTCAACAAGTAAAGAAAGAGTCTATCGAGTGGAGCTATTTGGATAGCTAGTGATTGCCTACACAAATGGCCTTAGACTGCACCAAACACAGTCTTCAAAATACAAAACTTGTTTTCATAAGACAAAGAAATTCAAAGTAATTATTTCCCACACATATTCTCTTAAAAGAAAGCTTGATGTGTTAAAGAAAAAATGCCTCAGTGGAAGCATTATTAGTATGAAACACTACAAACAACAATTTACAAAAGCAAAATGTAGTGGATGACCAGAACGCAGTCATGATGGCTCAGCTCTACAGGCTACTGTGTAATGTTAGTTGGACTGCACATTTGTGTCATGTTGAACCAATTATCCTGGCACAGGCAGCTAAGATTCCAATGAAAAGATTCAAGAGACAATACTTCACCATAATTCTGACTTGTAGGTAATGACAAATGCCTTGGAAATGCATTCACAAGAATGTGGCTGACAGTTTAGGATCTCAATGATAATTTTACTGCTGAACTCATCATAGCCAGGGCTTTACTTGAAATACTTCAAACTGAAAGAATTCACTCACTGCTCCTATTGAATTCCTAGGAAAGGTCCGGAGTAAGTGGAAGAACTGCTTAATATTCACACATGGGTGAAAAAGCTCCAGTGCAAGACTTACAAGTCTTTCTTTAGAACTTTCAAAACACGTTTGGCACTGGGGCAACAGGAGGGTTGTACATGAGGAAAAACAGTGTGTTTAGTTAACCATGTGTTTCTCAAAGGTGTCCATGCTGACATATAGCCTCTTGGAAAGAGCCTAATACAGTCTCAAGAATTAGCATTTTTTTAAGAGAATCACAAAGTAATGTAACCCAAAACAGCTTAGAACTGAGTCAAGTAACACACCTATTTTTATTTTTCAGAGTAAGTCATTTCAATATTGACACAAAAATTGAATTATGCAGCAAACCACTGCTGTACCAGCCACGCTGATACTAGTGACTAGTAGATCGCCTGAATATTTGTCTAAGATGAATTTTTGACAGGACAAGAAATAAAATTATGAAAATAAAAATCAAATAAAACTTACTGAATAAGGAGTCTTCCATGAGCTCCACAAATGATTCCCTCAAACTCATAAAAAGCAGTGCAAATAGCATTTTTTTCCATGAATTGTCAGTATATAGGGTTTTCTTTTTTTTTTTTTTTGTAATAATATTGTAAGAAAGTTTTTTTGTTTGTTTATTTTAGGTACCATGTGTATGAGGACAATTAAAAAAAACTCATGAGCAAAGAGCACACAAAATATCAAATAAACAATAATTTGAGGACCACTCCACCATCCTTACCCCGTAAAAATTAGACGTTACTTAAAATAGCTTCAGTCTACTTCTTTTAAGTAAACTGACTTCCTAGACACAGAAAATTAGCTAAAATCCTGCTTCTGAACTCTACAACACATAGTTTTGACTGGAGAAATGAGTATCTACTGGAGCTCAAAATCTGTTTACAGAGCTCAAGTGAACACGACAGATCTTAACTTAAAACTGGTTTTTAAATCAATTTTACTTTGCTTCTCTCAAGAGTAAGCCTTAAAAAACACAGCTTGTTTGAAAGGGACTTGAATACGAAAGATCTGACCAAGCTAGCTTTCACTGGAATGGTTAAGAAAGGAAACAGGTAGCTGAGTTCAAACAAAAAAAAAATGTTCTCAGGAAGCTTTAAAGGAGTAGGTGGAGTTCCTTTAGCAACTGGTTTTTGACGAGAATAGCTGCACCACATGGGGCCAATTAAAAGAAATGTTATCAGTCAGCACAAGAGTTATTGAGCATGAGCCACAAGATAAAGCAAGCAATAAAAGTAACAAAGAGCTTTCTGCATAATAATTCAATGTTTAATTATGACTGTTTTCATGAGAAAACCAATTTATGAAAGTTCTGCTTTTGCACAGTGTTTAAGTAGCTGTTCTCCAAATTCACCTGATGACTACAAGAGGAAAACAATCCCTTTCTGAAAGGTGAAAGTAAAATAATAGTGATTAAAAAAACCATATAAAAATAAGCCTATGCTTGGATAGAAAAAAAACTTAGCTGCTTCAGCAGCTACTTGGTTCATGCATTGTTTTGCCCTTATACTGTGATTCAAATACAGATAAAACAAGCTGTTTTAGCTTAACTGGTTAGAGATAGTTAGAATAGTTTGTCTGTTTGCCTAAAGAACAACTGTAAATCCCATATTCTCTTGCGATGTGAAAACACTTCGGTCAGAGCTGTCATCAGTATAAGTGATCATCTCCTAGCACTAGGAATCCCTCATCTCTTTATATGAAAATTCCTCCTTTACTATGATGAAGATGAATCACTATTTCTTCTCTAGCACGTCTCCTCCAATGCAGAGACAGTTTATACACAAACCATGTGTTTATACACAGAGACAGTTTATACACAAGCCTTAACACAAACCATGATACTTCTGCTACAGCTACATATGGAGGAGAAAGGATTCAAGTTCTGCCCAGCAAAGGATGGAGATGGCAATTTTTTAATAACCACAGTACCAAATCATGGTACACATGGTAACTGCAGCACAACAGACTCCTGACAGTACTAGATGGTAGCCTGCATTATGAGCCATATTTTCAACCTCAGTCAAATAAGCAATTCATTGAACGTAATCCAGCAATATCCATTTGAGTTATCTGTTGAATAGCCCTAACTTTGAAGCGTGATAAACAGCAGATTCTAGCTTTTCAGGTAGTGAAAATGTCAGCAGCTTGCTTTCTCCCATATATCACTCTGATGCACAGCTGTACGTGTACAGAAAGGTATCTGTTCTCGCATAGACACTTTATAACAAACATTACTGATTTGATTGGAGAGAAGGACAAGGAAATCAGAGGAGGAAGTCAGAATGATATATTTAACCTCTCAGAAAGCTCGCAAGATCTGCTGATGATAAAACTGACACCTTAAGTCTTCCTTATTCTATCTTCTCCCAAACCAGTGCGTTAATTGTAACACTGATTAGGAAGATGGAAGAGCACTCACGTATGCCTTCATTACAGGCAAGAAAACTTCTACTTTTATTGGAAAAGAGAAGATAAGCTACAAAGAGAAACCCTTCGGATGTGTCTCAGTTTCAGCTGGGACAGAATTATTTTCTTCATAGTACCTGAAATGATGCTATGGTTTGGCTTTAGGAGAAAAACAGTGTTGATAACACTGTGATCTCAGCCTATGAATTCTTTTTTCCTCCAATACTCTCCCCTAGCCCCCCGAGAGGAGGGAGTGAGTGAATGATTGTGTGGTACTAATGTACCTGCCAGGTTAAACTTGCGTAGGACAGCAGTTATCACTAGACTAAAAAGCTGATGTGAAAAATTAAACAACAACTGCACACAACACATAGAAGTAAAAAGAGACCAAAGGGGTCCTCAAGCACTCTAACACCCAGCTATGCAACAAGCACTGAGAACAGACTCTCATAAAGCACTCTCCTGAATCTTTTTTTTTTTTTCCTAAAACATTGTCTGTCAAAACCAGCCAGCATTCTCATTGTTAATTTTCTCTTCATTCTACTCATTAAGTGCAGCACGAACTTCAAAACACGTTCAGTGCAACTGTTCGGTTTTTCTCTTATCCACTTTCATTTGTTTCAGGTAGCTTTGTCTTAAATTTATCATTATTTCTTGACATCATCAGTAGTCATGCAGTAAAAAAAGAAAAAAAAAGACAATGCAAGACTGTCTTGTACCATCAAAATATCAAATCTTTAAATGATTATGAGATGCTTGAAATTTGCTCCTTTTTTCATCCAGAATGCTTTACAAAAACACTTCTCGTTTCATCCCCTCTTTTCTTTTCCACTCCCAAGTTTACGTCAATCTAGTCTATTCAAAAGTTTGTTCTTGAACAACAAGTTACATATTTGTGCAGTCATCGTCACATACACTTAGCTTCTATAGCATGTCTGTTCCAAGAGGAAAACAGCAAAACAGCTCCAATACTAAAAAATCCACTATAATATTAATCCTGCTAAAGTGTGCTTTAAGAATTGATAAAATTGCATCAGAAAATGGGCATATATGTACCAACCACATAAATGGAGTGCATAGCAGCAAATTCCCCACAAATCTTCAGCAAAAACAAGAATGCTTTTCTTTGCACCTAAGGCATCAGAACTAGCTAGCATTTTCACACATCTCAGTTATGTGCTTTGCAGAAAAATGCTACTACTGGGAGACATAATGAGACAAGTATTCAAGATGGGTAGTTACTGGTAGTTACTAGCAAACACGTTTTCATTAACATGACAGAGGAAGGTACTAGCAAGGTTGTAAGAAGGACCATGCTACTGACTACCCATTTTCTCATATCTGCACATACAGAGAGGCATACCATGAGAAACAGATATCCAGAGGTTGGGAGGCAACCAAAGATAAGTGGGCTGTTCAGGCATATGTTTATGTCAAGTAACACTTTTTAGTATTAGATAGAACCCCACGTACTAAAAACATGCGTTGAACTAATATATCTGATGTGAAATTTCTACTCAGCTCCTACACTCAAGTTCCTAAGAGTAGTCACAAGCTGCAACTAAGAAACCGAAAACTAATTTGAATAGCCAAGGGATCACTCAAAGGTAGTAAAGGTCAGTTGTATTTGGATTATAACCAAGTTATAACCAAGTGCTCAGTGACACTGACCAGAACCCAGAGCTGAAGTGAGTCTTTACTGTATGTGTACAGAAGATTGACAAGAGATTTTCTTAGACATGTAGTGTACAAGACTTACGTACAATCTGCCTCTTCACCTCTTCACAACAAGCTAAGTTCTTCCCCCCCTGCCCCCCCACAAAAAAAAAAAAGGACTTGAAAGAACGGTACTTTTGGGAAGCAGTTTGTTATATCATTGAGTAATTTAATTCAGCTTTACATTTCATGCCTAAGGGTAGGTCTATGATCACATTAAACAAATGAAATATCACTGCACTATTCTTAACTTCAAAAAAATTCTTCAGCTCCAAGAAACCACCACCTCAATTATACACTCCATAATGAAATATTCTTCTTGTTATTTATATGTCAACAGTGTAAAAAAGTCATTTTTATTTACATAATAGTGTATTGCACTGCCAGCAAGAAATCTTACTGAAAAAAGAGACACCCCTCCACACACACACACACACACACACACTCTCTCTCTCTACCTTTGACGGTCAAAAGGTCTGGCACCAACATCTAAAGGGTTTGGGCAAGCTCCAGAAGGCTTGTTCAGGTTACCAGGTGCTAGACTACCCAGGAACTTCTGGTTAACAAGCTACTTTACCACCACGAACCACTACTCCTAGAAAAGCAGAACAGTGTTGACTATACACCAGGGAGAAACGTTAAGTGTGAACATCTAATATTTCTTGTTTACTGCAACATTTCCATAGGACATAATCCAATTTCTTGACACTGCTTTAGGAGTAGTATTCTAATCACTGCAATGAATGCTTTGATGGCTAGGAAGAAAAGTAACAGTAAAAAAGAAAAAAACATTCAAAAAGTCACCTAGAACATAAACTGCATTTTCTTTTCTCCCTTTCCATTTCTAAAGCAGCCCAACCTTACTTATTTATTTATTATTTATTTTGACAGCAGAAACCATGACAGGATGTTTGAAACATTTTCATTTCTCTTTTTTCAATCATGACAACCCACCCCCTCCACAGGCTTTCCCTTAGATGGCCACACTGCAAGCCACCACAGAACTCCTTACATGTTTATAGGGTCAGAACTACCAGGATTCTTCAAAGTAATTTGTGTGGTTGCATTACAGTATAGGTAAATTGTATAAGGTTAGCTTTACGGCTTTAAATAAAAGCTAATATGTGATACAGCTGCAACATTTCTCGACAACAAGTTGCACCTGCCGACAGTTTCAGTTTTCTTCATCTTGCGTAGAAATGGATTAGGACACTTCAGAGACCGTACAACACAAGTTCTCAGTTTCTGACCTAAACATCTTTGCTCTAGATACTCAGAAACTCCACAAGGAAGAGTCTTGAACACAGAATAATTGATCTTCTATGGTAATGAAAGCCTCCTTTCCTCAAAGCAGAAACTGTGTTGAAAACATATTCTACATCAGCAAAACATGTTTAGGTGTTCAGACAACCATATTCAGATTTTAAGATGAAATTAAATTTAAAAGACCAGTGATGTATATATTGGTAAACAAATCTATGTACAAATTAGAATTTATATACAGTGCATGACTTCTTTCCTTATTTGAGCTTCTACTTAGTTCATTAATGGTTGCAATAATTTGCTTGAACATTCTCTACAATTTCACTGACCTTTTAACCTTAAAAAAAAAAAAAAAATCACTGTAAGTTATTTTGTCTCTTGAAATTGTGACTGTCACAAATATGAAATACCTTTCAGAAACATCCCTGTACCTGTACTGAGCTATCATTAATCAGATTACCTAAGCAAATGGCACTGACTAAGCATTCCTTAGAACGTGTTTATTCCTCACACATAGCCCCGATTTATTCAGTTAAATATAAGGAAGCACGTCAGTGTTACTGCTACAAGGGCCCCCTGCCTGCTGAACTGAGATTCAGCGGCAGCCACTTGTCCTTTAGGATCAAACAAGACCCAGCACCAAACAAAACACACAAAAACAGAACCTCCAGCTTTACAAAACTGTACACCTGGGCTTTACAAACCACTTCGGTTTGGCGTCCTGTTATCACAGTACTGTAAAGACGCATCGCAATAACTGTGAGAAATCTGTTCAGGATTTCATTTAATTTGCATCTGAAGTTTTTTGTAGAAAAAAAAAAAAGGGAGAGAGATTAAATAATCCATCCATCCATCCGTCCATCCATCCACCCACCCAAACTTAAGAACGGAATGACTGGACTTACAGTTTCAATCATATCAACTTCAGAGCGAAAAGTCCCAGGACCTTATGCTCTCCCAGCCTGTAACAGCAAGATTTTGGCAGAAGCACACGGTTAGACGCGGTCAGCAGCAGTCGAACCCCCCCACTCAGCGGCCAGCCGCCCCTCCGCCACCGGGCCGCATCCGCGGCAAGCTCGCGGCCCTCGGGACGCCCACCGCAGCACCGCCCCGGGGTCACTCCACGCCCGCTGCCGCCTGCCCGCCCCCGCCCCCCGCAG
>JAOWBP010004700.1:34806247-34842244 GCA_028571105.1 Tragopan temminckii
TCTTTCCCTGGAAATGTGATGGAACAGCTTGTTCTGGATGTCATCTTCAAGCAATCGGACGAGAAGAAGGTCATCAGGAATAGTCAGCATGGACTCACTAAGGGAAAATCGTGCTCGACCAACCTTGTAGTCTTCTATGATGTCATCACCAGTTGGGTAGATAGGGGGAGAGCAATGGATGTGGTCTACCAGGACTTCAGCAAGGCTTTTGATAATGTCCCCCATGACATCCTCATAATGAAGCTAAGATAGTGTGGGATAGATGAGTGGATAGCAAGGTGGGTTGAGAACTGGCTGACTGGCCGAGCTCAGAGGGTAGCAATCAGCAGTGTGGAGTCTGGTGGAAGACCTGTGACTAGTGGTGGTCTTCAGGGGTTGGTGCGGGGTCCAGTCTTGTTCAACATCTTCATTGACGACCTTGGTGAGGGAGTAGCATCCGCCGTCAGCAATTACACTGATACAAAGCTGGGAGGAGTGGCTGATGTGCCAGAGGTTGTGCTGCCATTCAGCAAGACCTGGACAGACTGGAGAGCTGGGCAGTAAGAAACCAGATGAGGTTTAAGAAAAGAAAGTGTAAAGTCTTGCACCTGGGAAGAAATAACCACAAGTATCAGTACAGGTTGGGACATGATCTGCTGGAGAGAAGCTCTGTGGAAAAAGACCTGGGAGTCCTGGTGGATGACAGGTTGGCCATGAGCCAGCAGCGTTCCTTGGTGGCCAAGAAGGCCAATGGGATCCTGGGTTCCAGATCAAGGGAAGTGATCCTTCCCATCTACTGTGCCCTGTTCAGGCCTCACATGGAGTACTGTCCCCAGTTTTTTGCTCCCTGTTAAAAAAAAAAAAAAAAAAAAAAAAAAAAAAGACAGGGATCTCCTGGAGAGAGTCCAGCGGAGGGCCACAAAGATGATAAAGAGCCTGGAGCATCTCCCCTATGAGGAAAGGTTGGGTGAGCTGGGTCTGTTCAGCTCAGAGAAAAGAAGACTGAGAGGTGATCTTATTAATGTTTATAAATATCTTAGATGTGAGAGAGACAAAGGGACATGGCCAACCTCTTTTCAGCTGTCTGTGGGGACAGGACAAGGGAAACACCCATAAACTTGAGCATAGGAAGTTCTGCACCAATATGCAAAGGAACTTCTTCACAGTGAGAGTGATGGAACACTTGAACAGGCTGCCCAGGGAGGTTGTGGATTCTCCTTCTCTAGAGATATTCAAGCCCCTCCTGGATGCCTATCTGTGTAGCCTGCTTTAGGGAGCCTGCTTTGGCATGATCTCTAGATGGCCCTTTCAGACCCTACAGTTCTGTGATTCTGTGGTTCTGTGTTTCTTTTGTCTCATGATTTCTGGGAAGTACTCCAAACTGCTGCTGACCCTAGAGATCAAATGGCTTCAGTGGGAAATATGCCCCTGTCTTCAGTAAGACCAGGTTTTTAGCATGTGTTTGTGTGTTTATAGCTTTGTAACACAGTATTTTGAGTGTCTGGGTCTTTATTTATTTATTTATTTTCCCCCCACTTAGTATCAGGAAAGTTCATGCTCAGTTACACTAATAAATCGCAGTTTACCTTTTCCATTGCTGCTGGTTTTGTTATTTACTGCAGCCAGACATTTAAGAACAGAATCCTACTTGGCAGATGGATGGGTGGTACTAAAAGCCTGCTTGCAGTGGTGCTTGGCTGAGCACTTAGCCATTCCATTAAGACATACCTTTCCTCCTTTACGCAGTGGGCAGCAAGTTACACCAACTCACATATTGTTGGTAGTTTTGATCTCTTTCCAACCTGCGACACTAATTTGGAATAACTTTCACTCTCAAGCTACTGGAGACTGACATTTGTTTTGAGCAGGACATTCATGTTGACAAAAGAGGAAAAGCAACTGCCCTCAGCATGTGCACAGTAATGTCGTGTCCTGAAGCATTATGATCTTTCTGCTTGCTACTGGAATCTCTAACGGTACTGTCATTAAATACAAGCATTTATTTTGTGTCCATAGCACTGGTCAAAAGAGCTGGGGTTTCACAACAGAACTAGATGATGTAGGGGAAAAACATGCTGATCTTTCCTTAAAATAAGAATCCTTAGGACCGCTTATAGAGCTGGGAGAATTTTAGAAAGCTCACAGGCAAAGCCAGAGGCAGGATATATGTGATGATCCATCAAAAAACTTAACTCAAACACCATCCACACAGTTGAAAAACGTATGTGTGACGTTATGCAGCTTTTTATTATTGTGCCATCAGCCTCACTGATTCCTGTGAAGCACAGTTGCAGCTTGCCTGTCCAGCTGCACTGCCAGACGCAGTTTGCCATGGCAGGGCACGGCTTTTTGTGTCTTTTTTTCCTGAACTGAGCAAGACCACTGATGCAGCAAATGACACTGAGGACAGAGTACAAGTGAATGGTGAGTGAACATCTCTGTAGAAGTGAAAAGTTCTTCACAGGTGCTGAGGGAATGAAAACAAAATGTTTATGGACATACTGAATAACTGAAAGTTATAGCTGCATGCAATCATCAGTGCTGTATGTAATAAAATCAAGATATCAGATTACATGGATGTTGCCCATAATATTTGGCAGGAATGTCTTTCTGACATGAAAATGGATGACAATATCCATTCTGAATTCTGGTCTCAGGTGTGCAATGGGAAGTGAAATCTCGGTCTTTTGTACTGACAGAACTACAAAAGGACAAAAGCATACTTGTAAATTGAAATAAAATAAAATATTAGTATGAAGTTCCAGGTTTGCTAGAGCTATAAATTCTAGTTTCTAAGGCTTTTTCTCTATAAGGTCTGGTAAAAAGTCACATGAACAGAGTTTTTCTGGCAGGTGAGACATTCACCAACTCTCTGCTGTGTGATTTCTCTGCAATCTAATAAAGGACAACAAAAACTTGTAGGAACTTAGAAATCTGAGACTTTATCTTTTTATGACACACACAGATTTACACTGCATTCACGGCTTGAAGCAAGGCAAGAAAACCTTATTTATTTGAATCGGAAATTAAAAAAGAGAGAGAGAAACTCAATCTGAAAAGAAAGCTGGTAGAATAATGAAAACTGCCTTAAAGAAATCTCAGATTTTCACATTTATGTGTTTGAGAGAATTAGCTGTGAAAATGGGGCTATCCAATCACCCAATTCACATAATAGAAATCACAGCTACTGCAGGCAGTCAGAATACAATTTTTCCAGTTTAATGCCTCAAGCAATATATGGCAGTAAAAAGTTCTGCAAGATGATTGTTCAAATATTCTCTGAAAGTGTATTTCCTCTGGGTCTTGAGTGACTGCCTTTTCTCTCCTATGGCACAAAATTGACAAAGGAGTATTTAATCAACCATTCTCTTTCTCTTCCTGAGTCTATATTTGACCTTAATTTATTTTCTTTCCTCACAAAACCAAGGGAAACATGAGAAATTTCCCTTGGATGTCATCTGTAGCAGAATTGCTTTCTGACTTATCAGAGCACTGGGATATTTGACCTGAAGTACGATCTTGCCATACCCAAAGAGAAAACTAAAGATTCTGGAATAAGGGGCTCTAAATCATTGGAACTCATGCTGGGGAAAAAAAAAAAAAAGGATTCACTCTTATGACTTGTTAAGCTGTAACCTGAAAGGTTATCCAAATATGCCCTTCTGAGCAGACTGACTGCTATGGGCGAGCCCCCAGTGGGTGTATATTGCACCTGTGCCTTCAGCACCTGCCTGGCAGCCGGCAGGAGCAGTGCAGGAAGCTGGAGCTGGTGGAGGAAGGTTAAGAAGGCCTAAGTCTCATTTCCACCATAATGGCCTACTTCTAGTGAGGTGAGGCCACAGAAGTCTGCCTCTTTACTAGAGTAGCCAACACTTTGGCACTGTAATGAATTGTAAATAAGGCTTGGTGTTCTGTACTGTATTTCATACGTTCTGGAACTCCTTTTTTGAGGCAGGCATTGTAGCACTATGGGAAATGGCTGTAATGCAGAGGACTATCTTCCCTTGCAATCCCTCAGAGGAATCCTGGGATTTTTAGTATTCACCACTTGCAGGCAAATCTTACCTCTATAATGTCATGGAAATCTTTATAGAAAATATTTGAAGGGAAAGCAATAAAGCTCCCAGACTAATCTATAAAAGTAAGCTCCTCTGAAAAAAATACAAGAACGCACACTGATTTTCACCATAAATAGATGTATTTAGTTGCTGCTAATGGGCATAATCAAGTCCTGGAATGGAGTTTGGTGTCCTCTGAGCAATTGCAAAGAAAAAAATAGGCACTATGTGATAGCGCTGGTGGGCAAACTTAAAAACAGTTGAGGCTTTAAATGCATATTAAATGTAATTCAGGTTCCAAACTGGGAGATCTTGGAGCTTCTTCAGATATTAAACTCCCATTGAAATTTACAGCAACTCTACCAATCTCTCAAAAAGCAGTAGGTTTTTTATTCACCTGAGTAGATTTCAGCTATTTGTTCCAGAACAGTTATTTCTATAAACAAAATACGCTAGCATAGATCCTGCTCATGAGCAAAGCACATACACTACCTGAACAAGTTCAAGAGTTTGTCAGGCTACCCCCTGCCAGTTCATACAACTTACTTTTTCAGCATTCCAAAAAGTCAAGCAAAATGCTGATGAATTGCTTTCCACTTTAAAGATCCCCAACAGAGAGACTGATTACAGTGTGCATAAATCAGAAAAAAAAATTGTGAAAATGTGTAGAACAGCAGCAGGGAGCTACCAAATAAAATGTACCGCCTATTTATACATCTAGGAAAACATTCCAGGGATTTGTGTGCTGAATTATCTCATAGAAACTCTCTTTTCCTCAAACAATCCACAGCTGAGCAGTAAATGGCGATGATACATAAATAGAGATGAATAGAGCTGTGCCCTCGAGAATATAAGGATGTGTAATTTTGGAAACTCAGAATGTACTTTAGTGTTTTATGTCCACCATGTGATTGCTTCCTTTTCGGTTTCTGTATTTTTAGTCCTATTGGTCCAAATGTGTGTTTGGAAACAGATGAAGCACCACTTCATCTTGTTGGGACCACAAGCAGCCTACTGGTGGGTTAAAGCCGTACTGACCTGAGGTGGCTCAGCTGTTGGTGCACAGCCTTGTTCTACCCACTGAGCTGGGAATTCAAAGCTGGGAGCAATGTCAGCATACCACACTGCCTGCTGCTACTGGCTTTATTTTGGTTGCTTTATTGGAAAGAAGAGGGTCTGCAGAACATATAAAGCAAGCAGATTGCCTCAGTGTGCAGAGGACTAAGAACGACATGCTGCTCCCCGAATGCTTAGTATTTTGTCACCATCAAGTTATACATAGCCAATTCTATTCTGAGGCTTGTCCCTAAGGCATCTGAAGCAGCAGGAGCTTAAGCCAAAATCTTCCTGGAAAACTTCCTGGAAAACTTTTAGCACAATTTACTCATACAATGTGGGAGCACAATTAAAAGACACTTAAATCCAAAACCTTCTTTGAGGGTATTTCTTACCTATGCTTTGCCAGCGCTAGGACAGCTTCATTAATGTTTAGGACATGTAGGAGTAAGAGCAAAGACATGTGGCTGGCAACCAGTGTTCTACATAGTGGTGTTGCACTGGAAGATTCCCACCACGTTCAGGAATGCTTGGGACTCTTTGACAAAAATCTTGGAGAGTTGCTACTGGAAGTTTATGGATTGGCATTGTAAGATACTTCATTTGTGAGATATTTATGGTGACAATCTGGATTTTGTATGTGGGATATACTTGCAGGAGTTTAATTAAAAAAAAAAAAAGTGCTAACTCTTTTGGGCCATTTTTTCATTTTTTTTTCCTTACCTCATTTTAGATTTGAAATATACTGAGGAATTTCACGGAAGTGAAATCCTTTACTTTCTCCCTTGCCACTTCCTTAAGAATGAAGGATGTATTTATAATGACCTAATCTGACAAGAAATAAGTAAATAAATAATCACTGTATCCCAGTGAAATCAATTAAGAATTTCCCACTAACTTCAATGGAAGCTGGATTAAATCCCAAGAATTGCATTAGTTTTAGAGCAAATATAGAAGGGGAATAGATGTATTCCTTCGGCAAGAAGAGAATGAGGGACTTTCTGAGGGTACCAAATTAGAGACATGGGGCTCATGTTCCTTTTATTATGCCCAGACAATATAGTGTGGCACCAGAACAATTAAACAGTTTCTGGGTTTCCTTAGAAATTTCCTCATACTGCCTCCTTCAGATAAGACTTGAACACAGACACACAAAAAAAACCACCTCTCTACCAGAAGTTATAACATTCCTCCCTCCCCAAACTGTTCACCTTGCATTATTAATGAATTCATTTTTACTCTTGCAGTATCTCAGCCTAAGAATACACACAGGCAGTTCCATGTTCGGATGAGCCTAGGGAGCACACGATGCCTGTTGTTTGTGCTGTGCCTTGCCTGTGAGACAGCACTAACCAGGATTAGCAGCTTGCTGGGAGTGAACAATGTGCTACAGCAGGTCTTCTGTTGGGGGACAATTTAGAATAGATGTTAGGGGGAAACTTCAGGGGAAAATCTTTCCTCAGATGGTGGTGAGGCAACTGGCACAAGCTGCCCAGAGAAGCTGTGGATGCCCATCTCTGAAGGTGTTCAAGGCCAAGTTGGAGGGGGACCTGGGCAGCCAGATCTGGTGGGTGGCAGCCCTGCCCACAGCAAGGGGTTGGAACTAGGTGATGTTCAAGATCCCCTCCAATCTATATCTATGTTTGGTTCTACGATTCTGTGATTCTAAGATTCTACAATATGCCACAAAGTGCATTCAGATCACAGTGGAGACACAGCATCTTCGCTTCTACTCATGTTGGAAGATCTCACAACTGTCAAATTTCTTTTCAAATTTTGAATCTACTCATGTGTATGTTCTGAACAAGACACCAGTTTCTTTGGCCTGTTTGGACACTTGGAATTTACTCATATATGACCACTACCTACACAATTTTCTGAAGCACAAAAAACTGAGACTACTGAAACAAAAAATGAGTTTGTATTCATTCTTCTTCCAGGGTGGTCAACAGCAATTAAAAACCAGGAGCAAGCAGAAAATGTAATGAAATCTTGTGATATTAAACATGGCTACTGTTGTTTTTTTCTGTTTACTGTTTGCCTTGGTCAGCATTCAAAAGCCCCATTATGGCATATTTAACCAAAACAATAAAGTTCTTATATATGTAGAAAAAGAACCTGCTTGAAGAGCTCACAGTCAAAATGAAGAGCAAGAAGGAGCAAGCTGAACTTAAAAATAATCAAAGTGAGCTGTGGGTGGTTCCATAACTGGTTAGGTGGCTGTGGTACCACTCTGACAAATCCCAGCCTCCCAGTGAAAGGCAAATCTTTTTCTGCTGCTTTGTTGTTGTAGTTTATCAAAATGGCCTGTTTCAACCCAATCTGACACTGGAAAATGCCTTTGCTACTGCTTTGTCTACACAGAACAACAATAAAAAATAAAAAGTCTGGTTGCAGCATGTTTGCTGATAGATTTTTTTTTCTTCATCTTTTTTTGCTTTTACTCATTCTGCCTCTGTATCACTTAGTTCATGTTTACATTACTCTTTCAAAACCTCCACTGCGGTCATTAGTCCTCAAAACAGAGCATTTTGTTCTATTGCTCTGCTGCAGCTGCACTATGCTGCTTGTTCAAGTACAAACTGTCCTTCTAAACTATTTCAGATCTCTGATACAGAGTTAACACATCTTGCACCAGACCTCAGCAACCCACGTACAAAACTTGGCTGGAGGGTGTTAGGCTTTCTGTCTCTTTCAAGCAGCCCTGGATTCCCTAAGTACAGATTTATACATGTAGCTTTATCATCAAATTTTGCAAGTGAGTTCTAGCTTTGGCTCAGCATTCAGGACTGCTTTCTTCCCAACCTATACTGAGAACGCTTACTATCCCACCCTGCATGTAGGATATTTATTTTTCAGACTCTTTTTGAAAAGATAACTGCTCAATTCTCAGCTGCCAATAAGAAAAAAGCATTTGTATATTCTTCTTTGAATGTCAGATAAACTCATTGTGACACAAAGACCTCAAAATGTAGAAGTGCCCTAAAAGTTATTAGGACATCTGAATTCATTGATGTACAACAGTAGATATAATTTGAACAGCCTTCTATACTGTTCAAAAATTAGATTGCTCGACCCTGATCATTCAAGTTCTGGTTGATTATTGTATTATCTACTGAGTTGACAAAGATTTACATCAAATCTTTGTGCATACATGCATGTGTAACAGAGAACCAGTTTCATGAGGCTTGGAGAATCACAAACTCCTATTATGGCATCACTCAGTCCGTGGTGCATAATAGCATTATTCTTCTTTATTCTCTTTTGCACTAGAGGTTCTGCTGTAATTTGTTTTCTTTTCTTTAGTCATTGTCAATGGTGCTATCAGGAAAGAGACACCTGAAGCCTCTTTAGAGATGACTGTCTTGATATGGCCCAAAGATGCTAGTACTGCAAGGCTGTTGACACTGCAAGCTGACTTTCTCTCATTTCACGCTTCTACTTCCCAAGAGAAAATAAATACTGAAGAAAATGTGTGTGTAGCTTCAGAATTTCTCCTCAGGCGTGTAGCAAAGTGCAGCAGAAAACCATGCTGCTGTTCCTTCCTCCACGTCTTTTCCAGTTGTCTCTTATTTTGCTGTCAGGACAGCAACCACCACCAGTTACAGACCTACTGCAACACTGCAGCAGTGAGCAGAGGAGAGCTACTGACACGGCTAAGTGACAGCACAAAGGAAGGGGACCAGTGCACCATTCCAGCAAGTGAGAATCTCCTTGTCATTTGCTTCTATCTGGACTGAACAGAACGAACACCCATTCTTTGATGACGTGAAGAGTGTCTTTGTATCATGAAGGGATTAAAAGCCAGATGCACTCATCAGTTGAGAGGCATATAGTGCCTGGCGGGCAACTTGCACTCCTAACCTTTGTCAGTGATTCAGGCCTAAAATACCCTCAGGAAGATGGTATACGAAGTTGCTAATGCCTGCACCTTGGGGAGTTCTGTAGGATTTATCTTCCCCCCCGCCACCCCGAAAATATGACATTAAGTAGGGCCTTAATGTGATATTTTATTCTGATAATGTCTTAGACACACCCATATCAAACCCCCCCACACAGGAGGTCTCATTTCCTTAATGTGACACATTTGAAAGTGCAGAGCTACTTCCAGCTGCCAGCCTCTGCCGGGTGCTTCCCATGTGCTGCCCACCTCCACCTCCTGCTGTTTGCAAAGGGCATGCAGGTGGTCCCTGGGCTACAGGACTTGGCAGTTCAGGGCTGCAGCTTCACCCAGCCTGTGGCCTGTGGAATTCTCTAGAAATGGCAGTCTACTCACCAGTGAAGCAGACTGTTTATTTATATCCCACTGTATGGAAGCATCTTGATTACCTTCAGTGAGGTTGTTCACAAAGTTCACGACATAGACTTCTGTCCAGCTGTGCATGCGTAAGAAAATATTAAATACTGATACTTCTCCAAGTTGTTCAACATCTCAGTCTGATGGAAGAACCTGGATGTAGGACTTAGGTTTTTACTGTGGTTACAAATTTCAGTGTGAGAAAAAAATTAAATGGGGTAAGGAGCAGCATCCATTTTATCCAGAGCAAAACACAAGCTGAATCTCAGGACAGCGTATAAGTTTTAACTCTTAAACTGTTCAGTATTCAGGAACTTTTATTATGCAAAGAAATACTTCTCCTGCCTTGAGCAATCTGACATAGTGTGTTGAATGTCTAAATTTAACAAAGCTATTTTTATTTTCAGGAAATTATATGATTTAAAACATGAATGCATGGAAGACAGTCCTGAACAGACAAAACCCATATCTGGAAATGCAGCAGAAGGTTGCTTGTGTCAGTTGCCAATCTAACAAGATCTGTTTGCTCCCAGCTTACTCAATATTCTATTCCTCTCAGCAGTAAACACCCTCTATTTTCTTGATGAAATTAGCCTTATTTATATAATCGACTTTCTCATGTTCTATACTGTTTCTCTTTTCATATAGTTGAAATTAAATACCTGTTGTACAAAAAAGCAAATGTGACTACTGAGACATCTTCAGAACAAAGTGTTGCTTAGCTCAAAGTCCTGAGACCTAGGCTTCACTGAACTAGCTTCTGAGCCCTGCACCAACTTCTTCTAAGACCTCAGATAAAGTGCTTAACATTTCTGCATCTGTTCCTCCAGCTGCAAAATGAGAATGGCAATGCTTCCTGAGCTCATTAATGGACAAATGTCCATCAGTGTATCTTTGCAGCTAGGGAGGAGAAACTGTTCTTGCAAGTGCCAGGTATTACTCACCAGTGTTCTATGACCTCAGTGTGGCAGGAGGGATCGATGCAACCCTGCTTTTGGTGCCTGTGCTGCTCAGCCTAATGGTGTGAGGGGAGGCTCATTTTTGATACATCTAGAAAATGAATGTTTTTATATGCATTTTGGGTATCTATTTGAAGATTGTTTTGAGACATGAAACACACGGAGGTTTTGAGGAGTGCTGATGATTAAAAGAGGGCACTGATGCTAAGAAGAAATTCTTGTCCCTCTGAGTCTCACTTGGCTCACTTACTTTTCTTTCACTTTCCTTCCTGAACCTCCTTCACAAGAACCATCCTCTACTGATCTTTCTGTTCCTGTTTTTCTGCTAAAGCACTACAAGTCTTTTCTACACAAAGCTTTCTACACAAGCAAAGAATGAGTTTCAACGCTGTTTTATACCACAAGGCTGTAACAGTAGTTGATAACATTTGGTTAAATAAACAGATACTTTTAAATGTGGCTAATTTTTAAAATAAAAAAGAATGTTAATCTACATTAGGAGTTTTATAAAAAGGGGTTAGGAAAGTGTCAAGGTATTCTCCACCAAAAATGTCAACTATTTACAGGCCTGGTTCCACGACTAGCAGGGTGGAGGGACCCATAGACCCATACTCAGGAAAGGGAAGAAAGGGGGAAAAAAAGGGAAAAGTGTAGAGGGATGGACCTAAAGACAGAACAGCAGCAATGATCCGAGGAGAAACAAACTAATTTACTAAATAAGATATCGGAATTCAAGATAACACACTATAATACAATATAATCAGAATTGAAGCTAATAAATCAAATATTATGAGAGAGTGTCTGAAAACCAGAGGCCTTACTCTAATGCTGTGATGAGATGGCACCCGCGACAGAGACAAGTCAGATGATCAAAAGAACCATCAGGAGCAGAAATGATAACAGAACAGCAAGCATCCCTCTGGGGGATGTAGTAGTTCTTCTCTTCTGGGACAGGTACCCAGACCTGGAGCATTAACTCTTCAACTCCCAGTGCACTACATGATGTTATGATGTGGAATACTGACAACCAAATATCATAAAACCATGACAGAAAGCCAGATAGTTTTTTAGAAGCCCAATAAAAAACTGAAAACCACCACCTAAAGGGAGCAGACAAATCCTGAAACTTGTTTTTTCCTGTTTCTTGCTTACACAGCTCCATACCAACTAATGATGTCCTTTACAGACAAACAACTCAACTGAGACACAGAAGCGAAGATCAAGGGTAAAAACCTAGTTCTACTACTAAACTAGACACAAAAAACACAGGGACACAACATTCAGTGGTGCAACACCTTTGGCCTTCTGTGAAGATGCCTGCTGGGAACTTAAGGCATGTCCACCACACAATGTAGGGCTTACCGAGGTGCTTGATGGTGGGGAAAGGAGGTAAGTAAGGAAGAGAAAAAAAATCACGTATAATTCATCAGAATTATGTATTTAATTTTTTAATAATCTATTTAAGTTTTATTTTGTCAGTGTTTATTTCCAACCGCTTCTATTTATGGAGGTTTCTGTTAATATCTTCAACTGGCTTATTTCAGCTCTCTGCCCATGTAATTCATTTGCATCAAGTATGCCTTCCTGCTAACAGTGATATATGATTTGACTTCTGACAGTTATTCCAACTACAGCTTTTATGAGACCATGAATTCCTTTCTTTCCAAAGGTGTTTCAGGCATGAAGAGAGACTAAGCATGAAAAAATTACATTTTATACAAGCTCAGCTACAGTGAACAGAGATAAACTGCTTAATGCTGTAATCTAAAGAAAACAGTTATTTTTGTTCAACAGTATTCACCAGTAGGCAAGCAAAACCTTTATGTCACACATGTCCATTGTAGCTCTCTGTGAGGCTAAGCAGGCAGAGGTCTTGGTAGATATCAGCTCCACAAAAGCAGGTGCTATCATAACAGGTGTAGACTGTGAGGACTGCTAGAGAAGTTCAGTCTTATGTTCTTTATTTTCTGTTACTTGTTTTCCCATAACAGTGAGGATTTAAGTCTGAATACAGCTAAAACTTCCATGAAGTCTAATAGTACTGTAGGAGGACTTGAAATCAGTCTGAAAATGTTGACAGCTGTACCTGAGAGAAATGGAAAAAAAAAAAAATCGTTGAGTCCAACTCCTCTGCTAAAGTAGGTTCCCTGTGGCAGGTCAGACAAGCAAGGTCTTGAATATCTCCTGAGGAGACTCCACAACATCTCTGGGCAGCCTGTTTCAAACAGTAAAGAAGTTGTTCCTTATGTTAGTATGAAACTTCTTCTGTTACAGTTAGTGCCCATTGCCCCTCATTCTGTTGCTGCTCACCACCAAAAAGAGCACCCTTCACTTCAACTCCCATCCTTTAAGATATATGCTTAAACAATGACCAGATAGAGTATAGAACATACTCTAGCATGTACCATAGCTGGAATTCTCATATAAAGTCATGCTGTAAGGAGGTTAAGATGCTCTACCACTGGAAGTCCTCTCCCACTGCTGCTGCTGTTGGTAGTGAGGGCTACATACCCAGGGACTTTAAGCCTGTATTTCCATGCTGTACCTTTACTGTATATTTCTTCATCGTGAGATTGATGGTTAAAGACAGAGCGAGAAGCTCTGGCCTTTCTAGTTTTATTGGACTTGGGCTATGATTTATATTTTGCATACAGAGGTATCCAGCATGGAATGTGAACTTACACTGTTGCAGCTCCATTCCATCCCCTTAGGCTCCACCACTGGGCATCAGAAAGAGGAAATTAGTGCCTGTCTTTCCACTTCCTCTCATAAGGAAGCCACAGGCCATGATGAAGAATCCCTTCAGACTTCTACTCCCAAAGCTGAACAAACAAAAGGATCTCAGCTGCTCCTCATGTGTTTTCTCTTCCAGACCCTTAAACATCTCTGCAGTCTTCCTTTCTGCACTCTCTTAATAGTTTTACGTCATTTTTATATTGTGGTGCCAAAAATGGCACACAGTACTCAAGATGAGGCTGCACCAGTGCAGTGTAGAGCAGGACATCCCTTCTCTTGTCTGCCTGACAGTGCTGGACCTGAGGCACTCTACGGTACAGTTTGCCTTGCTTGCTGCCTAGGCACACTGTTGGCTCACTTTCAGTTTGCTATTGATGAAGACCCCTAAATCTCTTTCAGTAGGGCTGCTCCACAGCAGTCATCTCATCTCCCAGTCTGTATGTACAGTCAGGGTTGCCCCTCCCAAGGTGCAAAATCCAGCACTTTTTGTTGTTAAGCTTCATGCAGTTGGAGATTGTCCAGCTTTCTTATGTGTCTAGATCAAGGCCTCTCCACCCTTGAGGGAGTCAACAGCTCCTCCCAGATTACTATCATCAGCAAACTTGTTCAAAACACCTTCTAGTCCTACATCCAGTTCATTTAAGAAAGCACCAAAGAGAATGGAACCCTGGGGTACCCTGTTAGTAACTGGTTGCCAGCCTGATGTTATCCTATTTACTATAATCCTTGGACTCGACCCATCAGCCAATTGTTCACTCACTGCATTATTTTTTTGTCTAGCCACATACTGGACATTTCGTCTAGAAGAATACTGTGAGAAACAGTATTGAAAGCTTTACTGGATTCTAAAAGATAACATCAACTGAATTCCCTTGGTCAATTACCTTGGTCAAGGTCAGTTGGGTGACCTTGTCATAAAAGGAAATTAAGTTACTTAAACAGACTTTCCCCTTATGAACCCATGTTGACTACAACCAATGACCACACTTTCCTTCAGGTATTTTTCAGTAACTCTCATCATAATTTTCTCCATAATTTCACCAGGCACTGAAGTGAGATTGAAAGGCCTGTAATTATCAGTGTCTTCCTTCTTGCCCTTCTCTATTCTCTGATGCCATCAGTGATGTCACCTCCCTCCAGCTGTGATACAGGCAGGCATTCTAGCAACTCACAATCCATCCTGCAGTGAACCAGCCCCACATGTCTGATGATCTCTGGTTTAGCAGCAAGGTACAAGGATCTTTGTGCTGTTGTCATTGACACAGGGATGGGCCACACTAGGAGCGGGCTGGCCGGGGATGAGAGGCCACGATCAGTGGTGCCTAGCCAGGGCAAGGATGGCTGCATTCTCACTCATGGTGTGGTCACTGACTGGGACAGGCTGGAAGAGCTGTGGCATCACATATTCTACCACGATCTGGCTGTGTGCCCTGAGGAGCTGGCTGTGCTGGCCACTGATGCCCCACTGTCCCCTATCATCAACCGTGAGAAGGTGGCCGAGCTCCTCTTCGAGGGCTTTGGTGTGCCAGCCATGCTTGTGATGCCCCGCTCCGTGCTTGTTGCCTACTCCTATGGCTGTACCACTGGTGTGGTGCTGGGCTCTGGTGCTGGCACATCTTATGCGGTGGCAGTACAGGATGGCTACGTGCTGCCCCATGCCTCCTTCCGCCTGGACTTGGCCGGGAATGATCTCACAGTCTACCTGGGCCAGATGTTGGCGGCTCACAGAGTGCAACTACCAGCAGAGACGCTCCAGCACCTGAAGGAGACACGCTGCTGCTGCCACCCACCTGGTGCCCACTCTGAGCCCACGGGGCCCCTCTTTCAGGATGAGTACTCCCGCTGTGCTGAAGCCCTCTTCAGCCCTGAAGTCCTGGGGGTGCCAGGCCCGGGACTACTAGAGATGGCAGCCCGCTCCCTGCACCTCAGTGAAGCCCAACCTGGCAACCACCCACTGCTGTTGGCTGGGGGCACCACACTGCTGTGTGGCTTTGCTCAGCGTGTGGCTCAGGGCCTGGGCAGCGGACAGCCGGCTGCTGCCCCCAGCCGCCATGTTGCTGCCTGGCTAGGAGGCTCCATTGCTGCTTCCCTTGATGCCTTCCAGGGCTCATGGCTTCCGCGGGATATCTACATCGAGAGCGGCCCCAGTGCTGTGCACCAGCATTGCTTCTGACCCTGCTAGAGAGCTGCAGGGGGTAGCACGCAACTACATCTGCTTGAAAATTTTTATTTAAAAAAATTATAAATATATTATATAATATAAATTATAAAATTCAAGCTCTGTACTTCCCCCCATCCCCCAAGGGACTTTCTCCCCTCTTTTTTACAGCCCTTATTCCATTCAAATCTGGCCTACTGCCCCAAAATGAAGATGGAATACATGTACCAGCCAGATTATGTATCTAGGAGGTGTAATCCTGGATGGATGTGTAGGATGGGGGACAAATGGCTGGAGTGCGGCCTTGCAGAGAGGCATCTGAGGGTTTTTGTTGGTGCTGCACTAAATATGAACCAGCAGTGCTCCCAGGCAGACGAAAGGGCCAGCTGTACTCTGGGGTCATCAGGCTCTGAACTATCAGCTGAGCAAGTCATCTCACCCTGCTCCGTGTAGCCTCACAGAGCGCTGGATACAGGTTTGAGCACCACAATGTAAGGATGCAAAACCATTAAGACAGCATCAAAAGGAGGGCATAATGAATAATGAAGGGTATGGAGGGCAAGATGTTTGAGCAGTAACTGAGATCTCTGGGTGTGTTCAGCCCAGAGCAGAGGAGCTGAGGGGAGGCCTCATGGCAGCACAAGAAGAGGGGCAGCACTGAGCTCTGCTATCTGTGACAGTGACAGAGCTCAGGGGAATGGCATGGAGCTGTGTCAGGGGAGGGGCAGCTTGGGGTTAGGGGCAGGTTCTGCACTAGAAGGCAGTGGGCACAGCCCCACGTGCCAGAGTTCAGTGAGTGAGCGTTTAGACAATGCTCTCAGACATAGGGTTTAAATTTTGGGTGGTCCTGTGTAAAGCCAGGAGTTGGACTTAATGATTCTCATGGGTCCCTTTCCACTTGGAATATTTTATTTTTCTATTTCTCCACCTTTGGTACTTACTTCACCATTCACTGAAATATGGTTTTAAATGGTGGGAAAAAAAAAGAATGTTAATTCACTTTGAAGCAGAACTGCAAACTACAAATCAATTTCAGAGGATTGGGAATGACGCTGAATTGCATGCTGTCACTTCTGATCCATCATTTGATGTAACTGGTGCATCATAATGTAAGCTCCCACACTGAGAAAGCCAGATAATGCACCCCTTACAACTCTATTCCAGGTCTTTTGTCCTTAGAGTCACAAGACCCATAAACTGTCTTGTTATGCAGTAGCTAAAGCAAAACAGCAGCGAGGAGCACACCTGATACAGCTCTGCCTGCCTGAAGCCTTTCTGCATGATTTCTACAAGCATATATGAGACAATCCAAAATGAACCTCAACTCCTACAGTCTTTATTCCCTTTTTAAGAAAGGTGTCAATCCCAGATTAAGATGTCATGTTTCAATTTCTCCTACCTTGCACACTTCAGATCTATTTAATTCCATCTTTTGATGGAATTGTGAGAAGTAGTAAGTTTATCACACAATGTCTGCAGATTTACACTGTAACTGAAAAGTTCTTGTATGATCCTCCTCATAATATTTAGGATTTTTACGGTTCCCTTGTAGGAAACATTCCTTTTCTTTATTCTCTATAAGGAATACAAATACAGACAGAAACTTCTAACATCACAGCAGCTATTTCTCCAAGTTCCATTGAACACATGACAAAGCCAAGACTCTGTATAGTTTTGTCAGAAAAATTGATGCAAAACAGATGACTGACACTCAATCTTTCCATTCAAAGAAGTTACCTTCTGGTCACATCAAAGCCCTAACTATGACTGCATCGAAATATAGTTAAGTGCAAATTAAACAAATTATTTCCCTTCACTATTTCTCTATTCATTTGCTCAATCTCTTCAGTCCAGGTATAACATCTTCCTTTCACTTTCAGCCTGCATCGCAGACTAGAATTAAAAAATGAAAATAGGACAATTTATAGTGCAAAATTGCTTTAAGAACCACTTAGTATATCAACATCTTTGTTTCAGTAGTGCAAAACCAGTTCTTAGTATTCTTTCATTCCATTTCTTCATCCTTCTATGAATTTTAATTCTCTCATCCTTGTTCACATGCTCATTCAATTTGTATTTCGTTTACTGCTTTGACAGGAGCCAGCCCTTCCCCCAGCTTGTAATGTGCAGCTCAGCAGGGTTCACAGAGACCATTTGTCTGCTTTTATTTCCACAGCTAAGATCCATGTTCAGAGAATATTTACTGAGAAAGCTACACACCTAATTAAATGCCATTGACCAGAAAAAAATTAAAAAAAAAATAAAAAATCGGACAGGTTTTTTCACATTGCAGGCAATTTCCTTTCCCAAAGAATTGCTTCTTTGCCCTTTCTCAGTACTATGCTTTAATGTAGGAAATTTCTTCCCTGATGTTCCACTATAATATAATGCACAAACCGTGGCAGAAAGCTTATGAAATTTGAAAGTACATCCAAAGGAATGGATGTTAATTTCTGAAAGACATGCTCTTTGTGCTGTGTCAGAGACAGCTAACTGCAAAAAGGAAACATGTACCTTCTGAAAATCACTTGTTTTTACACAGTCTCAGTTCATGTTGAATCAACCTCTGCATAAAACTGCTGACTTCAGAGAAATGGGCTGCAACCACTATAGTAGCAGATGTAACAGTAGAACTGTTCCCATTTTAATGGCTCAGTGTAGAGAATGACATCTTCCCGCCCAGCTCCTACAAACACTAGTTTCACAGGCTGTTTATTTAACCTTGACTAATCCTGGGCTCAAACTGTAGTCTTTTGGGTAGGTTAAATGGAAAACTGTTGTGTGTACTGTGAGAAAAATGAAAGTGTAAAGTGGAAACTAGATGCTGTTGTATGACACAAACCAGATTATCAAAATGCCAACTAAACAGAAATATTTGGTTAAAAAAATTAAACTTACTAATATTTATGAAAGTGTGAAGATCTGTCCTTTCTTCCTTTCCCTCCTTTCAGATTTACTTTTCCTGAAGAAAACAGTCACAAGAATTAAAAAAACCCTTCAAAAAGCTTTATGAAAGCTTCTATAGCACAGTCTTCCAACAGAATTCAAAAGATCCGGACGCCAACTTCACAGATTTATAAAACCCTATACTAGTAACGTACACGTACCCTCAAATATCACTGAATTTCTACTACAGCTATCAAAACATCAGAACACTGTAGCTGTAAAACACCAGCCTTAGTGCTGAATTCACACTGCAACTTGTGCTTCGCGCAATTCCCAGCAAAGCTGACAACCAAAGTTTGATTGCCCACTGAACTTCAGGGCTTCAGGATACACTGTTCCAAGCAGATTGGAAAAAGTTACCTAGGGTAGGGAAGTACAGGGACTCAGTTCTTACCTTAATGTCCCGTTTTTTATTGGCAGTTAACTCAAGTTTTTGGCAAACATACTAAGACTTAGTTTGGTCCCTATCCTGAGCTACTGCTTGTAGAAAGAAGTTGAGAAATCTCGTATTTTAAAACTATTAAAAAAAGAAGGGAAAAGTGGCTGGAACAATAAAATATCTTAATATTTAAACAGGAAATACAGCTTTACTGTATTTTAATGATTTCCTTAAAGCTGTAGTGCACATAAAGACTTCAAGAAGAATGCCAGGGCTGAAGTCTCTAACAGATGTCTCTCTGGTAGATGACGTCAAAAGCAGATATGCTAAGGATTTTCTTAAATTCAATTACTGAAGTGACAGTTCTTCTACTAAATTCTAACTAAGCATGTGGATACCGTATGTAGATCTGAAACTAGCCTTTAAACTACGCAAGCCAAGTACTGCTATGTAGCACTGCTGATATTCTCCTACCAGTTGTCAGCAGGGACAGATAATACCCAATTGGTTAAACCATGCCATTAGCCCTTTTCAACAGAATTCCCTGTGTGCAATAAATCCCTATCGATTTTTTTTAAAAAGATCTCTTTTTACTTGGCTTAAAAAATACTACCATTAAGCTTTATTTTTTGAGGGTGACAGATGCACATCCCAGCATAAAAGGCACATATATCTGCGCTGAAATTTTGCATTTCCAATATCATAGAATGGCCTGGGTTGAAAAGGACCACAATAATCATCTAGTTTCAACCCCGCTGCTATATAGAAGGTTGCCAACCACTAGACCAGTCTGCCCAGAACCACATCCAGCCTGGCCTTGAATGCCTCCAGGGATGGGGCATCCACAACCTCCACAAACAGGGCAACCTGTTTCACTGTATCACCATCTTCTGAGTGAAAAACTTTTTCCTAATATCTGACCTAAACCTCCCATCTTACTATAAAACCATTCCCCCTTGTTCTATCACTATCCATCCTTGTAAAAAGCTGTTCCCCCTCCTGTTTATATGCTCTCTTCAAGTATTGGAGGAGTCAACAGATAAGCAAGGAATCAGAGGAAGATGAAACATTATGGAAGGCCACAATGAGGTCTCCCAAGAGCCTTCTCTTTTCCAAGCTAAACAGACCCAGTTTCCTCAACCTTTCTACATAGGAGAGGTGCTCCAGCCCTCTGATCATCTTAGTGGCCCTCCTCTGGGCCTGCTCCAAGAGCTCTATGTCCTTCCTGCTCTGGGGGCCTGGATGCAGTACTCCAGATGGGGCCTCACAAGAGCTGAGTAAAGGGAACAATCACCTCCCTCTCCCTGCTGGCCACCCCTTTTTTAATGCAGCCCAGAACACAGTTGGCCTTCCGGGCTGCAAGCGACACTGCTGGCTCATGTCCAGCTTCTTGTCCACCAGGACCCCCATGTCCTTCTCTGCAGGGCTGCTCTCGAGATCTTCCCCCAGTTTGCATAAATACCTGGGATTGCCATGACCTAAGTGCAGCACCCTGCACTTGGCCTTATTGAACCTCATCAGGTTTTCACTGGCCCACTTCTCCAGCCTGTCCAGGTCCCTCTGGATGGCTTCCTTTCCCCCCCACGTATCGGCTGCACCTCTCATCTTGGTGTCATCCACAAACTTGCTGAGGGTGCACTCGATGGCATTGTCTATGTCGCTGATGAAGATATATCTGACACAGTATGACTGAATCACGTTATCAGGAGCCTATCAAATTACAATTCTTCCTGAGTACAATTAATTCTCCAAGTCAATGAGTGAACGCTCCTGTAATGTTTTAGGCCAAATTTCAGTTAACATTTAATTCTTAATGAAAACAAAAATATACAGAAGCATAAAGCCAGTAGCAAGTATCAAAAACAGAATCATAGTTATAGCGAAAGCAAATGGTAATGGAAGCTGGAGGACAGAATTGGGTACTGGAACGTGACTCAACAGGTAAGCAAGAAATCAGAGGAAGAAGAAACAGCTGCTCACTAAGCAGGTTTATGAGAATCTTTTCAGGCTAATGGATAAGTCAGCAGGAAGAAAATAACTGCCAAATAATGAGTGTAACTTTGAAGTACTTTCAGGCTCAATTCTTTATCCCATAGCTGGATACTCACCAGATTCCTATTTGAAAATAGTGAAACAAGAACAATAGTCCTCTTAGTCTTTTACTTTAATAGCATTTTGTCTAACAATTTGATTTTCCTCATCTCAGCACTTGAAACACTTCATCTCTGCTGCCCAGGAACGCACAAGGGCAGCAGAAACATGGAATGTTAGTGTGCAGAACCATAGGCATACTGTACAGGAGTGTAAGGAGAACTGCTCCTGCAGCCATTGAATTTTATCAACTTTTCTGAACATATTCTTTATTTTCCAGCAGTTATATACATTATTCCAGTAACTAACTCTATATTTTTATTGAGTATTCAAGATGTATGCAAAAGGAAATACAGCTGGCTGTCAAATTCCAAGTTTGATTCTGGAAGTTTGCAATTCTATTCATATGTAAGACAAAAAGCTAATAAACATGAAGCAGCACAACACCACCAAAAGTCACATGCAAATAGTTTCTCCACTTGCAGTTTCCTCAAATACTGTGCCAAAACAGTGCCACCTACTGTTAAGCATCACTCAGTTTTTCAGTACGTATTATGCACAGTAATGGACAACATAATTTTACATAATCACTGAAAGAGTAAAGACCTCCCAAACCTCACAATTTTATGAATTTGGCTATTCCTATAGCCAAAAGCCATGACTATACAGGAAATGAATTCACTCCTAATTCCGGTATGCCAGGTGACCTACAACTTAAAGGTTGTGCAATTTGTCATTTTTGTCAGACCACTACCAAGCAATTTCTGCAAAAAATTTGTTACTTTGAAAAAGGTCATATTCTGTTTTGTTGTTTTCTCTTTACAAATACAACTACTTCCTGTTCTCTCACCCTGGCCTACCCCTCTCTTAAGAAAAAAAGGCAAGGTGCAAACGGATGGAAAACCAGAAGCATAACTTCTCTGGGAAGTGAATGACACAAAAGGCTTAGAACAACACATCTACTCCAGACCAAGACATTTGTTTTGTAGCAGAGCATACAGACCACAACAAAACAGCAAGAACTGCAAGCATTTCATTCTGCCTCCGATCACTTGCTTGCTAACTTCTAGCTGTGTTGGCAGGAAATACCAGTGGACAGAAATAGAGTTACTGAATGTAATGTGATGTAAAGTGCAACAATGACAGCAGAGCAGCAAGATACCAGGCCATGGCCAGCAAGGATTCACTCAAGTGTAACAGTAGTGGGCACAAAAAAAAAAAAGGGAAAGAAGCTGCTTACCTTCAGAAAGCCTCAGGAATGCAGGGATCTCCAAAGAGATACCCTTGCCTCAACTGCCAACCCTTAAATGAGGTCTAGAAAAGAGTGAATCCTACATTGCACACACCACAGCTCAACCTGTGGGTTGGCCCTGCATTCCTCCCAGGTGCTCAGTCACTGTTTCAAGCCATGACTTAACATTTCTGCTACACAGACAATCTATTGCTGGCTACCCCACTCATGGCAGCTGGAGGCAACAGTTTTAAAAGTTGCCCATTGTCTCAACCAGTGAGAAGACGACTGCATTCAAGCACAAGTTTTTTATTTTACACAGTCACAGCCAATGTCAGATAACACACAAGTCACAAATACTTTTAGTGCTTAATAAAAATAAAGAAGGTCATTTGGACCTGAAAGGGAATCCTTCTTTCATGGTACTACATGCTTAGACCCTAGCATGATGCCTGGTGCTGATTTATCAGAAGATTCTGTGTATGTATCACTGTAGTGAGGCTCCAATTACAATGGAAGTGAACAAAATGGTATGATAAATTCAATGAAAAGCCAATGAGTTTCCTTAAAAAAAAAAAAAAAAAAAAAAAAAAAAAGAGGAAGTGATAATGGCTTATTAAAACTCACCATAAACTCAGCCTCAGGAAATGAGAACCACTGCAACTAAGAAACAAGTCTCTTTTCTTTGGAAAATGCCTCAGCATAGTCACAAGTTAAAAAAAAAAATCATAAGCCCTGTGATTTAAAACAATATCCTTCAGTTTTCTTGTTTCATTGCCATTCATGCACTCAAACCCTGCCAATCCTGCTCCATTCAAAGGTGTGAGAGAGAAGACAAACACTGCACACTCTTGCCTTTCTGTAACACCTGAATAATTTATTCAGACAAGCCTTAAGAACTTTCTGAAACATTACAGCATTTTAGCGTACAGTTAATGATAACTTAAGAATTCAAGCTTTTTGATATGAAGGATAAATTTAATGATAAGTTTTACAACATGGTTTTCAGTTATTTCAAAGCAGTATATAATGTAATGTTATCAGGAGTATGAGCTGCAATTCACTTGCGTTTGGTTCATCAAAATTCTAGACTGCTAAGAAACAATCTATATCTGATACTCCTCTCTGAAGTTCAGCAATACATATTTTTACACACTTTCTTTTTCAAGGAAATTGTGTCTCTCAAGTTTCTGTGGAAATAGTGGTCCATGGAAGAAGTCCATGGTGATACTATAACAAACAAAACTGGTTTCAGTCCACATTTTCTTGACATCAAATTAAAATATGGAAAACAATTAAGACAGGTACACACTACTGTTTTTCACAGTTCTCATTACCAGGTTTTAACCTACTGTGAAGAAGGGCACACTCTTCTTAGGATTCATGCTTTTTTGTTGGTTTATCAAAGTAAGGAATATTGTCTTGTAGCAGATCCTTCCTGGGTAAGAGCACTGTAAAAGAAAAAAAAAAGCTATTAAGAATATAATCTTATGGCAAATACTATTTAAAATGATATAACTGTTTTTACATTTAAAAAAATCAGGTCAGTCAAACAAGAATCTAAGCTTATGGTAAGCAAACAAGCAGCATCACGTTACCAACGTTGTACAACATTGTACTGATTTTACGATTTTACCTTCTGTTGAAAGAACATTTTTGACCTTTTTGCTTTTAAGAACACTGAAAATATTTTAATAGTATTAGTAATTCATAAAAAAATGACAAAGAATTGCAATAACATTTAGCACGAGAGAGAACAGTAAGTTGAGTCAATCAGTAAGTCCTGAGCCAGATTGTTTACTTCAACAGTTCCCAAAACTAATATTAAATTTGGCATAGCTTTCCACTCTAGACTCTTGAAATCTAATCTATAAAATATTCATCTTCTTACATGCTTTAAATGCCAACAGAAAAAGAAAGCATCAATTGAAATTTCTGACCGCCATATCCTCATAGAACTGCATAATACTGGGGTTTGCCCAATTATGTATCACTTTAACCTGCTCCTTACTTAACTCCTGCATCTAGTTCCTCAGAAATTAACCTGCCCCTTTCCCCACGAGGGGAAAGAGCTGTGTGATGTCAGATTTGCTCAAGCAGTGCAAAATAAAGCACAAACACTTGGACCAAGTCAGACAACTTCTAAAATTATATCAAACCTAAAATGTGTGTGTGTATCTGTAAGTATAAAACAAACATTTGGTCCAGAGTACACTGATATCCCACAAACCATAAGAAGAAAAACTGATTTCCCTGAGGTTATGTTACTTCTTGAAATAAAATTTCAATTCCTTTTCTCTTATAGAGAAAAAACTGATAATTAAGCTTATGACAAGTCACATTGATATGCACACTTGGAACAGATACGTGAAATAGAAATGCAAAATACAGAATTTAGGAAAATTTCAAAATATTGAAAAATACCAAGTACAAACAGATAAAGATGAAAGAACTTCTAAACCTTTGTTCGAGAAACTAAGTTTTGAACATACCTATACACACAGCAAATCAAAACAATCAAAACATACTGTGTGTATGGAGCACTACTACTAAAGTCTAAGTTTTACTTGCACAAGATTAATTTGAAAGAAAAGGAAAATGAATAAAATAAAGACACTTGTATGCTGCTCAGTAACCTCATACTGAATATGCAAAAAAAAGAAAAGTATAAGAAAAATGTTTACTGTGACTAACAAACTCCAGAATGAAAATGTTTTCTCTTTAGTAAGGAAAGCTCAGTCTAACTTTCTTTTCTAAACTAATTTACTGGTGAATCCAAACATAACTATACACAGTAGTCCCAAATCCTCTTTACAAAGAATAATATGACCCTGTGCACTGGTTCTAGAGTTAAGACAACATAGAATAATTTCATTTGATTAGGAAAAAAGGTCTCCATGCCAATATTTCTTCTCATTGCCTAAGGCTAAATCATATATTGTCAGCTAAAATAGAAAAAAAATGTACTAAAGATTCTGACAGTAACTCACTTTAGGACAACTCTGCAGCAATAAGCTTCTGTAACATATTTTGCTTAGCTTCTCCTTTTCCTCTCCTCTTTCATGCAACATAACTAATTGCTTTAATCACTATGATTACCTAAATGATTTAAATGAATACAAGGTAAGTTTGTAAAAATAAATACATGCATGCACACAGCAGCCAAAAACTCTTGGTTTGCCCATAGTCTGATGACTCCACTTAGCTCTGATGCCCTCGTCTGAAAAGACATGTAGTAGAACTGAGAACAGCACAGAATAAAGCAACAGAATGATCACAGACATTCAACTGCTGTTTCAGAGAGAAGCTTTACCATAGATGAAGAAAGCAAAACAGAGGCAACT
This sequence comes from Tragopan temminckii, assembly GCA_028571105.1. Taxonomy (NCBI): domain Eukaryota; kingdom Metazoa; phylum Chordata; class Aves; order Galliformes; family Phasianidae; genus Tragopan; species Tragopan temminckii. The sequence goes on from JAOWBP010004700.1 coordinate 34,831,482, forward strand.
AAGGACTTAAAAACTCAAGAGCAGCTTGGCAAAAATGGATAGCAATTGATAAGCAAGACCACAGCAAAATATTCTTTTATAAAACATACTAGATTCTCTGTCAAAAGCACCTGAATGCAAGAAATTTGAGTGGATGACAGGAGGAAACACGAGAGAAATTCATTGAGGATAACTAAAATAGAAACTACTCCTGGATCAGGAAGTGCTGCCAAGTGTAAACAGATGGAAGATAGCAAAGCACATTTCCTCTGTTCTTACTCTTCTACTGTCATCTGCCTAGAATTTCTATGCAATAGAGATTCACAGCCAGTACAGTCTAGACAAATCTCTGGCCTCAATCATTATGGCTGTTCCAACGTTAAATGCTTTACCAAACCCAAAACTTGAGAGTATATACGAAGATTTACACTAAGACTCCACTAAGCAGAAGTGAAAGGAAATGATGTATGCAGCTGAAGATTTCTTCTATATCCTACCACGAGGCTGCAAGATGAACTTATTTCTCTTCCTACAAGAAAATTTCCAAGCCAGGAGCCAAGATTTCAGAATCTGATAGGCTCTGCATCAAGGCTGTCATCATGTGGCAAATATTCCAAGGCACCACCTGAAACTTTAACAGTCAAAATAAGGCTTTGGATAGAAAATAGCATTTCAAAGAAAATGCTGTTGGACAGGCATCATACAGATTGCATTTGTTAATTCTTCTCAGGCAACTTCTACCTATATGTTATAGCAAAACCTGCAGATACTGTGGCTAATTCATTCATACATACACAGACTGGTTAGCCATTACATGCAAGCTAATGGTTAGGATACCAAGTATAACTTCTTTTTTACACTGAGGGCATTAAAGGTAGCTTGAGCTTCTCTTCTAATAACTCCCACTAAAAAATAAAAATAAAAAAATTTAAAACGTCGTTAAGCATGCAGCTCTACTCACATATTTTGTCGGAATCTGTGTGAACTGCCTGAATAACAGAAGTTCTGAGAATCACTTCAACATCTGAAGCTATTTTCAGAAGCTAATAAAGAGAAACAAACAAACAGTAGTTTAAATAGCACATAATTTTTCTGAAGGTATTTTCCACATTAGAGAGCTATTCAATTACCGAAGTCAGTCAGGTCTATTATTCAGTAAGCTATTTACTATCTCTATGTAGCTTTCACTTTGGAGGTCACAGCTGATAAAATAGCTACAGCATGACTAAACCTTTTGCTGAATACAATACAGCAATATAAAATCTATACATCTGATTAAAACAGCAAAGGAATATGGTAGAATGCAATTACCGAAACAAGTAAATACATTTATCACAGAATGGCTTAATTTGGAGGAGTCCTTAAAGATCACCTACTTCCAACCCTTCTACCATGGGAAGGGCTGTTAACCACTGGATCAGGCTGCCTAGGATCCCATCCTACACAGCCTTGAATGACTCCAGAAATGGGGCACTCACAATCTTTCTGGACAAACTGTTGCAGTCTCTCACCACACTCTGAGTAAAAAAATTCTTCCTGAAACCTAACCTGAATCTGCCCTCCTTTAGTTTAAATACATTTTCCCTTGTCCTATCCATCCAGACTATGTAAAAAAATCAGCTGCTGCTTAGTTCCCTTCAAGTACTGAAGGTACTGAGGTCTCCCCAGAGCATTCTCTTCTCCAAGCTAAACAAGCCTAACTCCTTCTACCTTTCTTCATAGGAGAGGTGGTTGAGCCCTCTGATCATCTTTGTAGCCCTTCTCTGGACCCTCTCCAACGTCCTTCTTGTAGCGGGGGCCGCAGTACTCCAGACTGGGCTTCAAGAGAGCAGAACTGAGGAGGATAATAATCTCCCTCACCCTGCTGGCTAGTCCTCTTTTGATGCAGCCCAGAATTCAGTTGGCCTTCCAGGTACACACTGCTGGCTCATGTTCAGCTTTTTGTTCATCAGGACTCCCAAGTCCTTCTCTGCAAAGCTGCTCTCAACCTTGCACTTGGCCTTGTTAAACCTCATTAGATTATTGTGTGCCCACTTTTGGAGCATGTGCAGGTCCCTGTGAATGGTCCCTCCCTTCTACTGTGTCAACTGCACCACTCAGCTTAGTGTCATCAGCAAACTTGCTGAGGGTGCACTCAATCCCACTGTCTATGTCATTGATAAAGATGTTGAAGAGCACTAGTCCCAAGACAAACCCTTGGAGGACACCACTTGTGACTGGCCTTCACCTGGTCATACAGCCACTGACAACAACCGTCTGACTACAACCATCCAACCAATTCTTTATCCACCTAACAGTATAGCCTTCAAATCCACACCTCTCCAATTCAGAGATAAGGATGTGGTGTGGGACCACGTTAAAGGACTTGCACAAGTCCAGGTAGACAACATCAGTTGCCCTTCTTTTGTCTACCAATGCTGTCTCTTCACAGAAGGCCACCAGACTGGTCAGGCCCTTGGTGAAGCAGTGCTGGCTGTCTCAGAGGACCTGCTCCACGATCTTCCCAGGCACAGACATGAAGTTCACTGGCCGGTAGCTCCCTGGGTCTTCCTTTCTCCCTTCCTTGAATATGGGAGTAACGGTTCCCTTTTTCCATTCACCGGGGACTTCACTTGATGGCCTCACAGACCATTTAAGTGATAACCTACATCAGTAAATATCTCAATAATACAGTTTCACTTACACCTACAAAAAGGGCAAGCTATCTCCTTTAACAATCCTGCTTTTGAAATAAAGTGGCAAAAAAGGGGCACAATATGACAAGAATACTGAGGTTTATTAAAAGAGGTGGAGGAACAGATACTTTCTAAAGATTAGCACAGCATAATTGACAAAAGACCCACAAGTCCCTTCCTCATTAAGAAGACAAGTAGAACAATCTTTGCATATTTTGCTAAGCAGTAATCAGAAGCCTCATACTTGTTTGCATGATACCTTTGTCAAAAATAAGTTAATTTGCACAAATGAGACACCCTGGGAAGCATGCCTACACCAGGAAGCAGTGTATATCAACATGAGAGGCCTTCTGCAATGTAAGAGTTGGAGCTGAGGATTTGGGCATCTACACAAAATTTCCCTGCAACCTTCTCCTTTCAAAGGGGAAACATCCAGAACACCCATTAGGAGCTAGACTGCATACACCCCTTCCAATTCAGCTTCACATTAAAGGAACTGTCATCTGCTTTGAGACTGCTTCACAAAACAAGCAAAACCATGGTAAGCTGCAACAACCAAGGTGAGATGCACTCCTGACTTGAACCATTTTAGTAGATTCAGATGTTATCTATCTCTCACTTCCTAATATTGCAGTTTACTCTTACTTCTGTAGGCATTTGGTCACTATATACCTAAATGATGTGATGTCATGTTAGAAGATTTTGCAGCTTTCAACTCTGGCAAAGTAATGAGCATCTGGTTGGTCAGTATTTGCTTTTGTTAGCTGCTGTACAGAAGCAGAACACTAATTCTCCAGGTGTTTATGAAAGTACGTATCTAGATATTTAGGAATCGTTTGATTCAATCCCCCTGCCTTTGAGTCACCCCAGTACATAAATAATGCCAAGCTTCCATGGTGTTTTAGGGTACTGCAGCTTCAATGAAATTCTAGCATTTTTTCTGCAGACTTCTAATTAGTATATTAATTAACATTTACTCAAAATGTGACATGTATTTTGTAGTTGCCATTCAAAATATATATAGATTCTAAAACTACACAAGTATTTCTTCCGTACACCTATCACACAAAAAAAAGATCATACAATTTAATTGGTCACATATGTGGAATGTAGACGTAGAAGTAACACTACTGGGGCCTGACAACATGTAGAAAAGCTATGAAGTGACGACTAAGTGGTATGAACTATTTATGATATAACTGAGTGACTGACATGATGCAGAAGTTTAGATTTATTTCTCTCAATGACAGGTGGATGCAACCTCTTTCAAAACATCAATCTCAGTGTTATTAGAAATCAGATACAGTCCCTTATGAGGCTGAAATTCACTGACTAAATTACTTCCTCTATATGGATGCTAATACTAGAAATAGTTCATACAGAAGCTTTATTTCTGGCCCTCAGTATGTCTTTCAGTAAAATGTGTTAAAGTAACAACTAAGCAAAGGTACCTTACAAAGTGAACTAACAGAATACTTTATTACTTTTAATGCACCATGAGGAAAGAAGCAAAAAACCCCAATAAGTATAAATAATAAAATAGTTACAATAGTCATGACTATTAGTTTCTTTTCCATCTCTTACAAAATAAGCAATCTCATTAGTGCTCAAGAATCAAAAAAAATTTATCATCTCTGCCAATTACTGAGCAGATTATTTAAAACTTTCACATCTTAGTTATACAACAAACTAAACAGGTAAATTCAAGTGAACAAAACTCAAATATAAAATATGAACAGAATGGGAAAAAAAAATTCCATGAAAAATAGAGCAGTTTTTTCCCCTGAAGAATATACACTTCAAAATTATCACAATGAACTACTAAAAAAAGCCTACTTCTTGGGTATTTTTCTTATGTGCAAAATTCTATGACAGACTATTAAGATCAGTATATTTATAAACACAGATCCATGGGAAAGCCTTTCCAGAACCACCTCTTGTAATGATTCAATAGGTATCTGTGGTGGTTTAGGGATTTTTTAAGTAAAAGGTGCTCTTTTTACTCAAAGAGAAAACAAACAAAATCCAACCCTAAGTATAATGAAAACAAGAAATACCTCATTTATTTTCTCTTCAGATGTCTCACTTTGGTTATTTTTGAATTCTTCATTTATCTTTTGTCTTGCAGCTAAATAAAGTAAGCAAAGTAAACAAAATGTGAACAAAACAATAACATCTTGTCTTTGTGACTGAACAAAGCTCGTGATGATAAGGCTGTGATATCCACCTCAGGTCTGCTTCTTAACTTGGCTCAACTATGCTCCTTTGGCTACCTACCCACCCTTCTCCCCTAATACATAAAATTATAAAATATATCCATAAAATATATAAAATCCATAAAATATATAAAATCAACACCTCCTTGGTGCACTCATTCTGAAAAATACAAGATTTCCATAGAATTCAGGTGATGTTATATTTTGAGTTTACTGGAAAAGGAGGAAAATACAATGCCAGATCTGCTCATCTAGCCTTCTCCAAGAACACCTCACTGTGATCTTCCAACACTTGGAAGCAGGAGGGGGACCAACTTTTTACACAGGCAGATAGTGATAATATTGGGGGAAATGGATTTAAATTGAAAGAGGGGAGATATAGGTTAGATGTTAGCAAGAAATACTTCAGAGAAGCAGTGGATGCCTCTTTCCAGGAGGTGTTCAAAGTCAGGCTTGATAGGTCTCATGGCAGCCTAATCTAGCAGCTGGCAACCCTACCCACAGCAGTGAGGAACTAGATGATCTTCACGGTCCCTTCTAATCCAAGCCATTCTATGACTGATTCTATGAATCCAGCTAGCTATTTCTCATGAAAAAATTGGATGAGACAGCATGATTGTTACTGAAATTATGTTGATCCCACCTCCTTACCTTGCATTTAGGCTCTTGCATCACATATTCTCTCATTTTTATGGGAGCATTAGCACTGTTAAATACAAACTGGAGCTGCCGAATTGACACCACCTTCTCTGGACAAGGTAGTATTTTTAGCTCTCTTCATCACTTTCATATCCTTAAAAAAAACCAACACTGGTACCGCTTCCTCACTATAACATTAAAAAGTAGCTCTAATGGACACAGCAGTGACACCAATAAGAATCAATCTTATTTTGGCATGTAACATGCATTCATCACACAAAAGCCCATCTTACCTTCAAGGGCTCTTGTATCATTCTTAAAAACTTCTTGTCGAGTTCTGTGTAACAATTTAAAAAGCCTCAAAGCCTGTAAATACAAGATGAATAGAATTAGTGCACTTGCAAGGAAGATTCTTCGTTAGAACAACTATGCTGTGATAAGAAGTGTTTTGGTTGATCTTTCACAGCACTTCTATTTAGTACACTTGGTATGAAATCAATATCTGAGGTACTTTACCTCAATTCCTGATCAGATAGCTTGCAGCCAAAGCAGATTTAAGAAAAAATCCTAGACAGTTCTTCATATTTCAGATCAACCTGAAATACTACAAAACCAGCAGTACACTTCTAAATAATCATTTAACATAATGGGGATATAATCCTGAAAATACTTTCATGCAAGCATATCCATTATGCCAATATAAATCAGAAGCAACAGAACCAGAATAACTGTGCAAATACGTCACCTGAAGGGACTGGCACGATCATTTTAATGGATATTCTGCAATTCAAAAAAAAAAAAAAAAAAAGCAAAAAAAAAAGCAAAGAAATCTAAATGGCCAAAGTACTCTTACAAGCCATTGCAAGGAAAGTCACATGGTAAATCCAAAACAATGTCTTTCCCTAAATACAACTGCCAGATTGGCCAGAAAATCAGGATTTACAATTTAACAATGACAGATCTGCCTACAGATATACAGCAAAAATACTGAGAATCACAGCTCACAGTCATGCAGTTTTGACTGTTTATCCACATAGAATGTAATGAATTAATGCAATCTTCAGGAAATCCTGACTCCATGCCCAGAAAGATTGTTAAGGGGACATCTTCTGAAGTTATTTCTAGTATTTTCTAGTATGCTTAGGCACTTCAGGAAGGCACAGTTCTCAGTACTTCATGGTAACCTTGAATTGTGTTCTCACAATTACTATTCAACAAATTTCTCAGAAGGAAACAGAGGAAACACAGGCTTGTAAATAAGAAATATCAATGTTTTACACTAGCACTCTCTTTATCTGTGGACTGGAGCAGTAAGTAGGCCTATGCCTTAGAAATGAAAGATCGATCATGGGAGAGTGGCCAGTAAATACATCCTGACAGGTGGAAAAAACATTGCTCTCAGTCTCTCAATGGCAGAGAAAGCAGTAGCAGTCTTCTATGGATGCTACTACTTCCACCAGGCATCAAGCCATTTTCCTGATTCCTCTGCTATGCTGCTCACTTGGCTCAACATAATTCATCCTGAGATATAAACACACAAAAGACAGATGGCAAGAGAGAAAAGCTATAAGCAGTAAGAACCTTCTACCAGTTTACCACTATTTCTGTAATATAACATTACCACAACTTCAGTGCTATTAAGGGACAACTTACAAACACCAACAAATTCCAACCTCACTTCACCTCAGCGAGTAGACATTATAACTCAGTATCAAGTATCCTGCTATTGAGGATATACTGCTTTATATAGATATATAGAGATCTTTTTATATATACATAGATCTATCTATATATAGATATACATAGATCGATCTCTATATATAGATCTTTGTGCCATAAGGCAGACCAGTACACTCCCTACCACTTAAAAGTCAGTGGTAAGCTTATGCAAAAACCTTTTCTTTTACAAGACTTGGTACGGGAGTTGACAATGAGTTAAACCACGAGTGCAGACATATGGAAGAGGTGGACTCTGCTAACTCCCACTCGCTTTCCATATCCTCAATAATTCACAGCCAGCAAAGACCTGTGCTGGTCATGAACCATTCCCCAGGTGGTTGAAGCTGTGGAAAACAGACTGATAAATGACACTAGCAGCCAGCAACTGCATTTCTTGTCCTATAACTCTAGTAGATCTGACCATGCCATTTGAATAGCATATTTTAAAATACATCTGTTCTGTGTTTTCACCATCCTTGCAAATAGCACAATCAACGTTACTACCAGCTTTTAGCCAAAGACACAGGCCTGACAAAAGCAGAGAAAGGATGTGATTATTTTGAACTCTCTGATGGACATTTTTCATACAACTTCCAATGAAATGCAAGCAAAAATCTAGTAAGAATCTAGTAAGTACATCATGTGTGCCGCTTCTATTTACACTTCCATAACGGACGAACAGACCCGCAGAAGCCGGCACCGAACACAGCACGACAGACAGACCCCGCCCCGCCGGCGGACAGCGGCAAGTCCCGCTCCTCGACGTCCGTTCCCTTCCCGGAAGCTCAGGCGGGTACGGGCCGAACGGGGAAGGGACGGCGACGACCCCGACCGGACGACCCCGCGCGGGCCGCCTCCGTCCTTTCCCCGTTCGGCCCAGGCTCCAGTTGACTCAGCGCAGCCCCCGAGGACCGGGGAAACCCGATCCGCTGGGCCGGAACCCGGCCAGCCGCTCACCCGGCGGCCCAGCTGGCCTTCACAACGGAAGCCCCCTCCCCGCCACGCATGCGCACCGCGCTCACCCTCCCGCGGTTCGCCATGGCGACCGATGTGCGGAAGCGGAAGTCACGCTCGGACCTTCCGGCCCCGCCCCCCGCACGGCGCAGCCGGGTGCAGCCTAGAACGCTGCCCGGCCGAGCCCGACGAGCCACCTCTCTGGTGCCGAGCAGCGTTCGCTCCGCTCCAGCTGAGGGCCGCGATCCAACAGAGGCCGCGCCCCCAGGGCCCATGGTAGCCACCCGCTGTACGGCCCGGCTCCAGCTGCGCACAGCGCGACCCGCGCGGCCCCACCATGGCTGGGCTCTTATGCTGCAAATCTTAATCTTTCTAAGGAAAAAAGGGGGCACAAGGATTTAAAATGTCATCAGCTTTACTGCCTTTTTTTTTTTTTTTTTAAACTCTTGCTTCAATACATTTAATTGCAATTATATTCAAAGATAGTTGGTGTGTGTGAAAATATTACTAAGTATTTTTAATGTCAGATTTCCGAAATGGACTATAAGCATTATATTATGAGGGACTATGTATCTCACAACAAAAATTGGCCTCTTAGTAGAAGAAATTGTCTTTATTACTTGCAGGATTACTTATCATAGCTGTAAATGAAATGAACACGATGCTCTAAAAACATTTCACTATTTTCAAAACAATATATAATATACCCAGTGAGACAAAAATGCTGTTGAAGTCCGCTGCTTGAAAAAAAGTTTTTGCCCAATCACAAAAACATTTAGCTCTCTCTTTGCCAGCTTGTCATCTGAGATCCGGGAAGGAAACCCTCTAACTCCAATTGGTGTCAGAAAGTGGCATTCCTTTATTCCTCACAATATGTACCGGGTGCCTTGACAAGCAAGGGCATCCTCTCAGAGTTCAGGCTGTACATCTGAACAGTTGAGACATACATACGCAGTACACTGGCAGACATATTCATCCTTTTTCAAGGACTCGTAGATATGTGCTAAAGTCCCTTTGGGCGTGCTCAGTGGTACTCAGGGTGGTCGAGTGCCCACCTAATTCTTTCCCTTTTTTCACCGTCAGCTTCATCACTTTGACTCACTTTTATCCACTGGAAGATTTCCACTGCTTATTAGGCCATAGTCAGCCACTTCTAAAACAGAGTATGAGGAACCTGAGGAAAATGTCCTTGCACGTTTTGAGGCAAAAGATAAAAGTATTCTATTGTGACTCCAGTACTTCTCATGAGACAAAATCATTGAGGCAGAATATAAAGGTATTCTATTATGTCCCCAGTGCAAAATTATAGAGAAAAAAACAAAACTCTTCACCCGTTAAAGCCAAAATGGAAAGTTTCAGAACTACCACTTAGGGATTCCTTTTGTTAAAGTAGTATATTGGTTCTCAAACTAATGTACTAATCCTTACTGCTAAACAAACCAACCTGTATAAATTACTGTATTTCTGTATTTATCACTACGGCTTTTTTTTAACATATATATTCCAGACTAAGAACTCCTCCACGGCCAATGGAATGGCTTCACCTATCTTTCCTTAATAAACAGACGAACAGAGAAACCAAATACATTTGGCCACGATGCACCAATTCCTTCCTCATTTTAGCCCTCGTACTGCAGTAGAGTCCTTTGGGCACGTACACACCAAAATAAACCAAAGCAGGACCACGGCAAGGCACAGAACATCATCCCAGAGTTCGGAGCTTTGTGTAGCGTCTAAAGATGCAGGATTTCTGTGTTACTACCAAAGGCATATAACAAATCCGGCACTTCGTGCCCTGTGCCAGCAGCCGCACAACCTCACTCAGTAACCTCCACGAACACGTAGCTGCCCGCAAACTTAACAGCGGCCCGTGTTTCTCTTTCAACTTTCTATCACAAACCTCTGCACTCGGCCGTGCACCGAAAACGGCGCGAGGGCCGCGGGATTAACAGGCGCCGGATGCCTGAAAGCGCAGCGAGCGACCGCAACCAACGCGAACACCGCCACGCACCGCTCATTGCCGTCACCCCGTCCTCGCTGGATCCCTCCGCGCCGCACGGCGCTCACACGTTCCGAGTTCCAGAACGCGGGGCCGGCGGGGCGGGCCCTAGCCAAAAAGGCAGGCAACTCAGCCAATGGCGAAGAGGGAAAAGGGGGGCGGTGCTCTGCTGGGCCAATGAGCTCCGCGGGGGGCGGGGCTGCGGCGGAGAGAAAGCGCGGCGGCGGCGTCTGCGGCACCTTGCGGTGCGTCGCCATGGCTGACGAGATCCGCAAGGCGCAGGCCGCGCGCCCCGGCGGGGACACCATCTTCGGGAAGATCATCCGCAAGGAGATCCCCGCCAACATAATCTACGAGGACGAGCAGGTGCGGGCAGGGCGCGCCTTGCTTACAGCCGCTCCTGGCCTTGGGGCGGGCGGGACGGAATCTCCAGACGTCGGCCGGCTCCGCTTTGCGGCCGCTGACTGGCGGTGTTTGGCGCCCGGCCCCGCGGCGTCGGCGGCCCGCGTGCCGCGCTGAAGCTTCCCGGCGCTGCGGCCTTGCTGCCCGCCGGCGGGATTCCCGCGGTCGGTGTGCGCGGGT
>JAOWBP010004700.1:34856220-34868603 GCA_028571105.1 Tragopan temminckii
AACAGATGGGTAGACTAGACTGTCTCCAGAGGCTTCTTCCAGCCTCTGCGATTTTTTTATTCTATGAAATCAGAAGTGTAATACTTTGGTTGTAGGAACAACAGTTTAAATGTTTTACTTCAGCTTCATCCATCAACTCATAAAATATCAACATATCAATAAAATACAATAAAATGGGATCTCAGATCTTTACTGATTTACCTGCTTCCTATGATAATAAAAATCTGAAATAAACAGTGATAAAAAAATGTGTAATTTAGGCAGAAAATACTTTTCTTCATGAAATGAACAGGAGTTTGGCTGGACGTATACAGTGACAATGATTAACATCAGACCCCCAAATCTTTATGGAATATACAAAAGTGCAGCTTCAGGCAAGAATAGCAGCCTCTGCATTAATTTTATTTCTCTGCTTGCTGAAATTGAAATGTTAATGTTATTGGGTGTTTTTTTAATTATAGAGGTAATTGCTTTAGCAGCAGTAACTCTAATTGTAACAATTAGCAATGTCACTTTTTCCTCTTTAAAAAATTCCTGCCGAGAGCATGGAAAGAAATAATGAAATAAAGGAGATTAAATGTACTGAAGACTTCCCATGATTACATATTTTATTTATACTCTAACTAAACAAAGAGGCGGCAAAATTATTTTCATTTCAGAGCTTACCATAAAATTCTAAGGAAAAAAAAAAAAAAAAACAAAACAGAACAAAACAAGCACACAAAGAAATCTTAGAGACCATGAAAATTTTTGTCCAGCATAGGAGATCATTTATTCTCTGGAACAAAATCTTGCCTTTCCATTACATAATTTCTTTCATTCAGACGTCCCCTTTATTCAGAGGCAGGTGAGTGGTGTCAGAAGTCAATAAATACCATAATTAAATGATCTTCTGACATTTCCTCTACATTTTGCATCCTCTACTTTGGTGCAGCTTGTTGGTTCTTAGACTTCTCAGTCTTCTAATCTTTCAACACAATACTTCTGTAACTATGAAAGGAAGAGAAACTAGAAGCAACTCCAATTTCTGAAGTCATTCATGTTTCCTAAATTTTTCCTGAAATTTCTCTGGAAATACACTCTATGACCTGTCACTCTCAATTTTGGAGGGTAAACCACTCTGCCAGTGGCTTCGTCCTCTTTAGAGGAAGGTAATGACAGAGAAACTCCATAGCCCTTCTCTTGCCCTGCCCTCCCTCATCCTAAAACAAACACTAACTGTATCCAGCAAGGACAAGCTGGTTAAATATTCTTCTCCACTTCTATCCAAGTCATAGAACCATAGAAAGTGAGTTGCCAAAGATCAGTTGCAGAAGCATGTCATTAGCTAGAGATGGAAAAAAATGATATGGATATTAGCTTTTTATATCATTTTGTCACAAGTTTCCACCAGTCAAATAGGCATCCCAGTGCCCTCAAAGTTACAGCAGCTGCTTCTGTCTCTCTGTTTCTCTATAATCCATCTCAAAATCCAGTCAGTGAATAAAAGGAGTATTTTACAGTATTTTACTTTTTATGAGCATACAACTGAAATTAAGGCATGTCAGATCTATCAGCTGAACTGAAGAAAAATAATTTTTAGAGGACAGATAAAGAGACAAGGCATTTGGATTATCTTTGAATTAATATCTATGGTGAGCCCAGTATTGTTTGAGGGCTCTGTTTCAGATACCACCAATATACTATGCAGCTACATAATTAAGTCACTTTTAACCATTCTCCCAGCCATGTAGACTGCATCTCTCTAGCAGCTCAAGTGCAGTTACTCCTTTTCAGCCACTTCATAGCAGATATAACTAGTAATTGTGTATCCTAAGGTAGTCCAAAGAGATAGAGAAACAGCTATTTCACGAAAAACTGATTTGTGGCTCAGTATTATTTCCTTGCTCATCACAATATGTTCACATAACATGCAGCCTCTGACTGCATGTTTTTTGGGAAAATATATTATTAAAAGGGGGAAAAAAGGTGGAAATATGTAGTTTCTTGATTTTCATCTTGAATAAAAGGCTTCACTGAACTAGAACCTAAGCATTTTCACTACATTCCGAAGCAGAACAAGCAAAGTCACTTTAACTCTGAAGAACTGCCCAGGTACTCTGGTAACAATACTTCACAGCAGGAATGGAGGGAAGGATTAAGGAGTGAGGACTCACTGTTTCATGGAGGATACAAATATCTTCCTTGCAGTACGTAAGTCAGTGAATGAAGGTAAAATTTTTGTGTGGAGAAAAAACAAAAAGAGTAAAGAAAGGAAAAAGGAAAGCAAGGCAATGGGAAATAAGAAATTGAAATGTATTTGAGAAGTAGTTGACTGGGAACAAATATATATATATATACACAAAAGCATTACATTGTGAAAAGGTTATTTGTATTTTGAATAAATGTATGTCAGGATTTTGAATGTTTTCACAGAATCACAGAATCACCGAAGTTGGAAAAGACCTTCAAGATCATCCAGTCCAACAATCCATCTATCACCAATAGTACTCACTAAACCATGTCCCTCAACACAAAACCCACTTGATCTTCCATCTCCCATTAGAAAAGGTCTATTATCCTCAAACTTTCAAACTAGAAGGTGTAAGTGTAGATTAAATTCATTGGCAAACTACAACCTAGAAAAACTTCTCTAGAAATTGAATTTTGGCTACTAAATGAATACAGGATCATCCTGTGTTGTAATTTGCCGAATTTATTATTAACAATCAATTTCATACCTTGAATTAATATTAGAACCTTCCCTGGAGTGGTTTTGGAGTCTTAAGTAATTCTGCTTCAAGAAAATAGCCAAAACAACAAAACAGGTAGGAATAGCAAGAGTGATGTCCAATATCATGAGTGATCTCCAAAGACATTACTCTGGGTAGCAGCAGCAGGGGCCTACAACAGTGTGTCTTCTCCAAACACATCGCAAATTAGGTTGTATGGTTGCAACCAGGGTTCAAAGAGAAGGAAAAAAGGGTTATAGCTGCTTTACGACATCACTGCAAATGCCCAAAGTTGGGAGGAGGAGGTAGAGAAATATAAATGCCTTTTAATGTCTTTTTCTGCTAAATGAATTATTACTACTGTAAAGAAAATTCAGCTAGCAGACCAAATACAATTTATTCTTTGCAACTTTTCATTTTAGGATCTTTCCAAGAAGAAACGTTTTGAAGAGGATTACTTTTCTTAAAGTAGCGCTCAACACAACAGCCCAGCTGCATTAAAATGTCTAGCAGCTGGCTTTATTTTGTTAATGAACATTTTACTATGGCAAATGAAGATTGGCAGGCAAGATAACTAGTACATTTATGCTATCAAAATATTAGGACAAGTTCAATTTTTCATTAACAATTCTATGCCATACATTTAATTTGTTAAAGGTCAGATGTTCTTTTCTATGCACCATACTCCAGAGAGAATTCCTCCAGGTCTACAATATGACATTTTAGATACCCTCCAAGAGGTCTCTGAATCACTTATTCAGCCCTGGCCATTGGATCCTCAACCACAGCCATAGAAACACAGCCTAGAGCATATATCAGCTCTGAAATCCAGTACAATGTCAGCCACAGTAATAGTGCAGAGGTCGACATCCTTTCCCGTTGTGGCAATAACCCTGGGCTGACCTCTAATTAGAGGAACAGTGCCCTTTAAGTAAGGGCTGCATGAAAGTAACTTATGATATGATAATTTCACCACACCTAGGGTTTTGCTTAATTTGTGGAACTTTGTCAGGTTTCCTCGTGCTTGAACAATTATGTGAAGATGGGCAATTACGAGGTAGCTCCTGTATTTCTTCTGAAAGTCATTCATACCATCATACTTCTTTTTAAGTGTTAGGTGAATTAATACTACCAGTGACAGACATTTTTACCTTTTACACTTAATGAGCAAATGTAGCATTTCACCTCTGTGCTACTTCACTTTAGCAATGGGTTTGCCTTTGTACACTCAGTTGTTTCATATTCAATTTTCCAAATTGCTTCCTTGAGTCATCCTTGGATTCCAGAGGGAATTAAGAATTTTTCATGGCCTAATACTCAATCCTGCGACTCCGCCAGCTCATTTCTTAACATCAGTTGGATTTCAGCTCTCTTGCAGTCCTTAAACTATTAATGGCCAGAACCTGGGGATATAGCAGTAACACAAATGTGCTGGATTTAAGCACTGAATTGATGTGAACTCACCTGTTCTACAGCTTCCAACTTGAGTCATTTAGGTCCCCTTATGTATTATTCTCTAATTATCTGAGTCAACAAATTCCTAATTGGTTTCATACACCAATAGCTGGAGCTGATTTACCATAGTTCTTTGTGTTAGTGCTCATTGGAAACCGTGGATTTTGTTTCTGACCCTCCATAGAGGGGTGCAACTGTTCCTTTATCCCAGGGCGTGAGTGCAGATGAAAAGGAGTGTAAAAACAGTGCCCTCCTTGCCCTGCCTCGTGATGTGAAGCATCACCCTGTCTCCTGCAGGAGAGTCACCACTGCGTCATGCAAAGCACGGTGTGCCAAAAGAAGAGTTTCCCTTTCTCCAGCCTGACACATCTTCCCAGGTGTCATGGAGTTATCTAGATCAATCTCTGTCCATGACAGTGGGCAGCAGGCCCACAGGCCCTGAAGGGGAAAGGGAAAGGGAGACGGTAGGAAGATGGGAGCTGCGCCCAAGCACAGAACAGTGGCAACAATCTGAGGAGAAAAGTTAATTTTACTAAGTATGATATTGGAATGCAAGATAACACAATGTAATACGATATAATTGGAATTGAGGCTAATGAGTCAAATAAAATGAGAGAGAGAGTGCCCAAAACCGAAGGCCTTACTCTGAAATGAATGAGAAATGGCTGTGGAGCACAGCCACACACTGCCTGGCAGCGAGAGAGCGAGTCCTGTGACTTGCAGGTCTTATCTTCCCTTCTGAATGCAGTCCTCTGAGGTATGTAGTTCTCCTCAGAGAACCAGGCATCCCGAAAGTTGTCAGTCCACAAACTGGAGTATTAACTCTTTAATTCCCCTTGTTTTACATGATGTTATGATGTGGAATACCGATAACAAAGATCATAAAACCACGACACCCAGGTATGTCAGATAAATAGACAGGCCACACATTGCAGGACTGGTGTGAGGCACTGAACAGCTCCTCATTTTTTTCTCTGTGCAATTGCTTCTAAACTAGTTAGCTCACTTCCCTAACCTCTCTCTGCCAGGGGTGGCCATTATCTCAAGTATTGAAGGCCACGCAAACTGTTTTGTTGAAATTCACTCCCTTTGGATTAAATGGGGCAGGCTGGTGAGCTGCTGTCCAGGTGAGGGAATGTGAGGATAAATTAGAAAAAACAATCTTGTCATGCAAAGGAAAATTCCTTGACATCCCTTCACGTGGCCAGCATTTTACAGGTGGGCCACAAGTTTTATCACTGAGGACACTTAGGAAAGTCTAGGGTACTTTCTATATCATTCAATTAATCTAAGCTGATGGACTACTCTCCCTCATTGAAGCCCCACAGCCATGAACAATAAACGCAAAGAGTATTAATTAATACTTCCCAGAATCTGGGCCAAGAATTTTGTTTCAATAAATATATCTTCCAGAAATTTCACCACTCTCTCTTCCTTATGATTACAAATTAAATGAAACCATGACCGTGAAAATAATTTTTAAATTTAAAAATCCTGAGTGAGATTTCTGGCCAGAGCAGCTGCAAAATAAATTAAAATTACTGATCTGATGCTAGAATTGGTTCTAACAGATTTGGAGAGTTTGAGAGAATCATATCATCGCTGACAGATAAAAATAGGCTCTGGTGTGCACCCAGAACTTTTTAAATGAGGATTCAATACGATGCTGAATTTTAAAATAAAGAATTCCTCTTCTCCAGTATCTTCTGCTCTTTCTCATGGAGTACTACTAGAATGATATGAATACTACAGAGCACTGGGGACACGAGGGCTTGTGTTACTCATACTTCCAAGGAATATCTGGAGAATATTTGGGAATACTGCTTTGCTGTGGTCTGACAAACATTTGAATATAATTTGAATACGAACTTTTCTGGCACAGTTCTTGTTACACTGATGCAGCTGATGCACAGACTCAGATATGAACGATCCAAATCATTTATTGCAAGTTCTCACATCACTTATATACATTCACAAGTTTTCTTTTTCTTTTTAAGCTTTCCCATTCTCCCTTACTACTTTCCTATCCACCCTTACAAGTCAACAGAGTATTCTACTTAATCTTGCATGTGGGCACTTATCCAATCAGAGCCACGAGCCATTCCTTCTTCTAGAGGTGTCCTTGGTTCTCACGCTGTTTATCTTGCTGCACAGCTGCTACTCTGAACAGTTTTTCTTGTATTCCCATAAACTGATGGTCTAAAATAAGACATACTACAGAACATTTACCACTTCATTTGATTGTGTAGTCTGGTGAATATCTTCAGCTTTTCTTCATGAACAATTATAATATTTACCTCCTTTGCCTTTTGGATGGATCTTCTGCACTGGAAAAAGAAACAAATGACCAGAGATGACCATTTTTAAAAACAAAAATCACACATAACTTTTGTTACAATAAAACAATATAGCATCTGAACTAAATCATCAGTCATTTTTAAGCCAAAATATTTAATTGTAAAGATTCTTCTGAAATTAATGTTGTCCATTCTGTTGCCCACATTCAAAGCGATCTTTCAGAGCTATTGAGACACATTCTTGTCCATCTGCTTTCCCCAGTGGCAGGTTCTGGCTGCTATGTAACGCTTCATGACAGCATAACCTGGAGACTGTGCTGTTTTTGTTACACTGACCATCATCCTTGACTTGGGGCATCAGAGAAGATAGAAACCATTGGTTGTTCCTTATAAGTTCAGACCACACTGGCAGCAATATTTTCCTATCTGAGTACATATTATTCAAAATGTCCCACATTAGAAGAAAAAATGTCATAGCCATGCCCACCCATTCACCCATTCTCCACTGCAATCAAGTTGGTTAGCATGTGACTTATCTTGTCACTAGTAGCTCTGGCTACTAGTTCACACTGACTGAAGTGTCTGAACACAGAGACCAGGGTAAGAGCAGCTAGGAAAAACAACTTATTTTTGAACAGTACTTGTAGGTCAGGTCTGAGTAGCACACAGATAGTGGATGCACTCATCATGCAATCACTGAATGGCTTGGGTTGAAAGGGACCTTAAAGATCATTTATTTCTGTTGTGGCTTAACCTGGCTGGCAGCTAAACACCACACAGCCTTTTGCTCACTACTCCTCCTTCCCAATGGGATGGGGGAGAGAATCAGAAAAAAAGTTGGACTTGCAGGTTGAGATAAAATCTATTCACTAAAACAGAAGTGAGAAAAAATAGTGAAGGCAATATATGTTTGTGTATATATTTACAGAACAAGTTATGCACAATAAAGCTGCTCACCATTAACCAATTCTAAACGAATCTCCAAGCAAAAGCAGACTCCCCCCAGCCAACCCCCCGCCCTGGTTTAGATTTTTCACATGATGTATGTGTATGGAATATCCTCGTGTCAAGTTTAGGTCAGCCATCCCGGTTCTGTTCCCACCCAGCTCCTTTTGCATCCCCATCCCCCCTCACTGTCAGGACAATAAAAGAAGCTGAAGCATCCTTGGCTCTGTGCAGTCACTGCTCAGCAATAACTGAAACTAATTTAGAGTGTTATCAACATTGTTTTTCTCCCAAAGCCAAAATATAGCATCATATCAGACATTACTAAGGAAATTGTCTATGTCCCAACTAAAAGCAGGACAAGTTCCAACCTCTTGCCATTGGCAGGGCTGCCACTCACCAGATCAGGCTGCTCAGAGCCCCATCCAACCTGATCTTGAACATCTTCAGGGATGGGGCATTTGCAGCTCATCTGGGCAGCCTGTGCCAGTGTCTCACTGTACTCTTGGTAAAGAATTTCTTCATAATATCTAACACAAATACCCCATCTCTTAATTTAATGCTGTACCCCTTTTCTGCTACTCTCAGACCTTGGAAAAAGTCTCTCCTGTTTTTGAGATCCTGAAAGGGCAAAATGAGGTCACCCTGGAGTCTTCTCCTCTCCAGGACAAATAAGCCCCGTTCCCTCAGCCTCTCTTTGTAGGAGAGGTGCTCCAGCTCTCTGACCACATATGTGGCCCTCCTCTGGAACTGTCCCAACAGCTCCACAACTTTCTTGTGTTGGGAGCTCCAAACCTGGATGCAATACTACAGATGGAACCTCATGAGGGCAGAGCAGAGAGGGACAACCATCTTCCTTGTCCTCCTCACCACCCCTCTTTTGATGCAGCCCAGGACACATTTGGCATTCTAGGCTGCAAGAGCCCTCTGAGTACTTGTTATTCTTCACTTCCTTTTCTAGGCTCAGTTCGATTTGTGCCCTAGCTTTCCAGATCTCACTTCTACCAGTTTGGATGGCACCTCTGTGTTTATCCTAGGCCACACATATACAGCCTGTGCACCTTCTTTTTATCCCGCAGTTTGACCAGCAAGTCCTTGCTCAGTCATGCCAGTTTCCTGCCTCTCCTGCTTGATTTCATGAACTGGGGGATGAAGAGCTCTTGTGCCCTCAGAAAAGCATCCTTAAAGTGCTGCAGTTCTGTTCTATTCCTTTGTCACTAAAGACAGCTCCCCAAGGGATCTTATTCAACAACTCCTTAAACAGCCTCAATTTTTCTCTCCTGAAGCTCAGAATCCTCACTTCGTTTTTTTTCCAGGCCCATATTTCTCAAGATCACAAATTAAGCAAGGTTGCTGTAGCCTAGACTCCCTACAGTATTAACTTATTTGGTGAATTCATCTGCAGTGGTGAGTTCCAGATCCAGTAACATTTCATCTTGTCCTGGTTTCAGTTGGGACAGTTTATTTTCTTCATTGTGTCTGTTATGATTCTATGTTTTGGCTATGGTAGAAAAACAATATTGACAACACACCAGCATTATAATTGTGCTGAAGAGTGCTGCACAGAGCCAAGAATGTTTCTGTTTTTCAGCTTCTCAAGAAGCTCTGGGGGGGGAAAGGAAGCTGGGAGGGGACAGAACCAGAACAGCTGATCTAAACTGGCTGAAGGGATATTCCATACCATATAGTGTCACATCTATTTGCAGACAGAAAACCTCTCTAGAGAGAGAGGTGGTGGGTTTTTTTTGTTTTTGTTTTGTGTGTGTGTGTGTGTGTGTGTGTGTGTTTGTGTGTGTGGCAGTGGTTCTAATATGGATGGTTGGCTGGGCCAACTTAATTTTGTTGTCCTTTCCTGAATCTTGACTGTTACTCACAGCTTCTCCTTTTTCCAACCTCAGACCTTTATATCTGTTGGGTAGAGGCACTTTGGGAGCATTTTTCTGAGTAGAAATGATGGGCTAGTATCTCTTGTCTTGCAGCCTGTCTCCTCAGTGTTGAAATCTGGCTTCTCTGTGTTGCAGGAACTTAAGATAGGGTTGTTGGTCTGGAAATGTCACTGCACAGTACCCATACATCACTTTGTATCTCTGAATACTGCACTGCCTGGTGATTCCCTCATGCTACCTGTCCATTTGCTCAAAAAGTTCACCAAGTTAGGAATAGTTGCACCCACAAGAACATTGTCCATTCTCAGGTGCTTGGGGAACTTGCCACGGAGTTGTCTCTAGATCTGTGTCTATGACAGGGGGCACAGGCCTGGAAGAAGAAAAGGGAAAAAAAGGAAAAAAAAAGAGAGAGGAAAAAAAAAAAAGGTGTTAGTGGTTTACCAGATGATCCTGCCTGGCCCAGTGACTAACGAGGCAGGGGACTTGCGGGTCCTTGCCCTGGGAGCGGGGGGAAGGGGGAAGGAAAGAGAGATAGCGGACGGGTATAAAAACAGAGCAATGGCAATGATCTGAGGAGGAACCTTAATTTACTAATTATGAACTCAGAATGCAAGATAATACAGAGCAACAAAATACAATTGTAACTGAGACCAACAAATTAAACAAAATGAGAGTGTCCAAAACCGAGGCCTTACTCTACCACTGCAGGTGAAAGCAATCAGGGACCACATGCTCCTTTTCAGCCAACAAAGAGGGAGATTTGTGACCTGCCAGGAAGCTCTAGCTTTCTTCCTCTGGCTGTTAAGTCTTCTGGGGAATGCCACTCCTGCCCTCTGAGAACCAAATACCCAAAAGAAGCAGTCCACAGAACCAGAACATTAACTCTTTAACTCCCACTGTTTTACATGTTGTTATGATGTGGAATACTGTCAACAAAAATTACAAAACCATGACAGGACTTCATTCTGGAGTTCCTTGCAACTGAAGATCTGGGCAGCTCTGTCGCTTCTTAGGAGGTCTGTATGGATGCATTCATCAGACCGGAAAGGTTGTGGCCCTCCATCTGGATTTTCACCTCAGCCTGGCAATTGTGTGAACTTGTCACCATGTTTGTTTCAATAGAAGGTTGCTACCTGCTGCTTCCATATAGGAAGAAAGCAGATTGTTACAGAGATCTTATGGATGTTTCAGTGTGCCCAACCTATGTGTACATGGAGGGTACCCATGACTGGGAATTCCAATCCAGCAAAGAGAGAACAATTTACACTGTATTATTAAAAAGATTAATCAATCAAATCAGAAGTGACCTTGGTGTTTTTTTCAGGAGTGATTTTTATCATATTTTCCTTTCAGTAAAAAGAATATTAAAAAGTAGACATGGTATATCAAAAATGTAGTATCTGTAGTAGCTCTAAGTTATCATAACAGGACAATTAATGTTTCAGACTGTCCTTAACAAATTGGCAGGGCTAACAAATGTGTAAATGATGTTCAGAAAAAAAGTTCTTCAGATACTGCGGAACAGGATATTGTGATTGTTGAAAGCTCTAGAATTTCAGATGCACAGTATGAGATCTTGTGGCAAATTATTATTATTTTTCTCCTACTGTATTTGTTTCAAAAGTCACATATGGTGCTGAACTCTGTAAGGAAAATTACTGATAGGTTGCAGTCAAAGGGGCTAGCATTTGCCCACAGACTTCTCTGCCAAACTAACAAACAAACAAACAAAAAACCAAGGAAGTTTTCTCTGTCTTTTGCTATATTAAAATGATTATTCTTTTAAAACAGAAGGTAATGATAAATGGCTGACATTTCCTTGCTTCAACCAAAATGGAAAGATCAGCTCTCACTTAGCAACAACGTGAAATTAATTGCTCTCATATAAATACTTTCTTTTAAATTATTTTTATAAAATATTTTGCAGACTAAAAATGACCTTTCACAAACAAAAAGCTTTCAAATCCTTGTACATAGGTTTGAGAAATATTATTTATGAAGCAACACCCAGTTTAATCAGAGGAAGACATGCAAGATAGAAACTGAGTATAAACTGTGGGACAAAGAAAGTCATTACTTGCAAATGAGTAAACAAGCTCGATAGCTACTTGCACCAGACGTAAACATGCACGAGGCGCCTGGTTGGTGCTTGTGACCAAGGGGTTGTTCCATGGGTATAAAAGGATGTAAGCACGTACAATAACGGCCTTCATTTTGCACCAGCAATGGAGTCCGTGACTCTCCTGCCACAAAAAAATAATTAATTTAGTGGTAGAATAATTTCTTATAACATTTTTCTTTAAAATCCTTAATTGTAATGGTATAGCCAGCATCTAAGACACAGCTTTTACATAATTTTCTGTATGTGAAGTATTACACATTATCTTATGTTGGTATAAAGAACTCAAACAATGGAAATATATTTAAAGACATTGTTATCACAACAGTATTGCATTGTTTTAAGTATCACATTTTTATTTGCTATATTTTACTGTTAATTTTTCAAAATGATTGCATTAAAATATTTAGTGTGTAGTGTATACTACTGTTGTGAAATGAAAACAGTTTGTGAAATGAACCTGTCCATGATGACTAGAAAATCAAAATATGGACAGCATCATTTCAAGTGCAGTTCTCCTGTAAATTGAAAGTGCACATTGGTAAAGACTTTCTGTTTTCTTCTCATTTACATTTCTGCTAGCTTTAAGTTTCTTCACTGTGCAAGGAAACATGCAAAGTTATCTAAATGCAAGGAAAACAGCCAGATAACCAATATATGTCACATCTTAAAGCAGGCAACAAATTTCTGGGGAAATACAGCAAGCCTGAAGCAACACTGAAGGGCAGAAGAGATAAGCCAAATGCCTCAGAAATGTGCTACCTGGGGAGCCTTATAGAAAAAACTGCGCATGTAAGAAGAAGTGCAAAAATCAGTCTTTCAGATCAGGAGATATTATAATCATAAATATAAGATCACCCATAGTCCACCCAAAAACTTTATGTTTGTCACCTCTTCTTAAATATTTCACACTTCACTGTATTTCCTTACATACAAAGTAATTAACTACATAATTATCATTATAAAAGAT
>JAOWBP010004700.1:34889168-34909330 GCA_028571105.1 Tragopan temminckii
ATGTAAAGCAGTGGGAGTTAAAGAGTTAATGTTCTGGTTCTGTGGGCTGCCTTTGTTGGGCATTTTGGGTTCTTGGAAGGGAGGAGAGGAACAGCATTCCTGGAGGACCTGGAGGCAAAGGAAGAAAGGCACAGCTCCTGGCAGGAGAGCAGCCGCTCTCCCTCTCACTGACTCTCTCGGTTTGCAGTGGAAAGAAGCACGTGGTTCCCCTGCAGTCTAATAGCGTAACACCTCGTATTTTGGACACCTTTCTCTCTCATTTTGTTTGATTTTGCTGGATTTAGTAAATTACCTTTCCTCCTCAGATCGTTGTTTTTCTGCTATCTCCCTACCCTTCCCCCTCTCCCCCTCTCCCAGCCCGCAATGTGCCATGCCTCATAAGTCAGGGGCCTGGGCCGGCCGCACCACGCTGTTAAAAGGTAGGGTAGTTTTTATTTCTCTCTCTTTTGTCTCCTTCTGGGCTTGTGCCCCAGCCACAGACTCAGATCTAGAGATAACTCTGTGACAGTCAAAGACATTGGTTTGAAATCAGCTCTGCTCTTCTTAAGCCAAGTTCTATCAAGAAAATCTGAGATAAAGCTCTCATAAAACAGTGCTGCTCTGCTAAGACTGGCAGGTACTAGCAGGTACTTTCTTTTTAATCTCTTTTTGGAAAAGCTTTGAATTAAACAACAACAGCAACAACACAAAACAAACAAAAACCAAGTTCTCCTGCAACACAGGACAGATATTATAAGATGGATGCTTCAAGATGCTTTTCTTGCACACGATGCTAGCTGTACTCATACGGATACTTCACCAACATTTTGCTATACCAGTCTAGTAAATCTGTACAGTGAAAATGCCTATGTTACAAAAAATATATGGTAAAGACATAAAATCTTATAATTCAGCCTATAAGCAGACAAATCATACAGCACTGACACTCAAATACAGAAGCATATACACAAGGGAACACCAAAGTATCTAAAATGATCCTATAAACAGAAGAAATCTACCTCAGTAGGTCCAGTAGAGTTTTACAGTCCTGAACCTGACTTCCATATTTTATGTTTATGTTTTACATTTTTCCAGCTGAATCAGAAATGATGGATTATTTTTCTCAATGTTTTCTTCAACTGAATTAGGTATTTCAAAAGTAAGGAGACTTAGAATTGAATCAGTTAAGGAAGAACTTTTCAACTTTTGCAGAGCAACATGAGATGCACAGTTTCTGTAGAAGACAACAGTCAAGATACAGACATGCATCTTCTTCAGCTGGATTTATGCTCCGTTGGAAGTCATCAGTATTGGGCACCATATATCACAAGCCACAGAACACTGCCTAACTCTCTGCATTAAAACTCAGAATTGAAAAATCGAAAGCTTAAGAAATCCAATTTGTCACAAAAATAATGTAATTGCTCAAACTTTCTGTAACAAAAGGTCAATTGTTGAGTAAAAATTCTTTCTGGTATAATTCTGAAAAATGGAGTATGTTGTGACTCCACACATAATGTTATCCATTAATCACAAATATATCACATTTCCATTTTGAGTGTAAGTTGTAAATTGTAAATCAGTTTATGTGGTAACAATGCTCACAGAAGAATAATTACAGTGTTCAGATCTCTGATCAGCTACGCAGTCATGCAACTCTGTTTCAGTAAGTTCATAATTAAAAAAATATTAGCTTATTACACATTGAAACACATTGAAACAATGTGATAGTCATCACATCACCATCCAACCATTTTTTCTGGAATCCAATGGACAGAATTTGGTATTTCTGTTTAAATGCATGATCTTTAAAGTTTTTTTCCATTTTTTTCCTGACAGAAAATGTTGGTGATTAATAATTTTAAAGATTTTAATGTTTTTGCTTATGAATTAGAGAATCTATAATTTACCTAGTGCTAAAATGCATGTTGGGACAATTCATCTCAATTTGTCAAGGTGGAAATAAATACTAGATAACAGATTTTTATTTCTTTTAATAACACCATGAGAAGGGATAGTTTAAGATCAAGAAGCAAAAATACTAAAACATTTTCAAATACATGCATTATTTAGGAGATTATTTTAACTTTTTGAAATAAACAAACTCCATAGCTACAACAAGGCATTTATTAGTTTTACTAACAGGAATACGTATTTTATTTTATGATTTAATAATGGTTCTAACATGCTTTAAGAAATGTTACCAAAATAACTTCTGTTTTCTCTTGCTCCTTGTCATTCTGAGGGTAGGTAAAAGATCTAACCCACCTTCCTAAGACAGGGGTAGCCCAAGCACAGACTGTGGCAGGTTGGGTTGCCTACCTCAGTCAGAGGAGCACTCTAACTTCAACCCTATTGAAGGAAGAACTTCAGAAGACCTTTGGCCCAGTGACATACCATAGTGACATGCCAGAAGAGACGATGGTCACTCTACCAAAAAAGAGTACCATCAAGGAAAGGAAATACCCTATTCCTAAAGACGCCTGGTATACGGATGGATCCAGCAAAGGTAACCCGAGCAAGTGGCAAGCAGAGGCATACCATCCTTCCACTAACACGATAAGGTTTGAAGAGGGGGATGGTCAAAGTAGCCAATGGGCAAAGCTGCAAGCCATGCGGATGGTTATCACCAAGGAACCTGGTGATAGTGCACTGAACATCTGCACAGATAGTTGGACTGTATATCAGGGCCTCACTCTCTGGATTGCACCCAAGACTGGACTATCCATGCCCAACTGATTTGAGGCAAAGAGATGTGGTTAGATGTATAGGATGTGGTTAAATACGTGTCTATCACATTTCTGGACATTACCCCTTGCTGTCACCAGGAAATGAAGCCGACACATTGGCTTGAGTACTTGATTGAGAACTATTCTTCTGAGAACAACACCCACTGGCTATACCGGAAGCTGCAACATGCTGGACAGAAGACGATGTGGGCAGCAGCCAAAGCATGGGGCTGCCCATAACAATGTCAGATATCATCCAGATATGCGTTGACTTGCATCAACAAAGCAAGTGGACCAATGCAGGCCTATCTGGTACCAAAAGCAAACCAGGCCTATACTGTTAAGGCTTTAAATAACTTAATGGCAGTATGTGGGACTGCATAGGTCATCAAGAGCCCCAGTGCAAGCTGAAATGTTGACCCAGGACAGGACAGGAATATGGCCTGTATCTTGTCCTGAAGGGCAGATTTTCCTCTCTTGTTACCTCTGAAACATCTACTCTCATGAGTATTTGGAGTCTCTAGGATTACTGAAGGAGCAAAATGGCATCAAAGCATTCCAGTGCCACTGTGAGATCAAGAACGACACCTAGTGATGACCTATGTAGGACTGATGGAACATAAGATGGACCTGCACCAAACAGCTGCATGCCTCTGGTAACACCACTGAGCACCTGAGAGAACATAAACCTCAGCCACGAACCAATCATAAATTGTCTCACATTGTGTCAACCTATATCGTGACGGGAAATTGTATAAGAGTCACAGTGCTTTGGATCCTTGTATTAGGGAAGGCTCACGCTCCAGCTAGCTCAATCACTGGTTTATGCCATAAAGGGGTAGAGTGTATTGGAACTGCTGAGTCAAGGCCTGAACCACTGTTTGAGCACCTGGAAGGAGAGACTCGGTCAGCAATGGGAGTACAGATGGAGGCAATTCACCTGTGTAACTGGAAGACCTCAGGGCTGACTGCCACTGAAGAAGAATCTCTTGCTGGAGATCCCTCCTTTGTGAAGACTTTTTGCAAGCCTAGATCTTCAAAGACAGGCAAGTACTCTTTTTGAAACACCTCACTGCACTGGTCCTGCTGCCATTATAAAGTGATACTTGGATTTTCCTTCAAAGATAAAGATTAGAATTCAACCTGCAGCATGCATTTTGAGTTACTTTCAGTCAGGTTGCATCAGATGAAAATGAACTGCAGCCTTTCATGTACTGCTGGCCTAAGGACGTAGGCAAGACTGGGACTAAAGAGGTAGTATATGCTTTTAAAACTAACTGCCATAAAAGAACAATATGCTTTCAGAGTAAGAAAACCTCAGATTTAAAAAGCTAACTGGAAGCCTACTGAAGATCTTAGGCTGGACTGAGTTTGGACTGGGAGCCGTGCCCCCAAGGTAAAGGGAATGGAAACTTGCCTCCTGGCCAGTTTTTTCTAACAAAGGTAGGAGTATTAACTTTAGAGAGGAAACATGAAGTCGTGCAGGTTCATGCAATATCAAAGGAGTAACTTAACAAATTATTGAGGGAAATCAGATATGTCTCTTGTACCAGGGCAGAGAAATAAAAAATTAGCAGACACCAAACTTAAAAAAGTCTGCGTGTAATATTCAAGGGAACCAGCACTTCTTAACATTACCGAAGCACTGAACTTAGCATGAATGTAAAAGGTTTAAACATACGGATAACAAGAGCGCTCAAGAAGACATTTTAAGAGACAAGAGAAGAGAGGACACTTGCTGTTCCAGGCCAAAAGCAATTTGGTAGCTCAGAAATGGCATGTTACAGTGTCTTGGTATGAGTTCACAGCAAAGATCAAGTTCACAGGATTCAATATTAATAACCCTTTTCAGAAAAATGTATTTAGTGAAAAATGAGGGTTTGAACACTCTCATATGTCAGATCACACCAATATTCAGCAAATGAGACTCAGTGCCTCTGGACAACAAAACAATGAATGTGGACTAGTGAAAATAGAACTCTTTATTTTTTAACTTGGTGAGCACATCCTGGAAACAAATGTATTGCAAGTCCCATTTTAAATAAGAAAACACATGCATCAGCAGATCGATATAGCATGGCCCAAGGCTCCCCATTCGATCTCTTCTGATTAAATTTTCTCTTCTTATAATCACATACTCTCTTCTAACATTTACAGCAACTTCTACAAAATCTGGGAGCAACTGAAACCTTATCCCAGTGGCTGATAAAATGCTCACAGTTGTTTTCATAAGTAACCACTGGAGAATTAAAGACTGAAGTAGAGAAATTAAGAATCACCCAGCCTGAATTCTCCACCAAAAAGCAACACACAAAATCAATATCATATGATTTTCTGTGATGCCTCTTCAGTCCCTTGACACAAAGACCAGCCTGCTTCACCAGCCTGCATTCTGCTACTCTGCATAACAGGCCAGGCTTAGTCTCTGATTTAATTTTCGTGCACTTGCACTGCATTGAACCATTACTCAGTTGAGGAATAGCATAAGCTCTGCATGAACGTACTTTCCCTTTCTTGTTTTGTCAGATAAAAAATATAAAAGGAAAAAAAAAACAAAGGGTGGGGAGAAGGAAAAAAAGGGATGTTCAAATTAAAATTTCACTCCTTACAGTGTAATCAAGGAGCTTAAGTAGTGCTTCCTTCCAGCTGATTTTATTAACATTAAAGTTTATGACAAATTATGAACCATCCTTGAGCTAAACATCCAATTAAAATAACATAAGCATGGCAGGATGTCTGTTACTATGTTTTTCTTGAAGAAACCCTAATTATATTGCCATTCTACTTTTCCACAGGCAGAGTTTTCTAACTAGATGGGATGAAAATATAGTATTAATTAAAATTAATTAAAATTAATTAAAATGAATGTTTGCACATTACTGAGAATTAGTCTTCTGCTAAAAATAAAATCCAAGCGTAGTGAATTATATGCTTCATGATGATGAAAGATGTTGCACCAAACAGTGACCCCTAATTTTTTTGGTATTATGAAATTTCATTAACAAGACACTTTGTTGTGTAGTTTCTGAATTAGTAAGTGCTGCTCATTAGTAAAACCAAAAAGTCTTCCAGCTACAGAATGGTAATTCAAAATCCACTTTATACTGCTCATATGTCTTTAGAGCTGAAAATGTTATTGTTTCTAATACACATTTGAATATTTATGTTATGAATAAAGTGGTATTACCCTCCCATTGTCAATTTCTAAATCAAGACACAAAATTCAAACTAATTTATTTCAGACTGTAAAAGATCTCTGTATTTACTGGCTCCTCAATAATAAATTCCTGATTTATTACAAATCATAAAACATGTCTAGCCTAGTGATTAACCTATTTAAGTATTCATAATCTACATATGCTGTATCATATATAATAGATCATACATTTTCGTTTTATGCCAAAACTGTAACAACATGTTGAAATACAGAGAAAACAGTGCTATAAATGCTAAAACTGTAAAGATTAAGGAACAACAACAACAAAAAAAAAATCAAACAAACAAAAAACCAAAACCCAGCAAAACAATAAAGATGACAAAAGGGGAACAGTTCCTCTGTCAGAGGAAGTGCAGTTTCACAGAAATGTCCACAGCATACAGAAAGAAAGGAAAGTTTTCTCACGCAGTTTCATTTTCTGATCAGCTTGAAAAAACATGATAGAGTCTTGGGAAACTCACCTAATAAGCCTATTACATTTGTTTTCTTGGATATATGCCTATAAGGAGCTGTTACTTCTATTACAAGCATACTTACCAATACCTATAAAAGAATAAAATTATACATGTATTAAATATACCAAACAAAACAGGGGAAAATAAAAGAGAAATTCAGAGAAATTAGATGATTATTCAAATACAAGACAACAAAATTGATTTTCATGCTCTGCAATTGCCAAAAGATGTGGAATGTGGGGATATGAGTAGTTAGACATATGCATATTTACACTCACATTGTGATAAGAAGGTGGGTTGAAATGTCACCGTATCTCGCTCAAAAACAAGTAGCTTTTGCCTTTTGAGAAAAAAAGAAAAAAACAACAGAATACTATAAGGTGCATATATGGAGTTCACAGATTTTATGAGCAAAGGGAGAAGGAAATACTGTATTGGAATCTCCCTCTAGTAAGCTGAAAAAGCAGTGAAAGTAGTAAGGCGAGATATCATCCAGAGCAAGGAGGATCCACAGACAATTACATTTAATCACTGCCTTAACATGGGCAATTTCTGGTATACAAGGTTTATTTTTGATGCAGTCTGAAAGATTAATTTCATTCAATTGGCTTAGATCAGAAGTGTGAGAAGGAAGAAATGGAATCACTTAAAATAGGAAATGATGCAAAATCATTGCTTCTTATGAAATGCAGTTTCTAGTGGTCCTTGAATAGCAGTTTTAAAATGTCTCCACTTGGCACAGAAGTCTGCCTTCACGGAGTTGAACTATCTTCATACCTCTCAGGAAGCTGATGCACAGGAGTTTTTTAAAAGTGAATTTAAATTCTGCTACTCTAGGAGTGCTGCAAGCCCCAAACATTATGCAAGTCTCAAAACTGTAAAATAAAAACCACCCTGAAAAGCAGAAATTCTTCATTTATCATTCTCAGTTTTAGAAAGATTAAATAAAAAAAGCACATGCCAAAAAATCAGGCCACTTTAACTTAGTAAGCTCAGAGAAACCAGAGGACCAGTATTTGTCATTTGAAACAAAAACTTTTTCTTGGACACCAGTAACCTCATCCAAAACTAAGGAGACTAGATCCACATATGTGCCCATTTTCTATATATAGGCTGGAATACATGCTAAGGGAAGATACATATTCCAAGGTACAAAGTGAACTGGTTTTGTAGATTATTCCTTCTTATCACTTTCCATAGGCAAGTGAGATGACTAGTGTATCGGATAGCTATCTGATTGTCAGATAAATTTATTTTATAGAACCACAGAATAATTAAGGCTGGAAAAGACCATTAAGATCATGTAGTCCAATCACTGACCCATTACCAGCATGTCCACTAACCTCTGCCACATCTAACCTTATTCTTGAACACCTCCAGGGAAGGTGATTCCACTGCGTCCTTGGACAGCCTGTTCCAGTGCATCACCATGCGTTCTGATAAGAAATTATTCATAAAATCCAAACGGAACCTCCCCTGCTGCAACTTGTGGCCGTTCCTTCTCTAGTTACCTCGGAGAAGAGGCTGACCCTCACCTCACTACAATCTCCTTTCAGACAGCTGTAGAGAGTGATAAGGACACCTATGAGCCTCCTCCAGACTAAACAATCTCTATTTGTGACTGTATGAACAGACACAGAAGATTCAGAAGTCATGCAGAACTGTCAATGCAATGGCTTCATTAGCAATTGAATCTTCTACATAATTATTGCATGGAATGTATGGGGAATGCATCTGCTCCTCAGATCTACTATCTAGTTGTACAAAAAAAAGTACATTTATTGTTCTTCCAAACAAGCACAGTATTGTTTCTTGAGAAAGGCTCTGAAATAAGTCTTTGAAATGCACAAGCATCTTTCCAACTTGGAATCGGTAAAAATGACTCAGCAGGTACCAGGTCAGACACTACATAAAGGATGCTCACCATAATCAAATAGATTTGCAGTACACTTAACTTTAAACCTCATGATACCAAGATTATTGTTCTTAAGTTTACAGCCACTTGAGAATTATAAGTAAGCATATCAATACACTCAAAACTATCTCCATTACCTACAAATTTACTTTCCAGAGATGGTTTACAAATTCAATAAGCTCAATATCTCCATGTGAACTAAGCTGTGAATAATAGAATTTATATAATAATGAATTTGTGAATATAAAATTCACAAAGTTAGCATTTAGCAACACAAGTAACAAGAATATGTGTTTCTCAGAAATACTAAACAAATTACAAAAGAAATTTAAAATAACTTTAAGTTTGCAAATTCAGACTTAGAAGTGAGGAAATACAAGACCCCCTAGAAAAATACTAAGTGATTGTATTTTAAAAGTAATAAAATCTAGTCCGCATCCCATATCCCATATCCCCATATCCACAAAAATCACTGCTCACCTAGGATCTCATTGGAATAAATTACTTATCACCTTCCTTACCCTGTCACTGCTTCCTCCCTCTCACTACAGTTTTTCCTTAGATGAACTAAGAGATTTCATATAATAAGGAGTCAAGTAATTCTTACCAAGCTGTATTTCACTGGATATTCAGGTAGATCTGAAGACAGTTTGTATGTTCAAATACTAATTTTTCCAACTCTACCTTATAGGTCTAGTAAATTACACCTTTTTCTCATGTAAAAGCTCAAAAGCATTGGTGGAAGGGAATAATTAATCCCAACTTTCATCAGTTTCTGAGTGTGGAAGTTTCAATGCTTCTATTCTTTACTGTCTTCTGGATTTAATTTTCCTTTTCCTTGACAGAATCAAGAATTAAAAGCAAATACATGCTAACCCATCCCTATAACATAAGCAATTGCTCTTCTCCGATTTTTTATTTCACCAGAAATGTGTGGATCAGAACTAAGGGACATGGCAGCATCAGTCTAGGCTACGCTAAATAACAGCATAAGCTTTGTGGAAGAGCAGAAATTCTTATCCTGAATTAAGCCTTCGTTCTGCTCCCTAAAGCAAAAGACAAATTTTTGTCTTTGATTACAAGTACAGCCACATTTCTACGATGCATTCTCACTTATACAAAATTTCCTATCATGCCTGTTACTATAGTATCTCTGTCTAATAAATGAGTTCTGCTACTCAGGGATTTGCAGCTGTTTGAGTACTAATGTCATGGTGTACAGATTTTAATAATTTGCTTAAGATTTAAATATAGAATTTTAAATTCTTTTTTTTTCTTTTTCATTTTATTTCCCTCTTTTTACACTGTTTCATTTCCTATTACTTTTCAACCACAGTCACGGATGACTTTTTTCCCCTTTCAGAGAAACAATAAATCCTGGCACTTAACAAAATTTAGCTCAATCTGATATTCATTTCTCATCAGAAATTAAAAAAAATAAATAAATAGAAAAGCACACCATCTATTTTTCTCTATTAGAAAAGTTATTACTATTTTTGAAGTAAATTGCCACTCTGTGTTCGAATGAGCTAATGCTGCTCTAATTATGGTTAGTAAAGAAAATGTTAAATTTGACATTTGTAACTGCTCAGGCAGATCTTCATTGGCAGAAAATATCGTATTTTACCTAGCACTCTTCAGTATTCTCTCTAACAATCAAAAACCTGTCATGTCTGGGCATTATGCTGCAGATAATTGCTGACTGTAAAACTTAGGTCTCAGTTTGAGCCAGGTATTTTCTGATAGGAGGCCCATTAGGTACTAACACAGCCCAGCTATTTCTCATTAGCTAGAGGTGCATGGTGTGTATTACAGAACGGTGAACACATGGTGCTGTGGGCACTAAGCACATAACTGAGGGTTGGGGATCTTTCTTGCAGTCTATTACCAAATATTTGAACTACACTGAAAATGCAGAAGAAAACCCCACCATGAGACAATTAAATAAGAAAAAAAAAGGAAAGGAAATTCTTTGGATGATGAATCAGGTAAATTTACATACAGAAAGATTAAAAGAATATATATAATACTTGGAAAGGACAGTAATGCAATAAACTCTCTCCAAATTAATTTCTGCTATTTTTTATACTATTTTGTACTTATTGTTTCCTCACTGAGTCTGCAGATTTTCTTCAGAAGGCATGGCCAAGCAGACTGTGACTGTCCCTGGGACCTTTCAGAAGGATGCAATATGAAGGTAGGAACCTGCACTAGTAGGAGTCCCAAAGCGGAACTGCAGCACCACTCTGATCAATCCTTGATGGAAGGAGTCCAACTTACACCTGCCTGCCCAGCAGTGTGGCTGTTGCATTTATAGTCTTCTACTTGTATGAATGAAATATTTGCTGATAAAAGCAAAAATCCCATCATTTAGACCAGCAAAGTAATTTTCACAGATGTTTAAGGTCTATAGAAAAAAATACAGGTCAAGCTAATTTTACACTTGGTTGTATTTTCTTTTAAACAGATGGATTTATTTTTACGGTTTGTAAAGACAATTTTTAATTTATATTTTAATTATCTCTATCCCATCTATACAATTTAATCACTGATTTATTTCCCTTTTTAGCACAACATCAATTTCCATACATGTAATTACTGTCTATAGCAATGAATGCAAATAATTTCATTTTTTTTAATGAAAGGGATGATGTCTCATTTAAAGACACAAAGATTTAAAGGTAAGATGTCATGGTAAAAAAAAACAACAACCAAACAAATCCCAAACACTAAAGAAACTGCAGAGAGTAAGAGGTGTAACTCAACATCTAATCCAACCTCATTTTGCATACCTCTTGCTCAGAACTGCACTATAACTTTCTCCGCAAATTCACACACCATCTCATTGTCTCTGAAAAAGCCTTTGAAGTGAACATGAAGACACAAACAGTATCATTTCCCAGTTCAAACTTGGACAGACTTATTTTGATGTAATTCTACCTGTATGGAGAAAACCAGCAGCACTGCCCCCAAGAGTCTGTGACATTTTTAAAATCAGTAAAACACACCTTACGTCTGGTTGTGAGTATTCTCATGATTTTACCACAAATCTGTCCAAATGGTACAGATGCTCAAGCCAGCAAAAGGAAACATATGAATATAGTAAAAAATAGTACAATTGATCCTGCTCTCAACTGTTGAAGATATCTATGTGAATACAAAAAATTTAGGAAAATGGTGTAGTTACATACACCCATAGAACTGATCACCCGAATAAGTATAACTTGCAAGGTTGCTTTAACAAATGCAATACTTTTCAGTACTTTTAAAAATACTACGACTTTTCTACATACGTAGGATATTTCCAAACAAATGGAGTGTAAAGGACCATAAGCATTTATTGCTCTAGTTCATAAATCATTTTCCTCTCCAAGAGCAACTGCCAAAAAATAACTGTATGTTTCAACGGTGACATTCTACTATAAGCAAAAACTTGTGCAAAGCCTAGAGAAAAGCAAAAATATTACCACAGGTTAATGTGTATAGCAATTCAGATTCAAATGTCTTTTACAAATGTATGTAACTTTTTAATATGCTGATGCAAATGGGATCAAATACTATGCAAAAAAGTGTACCTTTTACATTTGACCTAGCAATAATCAACACTGATACAACTGGAGCAAACAAAAAACAACTTGCTACCACTGTTATAGGCTGTTGATACCACTGTTATCAACTGTACTTAATTTAGACCAGAACTGCTGTGAGATACAAGAAGTTGCAAATTTCCATGTGACAGCTGAACTACTTTATAAGAAAAAAAAAAAAAAAAAAAAAAAAAAAAGATCCAACCCTAGGAACTGATAGATTGCACGTGTCAGTGTGCATCACTGAACAAGATGACAGGACTCAAGTTAACCAAGTATTTATCCCTTTTGTTGTAATTTGTTGCAATTGTTACCAAAGAATTTTAAATTAAGGTCATGCTTTCACACATTATATTTGTGCTGTACTGTGTGTACTGTATTTTGATCAAAGGTAAAACTTTCAAAAGATAACATTAGAAACAGGTAGGAACGCACTGCATAAAATTATAAAATAAAACCTTAAGCAAAAGGAGAGAGAAATCAACTTTAATCAGATTTTTTTTTTTTTTCCTAAAATTAGTATTTTGTTCTAGGAACTAAAATAATTGAAAGAATGCAGAAAATTTCCAGTCAGAATACAAGACAAATATGATCAGACCTGATGAAGATACATTTTTAACATCATGTCTGAAATACTAACTAGTTAATGAATCTCCTTTCAAGTCATTACTTCTTCCTCACCACTACTTTCCTTCTTTCGCTTTGGCTACTGTAACTGAGCTGTAACTGAGGTGCCTTTTCGACAGCCTTTTCTTCTTTCATCTGTCAAAAATGCTAAAAAGAAAATTAATTAATTTCATTAAAATTGAAGAGGGAGCCTTGTTGTGAGCAATAACAGAATTATTTTGATTTATTGCTTATTGTCTGGTAATAATCAAGCCACAACATCAGTGCTGGTAATCTGCTGGAGTAACAGTGCCATAACACATGGTTAAGCCCAGGGTCACACATATCAATATTTACAAATCTCTCCATAAAATACTAAATCCTTTAAGGAACATCTCAAAATAAATACTTCAGGCAGACTAGGTTAGTGATTACTATTACTAGGAAGTTGAATATAAAAACATAGAAAGCTACGCACTCTTGTATCTTCAAGGGGATAGGCTTAAGACCATTCTTAGCATGAGCACAGATCATTCTAATTTGTACAAAAGCTCAGACAGACTTTG
Organism: Tragopan temminckii; assembly: GCA_028571105.1. Taxonomy (NCBI): domain Eukaryota; kingdom Metazoa; phylum Chordata; class Aves; order Galliformes; family Phasianidae; genus Tragopan; species Tragopan temminckii. The sequence goes on from JAOWBP010004700.1 coordinate 34,902,223, forward strand.
ACTGACCAAAATAATCAAATTCTGACCAAGGCAATATCAGCCTTTTGAGTCAGTTGTCTTTACATATCCTTTGAAACTACACTTAATACATCGTGTTGTGTTTTACTTAGTTCCCTTGTTCTAAATATGGCCATCAAGTTTGTTACAAATATTAGTTTCTTAAGAAACTTTTGGCTGTGAGAGCTCATATGTGGCAGTATTTGCCAGATCTGATCAAAACATAACTTTGTCATTCTATTTTTCTGCCTGCTGATGTTTTTTTTTTCCAGTTTGTGTTGTACATTTCTCACATAAGAAACACTGTAAGAAAGGCGAAGTTTTCTGCAAACTGAATTTTCTTCTCAGCTAAAATCTGTTTGAGAGCCATTTATGGTGCTTTAACAATATAGCCATCATTATTATTTTATTGCTTTATAAGCAATCTTGTAGATTGCATTATCAACACAATTGTTCATTGACAGTTATATCTTCAAGCACAAATAACACAACTAATTCTGCAAGACTGTCTACTTCATTTTCCATAGTTTTTTGCTTCATACAGAATATGCTCCACAGAAAAAACACGTTTTCATACTGAAGCAGAGATGAACTTTTGCTTTTACAATTGCTTTCCAGCTCTTAACAGTGTTAATTAAAGTGATTGTAATGGTGACCCAAGACAGGAATTCACGTGTTATATAGAAAAAATGGTTGAGAAATATGTTGAAGAGAAGTAGTTACAATACCTGCATTGAGTGCTAAAGTGTGCTACCTTCATTAAAGGATAAGGATTACTCAGGGAGAAACTGCTGCTTTCTAGTTATAAGTTAGAATTTCTTGTGTGTTCTCATATTACTAGAATTGAATGGAATAGCATCTCATCTTTGTTCCCATATTCAGATATACTTAATAAAGGAATTAAACATAGTAGACAAAATATTTTTCAAGCCTGACAAAATAACAAACCTTAACAAACATTTGGTTTTAAGGACTTAACCATAACCATTTGTTTTTGTGCATTCAAAAAATCTCAGAAGAATGAGCTAGGGCTCATTCCTCTTCAATCTGAAAATCATTCTTCAAGAAAGACTTAAAGAAAAACACAACTGATTATGCTGTTTTTTGTGACTCTGGGGCTCACACTCTATTTTCCTCCTGTAAATAGAGTGGTCATGTTCATCAAAAGAGAAGCTGTGGATGCCCGATGTCTGGAGGTGTTCAAGGCCAGACTGGATGGGGTCCTGGGCAGCCTTGTCCAGTGGGTGGCAGCTCTGCCCATGGAGGAGGTTGGTACTGGGTGGGTTTTATGTGATGTCCCTTCCAACTTAAGCCAGTCCATGACGCTATTCTGTGAAAAGCATTAAGGATAAAACCACTACTATCCTGAAGCACAGGGAAGCAAGGTAGCAAGATGTTTATGAAGATACCTTTCTCCAGAAAAGATGCCCCAGCTACATGTAAGCAACCGAGGGTAGGCAGGAAACTGCCTCTCATGGCCTCCTGTCTCACCATTGCTTACATCCTGAATTTGCAGCAACAAGCATCCTATCTATGTTGTGGAAGGGAAGAAAAGAAAAAGAAATCCTTCCTCTTGTTATTTTGATTATTCACTTTGCATATTTTCTAACTTAAGAAATCAAAAGCTATTTGATTTGTCTTCTGACACTCAAAGTCTAGTTTTCAAGAAAAAAAAAGAAAAAGATTTTTAGGTTTGTATGGGAACTGCTGAGTCACGGCCTGAACCTCTGATTGATCACCTGGGGCGAGCAGTGAGTCAGCCATGGGAGCAGAGGTGAAGGCCTGACTCCACCTCTTCTAGACCCATTTAAGAGCTGACTACCAGTGGGGGAGGATCTCTTCTGGAGATCATCCCTTCTGGAGATTTCTAGCGAGCCCAGGATACAGGTGAGCGCTTTATCTTTTCTTTGCTCCGGTATAATAACAGCTTAGCCGAGCTCTTTGGCATTTATAACATCTATATATCCATTGATTGTACAGGGTTAAACTCATCACTAGATAGGAGAGAATCCAGCAAGAAAAATAAGTATAAGTCAGGAAAAACAAAACAGAACAAAACACCATAAGGATTGCTATTTGTCCACTGCCAATACAAAATGAAATTGTCAGATGGAAGGTATGCTGTTTTTCAAGTTTGTTTGCTGTAGGAACTCTACCCTCCCATTGCATACACTATCAATATATTGTACTAAAATAAACCAACAATGGGAAAATATCTTCTAATGTGAAATCTATTTCAGTACTCGAATTGCTTAGAACACTAAGCAGAAGAACAGTTCCTGTTATCACTCTTCCCTTCAACCGCACTCAACAATATTTTGTAAATGCCAGTGCTCTCCACTTGCTAGTCTGTTTTAAAGGATGCCTATCCTTGGGTATTCTAAGGGGCAATTAAGGTTGCAGGACTGAAGATCGCTCTTTCACAATTAAAAAAATGCAGAGTATAGAAAACCAAAGTGATAATGAGGAGATCAATTTTAGCTCTCATATCCTATTGCACTTTTCTACATTCAAGGACATTATGAGCACATTTTCTATACAGAGTAGAACTTTAACTGTTTGTTCACTGTTTGCCTGTACACTGGAATGTATCTGGAAATTGATCTTCATTGCAAGTAGTCCCACACTGATTTACTTTATCAATACTGTAAATAAGATTCTTTATTTTCACTTAAATTTCCAGGAGGAAAAGAAATATGAACAATTTGTACCCCAAAATTATTAGTCATATATTCTGTACTTTTTCAACCCACATGGCTCTAATATTGCATGTCATGAAGGAAATTCTTAAAATTAATTATATAAGATTCACTCCAACTCAGAAAAGCCAAAAACATACATAAAAAAAGAAGAGCCCTAACTACACTGCAAGGAAAGGAAAAAAATAAAAAAATCCTTATGAAGTTTTTCCTTAGAAAGAGAATGCTTTGGCGTTCCTCCAGTGACTTTCTAGCAGAAGACATCAACTTACTGTTAGCTTTTTCAGCAGCTACTCTGCAGTAAAATCTCAGAATCAAAGAATTGCTCAGGTTGGAAAAGACCTTCAAGATCATCAAGTCCAACTGCAACCTAGCCATACTACCCTGACTCTGACAACCGTCCCCTAAATCATGTCCCTGAGCACCACATCCAAATGGATTTTAAACACATCCAGGGATGGTGACTCAAGCACCTCCATGGGGAGCCTATTCCAGTGCTTAACAACCCTTTCTGTAAGGAAGGTTTTCCTGATATCTAACCTAAACCTCTCCTGGTGCAACTTGAGGCCATTTGCCCTCGTCCTGTCACCAGTGAGAAGAGACCAACTCCGCTCTCGCTGTAAGCACCTTTCTGATATTGGAAGAGAGCAATAAGGTCTTCCCTCAGCCTCCTCTTCCCCAGACTAAAAACCCCCAGGTCCTTCAGCCACTTCTTGTAGGTCATATTCTCCAAGCCCTTCACCAGCCTTGCTGTCCTTCTTTGGACCTGCTGCATCACCTCAGTGTCTTTTCTGTATTGAGGTGCCCAAGTACTGAACACAGTACTCAAGCTGAGGCTCACCAGTGCCGAATACAAAGGCAGAATTACTTCCCTAGTCCTGCTCACCACACCAGGATGCCACTGGCCTTCTAGACCACCTGGGCACACTGCTGGCTCATATTCAACTGATTGTCCATCAGTACACCAAGGCACCAAGGTATCAGGCAGCTTTCCAACCACTCCTCCCCAAGCCTGTAAGGGTTGTCTGGGATTGCTGTGGACGAAAATGCAGGACTGGCTTGGCCCTATTGAAACTCATACAGTTTACCTTGGCCCATCGATCCAGTCTATCCAGGTCCCTCTGTAGTGTCTTTCTATTCTCAGGCAGATCAACACTCCCTCCCAACTTGGTGTCGTCTGCAACATACACAACACAGACATTTGATATACACGCCAAACTTGCATAAGAATTCCTTACTAACCTCAAGTTTCTGTTAGGGAGTACCTTGCTGCTTTAAAGTGCTTGCCAAAATATGACATCTTGCTGCTCTGTTAACACATTTTATTATAATCTCCACCAGACTCTTCCAGAAAGAAAAGAGTCAGTCATGTGTTTCATTTGCTTAAGATAGAAGAACTAATAGCAAATCTTTCTGGTTTCAGAGAAATGCATCTGTGCAAACTAGATTAATTCATCCCAGCCATCGACTGAGACAACATTCTATCTCAAATGTTTATTAAGCTAAGAAAGTAAGAGTGGGTAAGTAAAAAGGAGAGGAATGACAATACATTGACTAAGCCACTGCAGTTTGAGGAACACATATTTGGTTCCATATGCCATTACAAATCTACTGATGACACTTGTGGCAAGACATTTAAGAGATGATAAAAAAAATGAGGAGCACAGTCAAGAAGGTACTAAGTAGATTTGGGCACCTGGAATCCAATCTCATTGAAATTACTTGTAAAGCTTCTGCTTTTGCTTGCATGTATCTATCACAATGCTTGCAGGTTCTTCTTGGCATGTGCTGCTGTGGAACAGCATTGGCTAAAAAAAGGTATCAAGAAATTGGCTAAATGACACCAGCAGCAACAGGCACTGTCTGCAAATACAGGCACCACTGAACATACCACGATATCGTTAGGGTGTCATTGAGCTGGCCATCAGACACCTGATGAGCTCAAGCCCATGCAAGGTTTTTCATTAAATCCAAACTACCCCTAGGAATATGAGACCTCTGCTTCCGCAGTCATTCACTCCTTTGCCTCCTTCACCCTTTCTACTGCACTTCCCCTCACTGTCCCAACTCTCTCTCCTTCTTCTTTGTTGGAAAAAAGAAATGGACTTGATGAGCCAAGGAAGCAGCTCAAAGATGTATCTTTAAAAGGCTGAAAACAGTTCATGTTCTCCAGGTTTTGGAATGTTCATTTTTCTGTCTTTCCTGTTCTCTTCCTCATTGTGCAAAGCTCTCTTTTTTCTGGCCTCTCCCTTGTCTATTCTGAAAGTGAAAAGAAACAGGTATTCAAAGAATTAAGACCGAAACACGTATCAGTTCAACTAAATCCATCCATTAAACTTTCCAAAAGAATGCAAAGAGCAGTCTTTCTCATAAAAAAAAAAAAAAAAAGAACAACAACAACAACAAAAAAAAAAAAAAAAAAAAAAACTCCACAAAACCCTCTGCAGTTAGAGAGACTATGGAGAGTAGGAGACTTCGAAGAATGTAAACTTTCCTTAAAGTTTTGTCTTTCAAACACTTCACTGATTTGCCCCTTCATTTATTTTAACAGATTTAAAGATTTACATTGCAATTTTTTTTCACAGATGTAAGTCTCTGCATCTGAAATCCCAAACTCTGTGTGACTACTTAGTATTTTTCAGTGAGAGTGTTACATTAATTCAGTTGAATTTCTGGACTCATTTAGTCTAAAAAATTAATGTATTTGGAGTAAATTGTTTGATACTTGCAGTATTTTAAGAAAAGACTTGTTTAAAGTCACAGAAAATCTATCAGTTGTCATCAGAAATTAGTGAGATTTTTCTAATGGAGTAGAAAGCTCCATAAACCAATGACTTACAGTGTATTGAATCTTTGGAGATTCTTCTACAGTATATTTGCATTTTCTGACATCAGCCAAAATCATACATTCTCTCTAGATCAGTTTTTCTGTCAATAAGTTAGAAAACAGTCATTTTTGGAAGACCACTCTCTTCAGTAGTTTTCCTCTTAATACAATGTGTAGTACAGAGGTAAGCACTCACAATCACCCCAGTTATCACGCAGTCATGATCATATACACACTTGGAAATGAAGCGGACAAGGAAATAGTACAGGATTTCAAAACAGATGGTGAAGAACTGTGAGACCTCAAGGCATACTTCAAAGGTGGAAGTTCTACATGCTCTTTTTAAACTGAAAATCAGATTCAGGTACTATTTTGCTGAAACTTGTTAAAAGCCATATTATACATCATTTTAATAGTGAAAATCCTGAAACAATCTTTTAACTTGTGATGAAGTCACATCTTTTGAAAAGACTGTCAGTGTTCAAAGATACAGAGAGACAATAGCCTACATACCTACTATTTCATTGTTAAATAGTTAATTGTCTTAAATACTAAGGATTGTGCCTTGTTTCTTATCTAAATTTGTCTTGTTTCAACTTCTGTTTGCTTTTGTGTCTTGCCATGCCTTTGCGTACAAAGGTATTCACAAAACCAAAACATCCTATCCATGCAAAATTTGAAATATGAGCAGGAATTAGGAAGGTAGAATGTGTCATGGAGGAGGTTTCATCGATTTCAAATGCTTCCATCCACAGCAACTTAAAAAGACATCATTTTTTATGTACAGAAAACAAGTAAATATTACTGAGCATTCTGAGAGTAAGTAAAGGAAGTGAGTAGTGAAGCACGAGTGAGTACATAAAGGAAGAATGAAGAAAGAATTTCTCCTCTATACTTTCTCTACAAGAAACTACAAGACCTGCACAATTTTCTATTTCACAGTTCAGACATAAGGCTTACGTATTTCTTATTCTCTCTTATAAGTATGTAATTCACAGTATTTAAAGGAGACTTGGGTATATAACATTTTATCATTTATTTTCTTCCTTTGACTTTTTTTTTTTTTTTTTTTTTTACCACATGGAGCAGTAATCTGAGAGGCAGAAAACCAGTCTGTCTTTAATGTTTCCCATACAGAACCAAAGAGAGCTCAGATCTGACCCAACCTGTACAACGACTTGGAAGCAGCACAACACATTTTTAATTTTATCAAAACTTTTTGGTCTTCAAATAGTCTTTGAGTCTTTGACCATTTTCTGAAGCAACATAAGTAAACAAAAATTAATGCTTCTCAAAACAGGAAAAAAAAGGATAAATTTTGATCACTATTCTAAAGACTGTTATTAGGTCTCTTGAAATCTTTATTCAAACTCCATATATTGGATGGCTGCACCTTGCTGTTTGTTCAAGTTTCCATAGGTAACAGACAAAGCTAGCTACCTGGCAACAGTCTGAAATGGAGAAAGCTGACACTGACAAAAAGATTACTGGCAACGTGAAAGAAACGGGAGTGGGATAATGGCAAAGGCAAAGGCAAAAAAAAAAAAAAAAAAAAAAGGAATAGGGAAAAAAAAAAATGAGTAAA
>JAOWBP010004700.1:34910448-34928249 GCA_028571105.1 Tragopan temminckii
ACTGGAATGGGCTGCCCAGGGAGGTGGTGGAGTCACCAACCCTGGAGGTGTTCAAGGAACATTTGGATTTTGTGTTGGTGGACATGGTTTAGTGAGAGCTATTGGTGACAGGTGGATGGTTGGACTGGATGATCTTGTAGGTCTTTTCCAATCTTGGTGATTCTGTGATTCTGTGACTCAATTCAGGCAAGTGTAATAAGCATGAAGAATAATTAATATCCAGAAGATTGACAAAGACTGAAGAAACCAAAGAAGCAAAGATATGAAGAAAAAAAAGAGCCAAGAAAAAAAAGGAATACAGCATTAGGAATAGGGCAACAAGAGGATGCAATACTGCTTAGTCAAATTGGCCTTTACTACACTTACATTACACTTACATTATGTAAACAACTCTGAATAATATTAGTACGTATATGTTGTAGTAAAGAACATAATACAGACTTCAGCTTGTCTTCACAAAAAACAAACGAATACAAACAAAAATGGCAAAATAAACAGACTCATGAAATTTGTACTTTGGAAAGTTGTGAAACATTGCCATTTGTTCAGCTTATTGAAAACTAAAATAGTTCTAAAGATTGGTTACAAATCAATCATTCTTGGTTAGCCCTATTTGTAAACATAGGACAAGAGTAAATAGGGCAACATCTGTCTGAATTTTCTACCAGATGTTCTTCCCAGTCACAGTTTGTAAATAAATCTCCTTAAGGTTAAAGTTTACCAGCCTTCTCTGGAACTAACATCCAGTGGTGTTAGTATCTAGCATAGACAAAGCCATGTTTTAATTCTTTCCCAAGACTGTGGCAGCAAATAAGTAAATGGTTTCTTTTTTTTCATCCCTGCCTCCTCCCCCCTGCTTTTGTTTTTCTGCATAGGTTAGATTTCAGGCTCATAAAAGACTAGGTTATACCTTAACCTTTTAATACTACCATGTGACTCAGGTACGCCTAAGCACTTGACAGTAACAATATAGCTGATGTTATACGGAAACACAGATACGAAGTTGCTTATTTCAAGGTACAACCGCTAGGGACCAAGAGATTCAGATCTCAAAAGGAAAATACATGCAAATCTAAATACATATGCATGTATAACATATGAACTTACATTACACAGTTCCTTTTCCATATACAAATCGCTCCTAGAATCCTAAATGTAAAAATACATGTATAAGAACCTTGCAATCAGAATACTCCAGCTATAAAATTATAGTTTATATATAAAGCATTACTGTAAGAAGCACCAGATAAATCAACGTGCCTTCCAGTACTTGAAGGGAGCACATAAACAGGAGGGGGTACGGCTGTTTACAAGGGTGGACAGTGATAGGACAAGGAAGAATGGTTTTAAACTGAGACAGGGGAGGTTTAGGTTAGATATTAGGAGGAAGTTTTTCACTCAGATGGTGGTGACACACTGGAACAGGTTGCCCAAGGAGGTTGTGGATGCCCCACTCCTGGAGGCATTCAAGGCCAGGTTGGATGTGGCTCTGGGCAGCCTGGCCTCCTGGTTGGTGACCCTGCACATAGCAGGGGGGTTGAAACTCGATGTCATTATGGTAATTTTCTACCCAGGCCATTCTATGTTTCTATGATGATTTCTTTTTTATTTTTTTGTTTAAATTATCCGTGTCTAATCTACCTATCCATGGACGTCTACCTTGCTGTCAAACATGATGATGTGCGAAATACCCATCACTTATGCAAAAAACAAACAAAAAAAACAATTCTTTTAAAAGTAAATGATCTACGCAAGCAGAATTTTCAGAACCACAGAAACCACATATCATTTGTGGCATATGCAGTTCCTCTATATCACTCCTTATGCCTCGGATAAATAAGATTGTTTTTCTGCTCTCAGGTACAAAGAAGTTGGTTTCACTGTAGAGAGTGAAAAATTTCACAGATCACTGAAGTGGCTTCAATAGCATGCAACACCCTCCAACCCTATGCACTGTACCTCAATGTCACAAAATACATCTGCCAAGCATACATCGTCGGGCAAGACCTCCTCTGTTATGCTCTTGTAATCCTACTGCTTTGCTGCTTTTTCAGGATTCTGCCAATCACAGTTCTCCTCCCTCAGTTTCATTCATCTTAGCATGCAAGTTCCCCAGGAATGACCAGCAGCTGCACTATCTGCAGATCCCAGCAACATACGACAACACACGATAACACTACATGCCAAAGATGCAAGCACTGCCAATTTCTGCATGCTCACAACAGGCTTCTCAGCCAAGAAACAGTCAGGATATTGAAGTTTAAATTATTTAAATAAACTAAAATAACAAACAAGAGACAAAATGAAATCTCATTCTGCCTTCCAATAGTGGCAGAAGCATTTCAGTGCAAAGTAGAGATTCAGCTAATAAAGAAAAGAGCTCGATAAATCAGGTTAACCTTGTTACCAACCATAACTTTAAGTTATTAACAACACTTAAGAAGAATGTACCTTATAGACAGTAACAAGCCCCTGTTAGCTGCGATACTAGTGGAGAATATCCTGATAATACTCATCCCATTGAAAGAAATATGCTCACAAATGGAAATAGATTTTTGTGAAGAAAGTGTGAAATGCTCTAAATTGACATACAATTTGCATGTTGAGGATAAACAAGAATTCATTTTTGCTCAGTTTTTAAGCACAGAATCAAACACACCTTCACATACGTAAAAAAGTTTTCCTTTCTTCTGTGTAAAAATTGCACAAATTCAGATTAAGCTGGAATAAAAATCTGAAACAAAATCCCATCCCATGTGTAGTCTTTTTTTCTGCAATGAACTCACAGTGTAAAAAATCCACTGCAGTTAACTAGTTTTTTTTTACAACCACATCATCATTAGAGTCAGAACAGACCCTTAAAGGACACCTAGTCCAATGGCCCTGCAATGAACAGGGGCACATCAGGATGCACAGAGCCCAGTCCAGACTGACCTTAAATATCTCCAGGAACAGGGCATTCACCTCCTCTCTGGGAAACAAGTTCCAGTGCTCACTACCCTTTTCCTCATATCCAGGTTGAATCTTTTGGCTTGAAACCACATCCCCTTGTCCTATCACAACTGACACTGCTAAAGAGTCTGTCCCCTTCTTTCTTATGGACTTCCTTTAGATACTGGAAGGCCACTATCAGATCTCCCCAGAACCTTTTCTTCTCTAGGTTGAGCAGCTCCAGCTCTCTCAGTTTGTCCTTATAGGGGAGGTGTTCTATCCCTTCAATCATTTTTGTGGCCCTGCTCTGGATGCACTCCAACAGGTCCGTTTCCCCCATACTGAGGACTCCACATCTGGACACAGCACTCCAAGTGAGGCCTCACCAGTGCAGAGCAGAGGGGCAGGAACACCTCTCTCAATCTGCTGGCCATGCTTCTTTTGATGCAGTCCAGGATATGGTTGACTTTCTGGGCTGCAAGAGCGCATTGCTTACTCATGTCCAGCTTGCAGTCCACCAGTATTCCCAAGTCCTTTACCACTGAACAAGTGAAAAACAAGCGTAAAACAAGAGTTATTTGCAATCAGCAGGCAGTATTTACATTTGTGGCACTGTACCAACAGATAAGGTGTGTATCTCCCAGCAAATAGAATGTTTTCAGGGTCCTGGGTATATCTGGTTCCCACATCAAGGGAACAACTTAACCACATCATTTAACCCCTGTCCAGGCCCCTCTGTGAAAGCCCGAGCAAGACACAGGCTGGACAGAGAAAGGAAGAAGAAACAAGAGGAGCGGGAAATATCAAGGTCAGAAAAGATGGAGGTAGAGGTGACATTTTAATTGGCAATAAATTAAATTAATTTTCTACCTGCCAAATCTGTTTTGCCCATGATTATAATTGTGAAGTGATCTTCTTTGTCTCAACCAATAAACTTTCCCCTTTCTACTTTTCCAATTTTTTCCACACTTCCTACTGAGGCAGAAGAGTGAAAGAGTGGCTGGGTGGAAGCTTGGTGCTTACTCAGGGATAACACACCACTTAGGGTAAATACTTAACAAGCACCTTTCAGTTTTATAATGGCAAGAGCCAGAGCAATTATGTGCAAGCCCCTTTTCAGCATAAGCACCTTGTACACTGCAGATACAACAATACATTTCACTACAAGTCCTGTTCTGTGACCTAATTTTCTAATTTGGTCTGGACAGAGATACCAGATACATAAGGCCAAGGACATTGAGCCAATAAGCTGTAAACAAACTTGAGTGCAGAATTACAGGCTACACGATCAGAATACCAGCGTGAATATACCCTTAGGCTGAGCAAATTCCATGAGAATGTAAGTGATAGATAAATCAGTGTCTGAGTAATAATCTAAATGGCTCTAGAACAAAGTACAACCCACTAAGTACCTGGCTGATAGAATACACCTAGGGGATGAATGATAATAAAGCCCCAATTTTAGGTTGAAAACATAAATCAAATCTAAATTAGTCAAAGATGAAACTGGTGTATTCAGTCCACATCTTCTCAATATGTTTTTTGAGCAATGGACTGATCTTCTCATCTCTGAAGTAGGTACACTAGCAGAGCACTCTTCAGAGATAGAACTCAATGATACAACGTGACAGGTAAAAACTGTCAGTAGTTTCTTAGGAAATCAGTTGGTACCTTCTCAATTCCAAAGCAGAATCACAGAATCATAGGGGTTGGAAGGCACCTCTGGAGATCATGAAAGTCCAAGCCCGTATTAAAGCAGGCTCCCTACAGTAGTTTACACAGGAAAGCATCCAGAGGTTTTTTAACATCTCCAGTGAAGGAGACTCCACAATCTCTCTGGGCAGGATGTTCCAGGGCTCTGTCACCCTCAAAGAGATTTTTTCCTCATGTTCAGATGGAACTTCCTATGCTCCAGTTTTTGTCTGTTGCCCCTTGTCCTGTCTCTGGGCACCAACAAAACGAGCCTGGTCCCATCCCTTGACTCCTGCTCTTTAGATACTTATAAACAATTTATTGATATTTATATACAGTTCTCTCAGCCTTCTCTTCTCCATGCTGAACAGTCCCAGATCTCCCAGCCTTTCCTCATATGAGAGGTGTTCTAGGCTCTTTATCATCTTTGTGGCCCTCTGCCGGACTCTCTCTAGAAGTTCCCTCTTTCTTGAATTGAGGAGCTCAGAAATGAATGCAGCACCCTGGATGTGGCCTGACCAGGGGGCAGAGCAGAGGGGGAGGACCACTTCCCTCTACCTGCTGGCCACGTTGTTTCTAATGCACCCCAGGAAACCATTGGCCTTCTTGGCCACAAGGGCACACTGCTGGTTCATGGCCAGCTTATTGTCCACCTGGACCCCGAGGTCCTTCACTGCAGAGTTCATCTCCAGCAGGTCATCCCCTAACCTATACTGATGCAGGGTTCTCAGATATTGCATCAAAGAAAATGAGATACCAAATGAGAGACACAGCATGAGCTCTATGCATTATCCTCCCACTTCCTCACTAACTAAACTTCATGTCTCACTTTTCCACTGAGTGAAAAGAGAAGAAGAAAGCAACAAGCAACATGGAGATCCAGGTGCAATCATGTACTTTCTATTATACTAATCTGTTTTCCAACAGATCTTTCAAAAATCTAAATGACAAAGAGCAGAAAGTAATTTCTACAGAAAAAGACATCAGAAATTCTATTTGAGACAAAACCTCTACATTTAGGCCTTTCTTTTTCAGAGGATTCTATTCCTTCACTTCTTCATATCACTAAAACAGTCACTACTTGATGCCTCTTAATTCTTTCCAGCCAAAGTGCTGAAAACATGAAAAGGAACTGCTTTACAGTTTCAGTTAGGTAACTCGCCAGAAAATATTAGAAAACTGAAGATGAAAACAAAGTAAATATGACCAATAAGTGCATGTACGTAAATAGTAAATAATTATCTGAGCATTATTACAACAGCTATTTTATTCAATTTCGGGCACTGCACTTGAAATCATAACAAAGGATAATAATAATAATTTCTAGGTCTAGAAGAAATATTCAAAAAGTGATTGAAAAAGTTTGTGATAAGTCATTTAAAAAAGAGAGAAGGAGAACACACAATTCAGTGCAAAGGGTTGCTCTCTGTCTCCATCGGGGATTCCACAATTATTAGTAGCTAAGACTGCAGCAAGAGAGAGCAAGGGAAAAGTTCTGTTAACATTGAAACAGACGGCCTAATGAGGTGATATTATGACTGTCACAGGTTTCTAAAACGAACTTAGGACATGACTTATCTGGAAGAACACAAGGATGAACTAAGTGATCTTATGATATCAGTACCTATTTTGCAAAGAGCTAATATTGTGTTTTTTCTACCAAGGCCTATAGCAAATATAAACAATGATGGAAGAAGTGATAATGCATAAATAGAATCCCTGCTGGTTATTTAGGAAAAAGGACAAAAAAAAATTTAAACTTTTGCTTTGTTTCCATTTGATCTTAATTCAAGCAAATCATCAGCTAAGATGCCACTGCATCTACAAAAAGCACTTTCAGATGACACATCAAATACTGATTATCGCATTTAAATGAAGCCAGAGGGCCTAATTTTTTAATGGAATCTATGAATGAAATCTATAGAGACTGGGAAAGACATAAAAACACATTATGCTGGAAACATAACCTATCTGGAAAAAAAATAAATGAAGAAACTCCAAAATGAGATATGAAGGAAAATAAGGTAGCGTTCTTCCAGTATTCAAGGAATCACTGTTGAGAAGGGGTGACGAACTTTTTAGCTCTATATACACTGAAAAAAATTCTTGACATCATTAAATAAGATATGCCAGAGTGCCTCATTCAGGAGGTTTTAAAAAATGTTTATGACAAATTTACATTAGGGATAGTCTATAGGTAGATTTCAGTAAGCAGGCTGCACGACCAGATGACCTTCACATAGCTGCATTTCTATGCATCTAAGTTGCCTGAAAAAGTTAGACCTGTAATAGCTACTTCCGTAATCAAAAATTTATGTACTCATATTGGAAGGAACAAATCAGAAATTCGACATATTTAACATCAAATAAGGATCAAAAAATTACCCTTTATAAAAATCTCTATAGATTCATGGAATAATAGAATACATACAGAAACATCTACTTTTAATATACACTAACTGTAAATATCCTTGTATTCTAAAAAGTATAAACAATCAAAAATCCCAAACTTGGAATTACTGGGATAATATATTCCAAAATATGCCAATATAATCATTTTCAAGACCAAAATTAACTGGAAAGATATCAATTGTTTTCTGGAAAAAAAAAATTCAGTAATTTTAGAGTTTTCTAAACTGTCAAAAATGAATGCTCGACAATAAATAAAAAAATCACTTCTAACTCAAAGGCTATGTTTTGTTTCACTCTAAATACAAAGGTAGGTCAAAACATTCATGACTTCCTCAGAGAAATACCTACTAACTGAGAAGTACTCTATCTGCTCTTGAAATTATCAAAGCTTTTATACATCTGGCAGAAAAGTCCTGCTGTCTTAAATTAGCCCTCCTGAAGATAACCGCAGAACTTGCTCAGAGGTGAAAAAGTTTATTTTATAAAGCTTACTGCTTTTTGGTACTGTTTACATGCTTATTGTAAAGAAGAGAAGGGACTTTTTTTTTTCAGAACACTCCCTGGGACAGACAGCATGTTATAATATATATAATTATGTTATAATATATAATATATTATGTTATAGTAACATAATTAACTGGTAAACAGGCTGTGATACTACATCGCCTCACAGAAGATAGCAGAGCTCAAGGTCTCCAGAAAGTGACCAGCAGCAATATGCTTCAGTACGTTTATATTGGTTAGACTTCTGAGGTCTGAACAGAACTGGTAAAACATAAAGAACAGAAAACAGTCTTCCAGGGACTGGGATGTGTGAGTGTCAACTCACAGCTCATGTATCATTATGCACCATTAAGTTCTACTTGGGTGGGAAAAAAACATGACCACTGAAGAACGCATTCCTGCAAATCCCATTTATCTTGTCAGCACTTTAAAGTTATTTCATGAATCAGAACCACTGTCATTCCACCTCAGGGTAGGCACACTGGTCTGATGACTTCCATTTGGTTCTTTTATAAAAAGATTGTTAATGAAAAATGTTTCAGCCATTTTATCCACACTTTCAGTATTAGATTTAAGCTCCACAAGAACTCCTGTTATTTATGCAGATGAGAAACTAAGGTTTTTCATTAATTCTTATTCTTGATTTTCAAACAATCACGTGGCTGCTTCTTGCCACGTGTCAAGAGTTTATGGGCTGGTTCGGCCCAGTTCCATGACTAGCAGGATGGGAGAACGCACAGACCGTTGCCCTGGGAAAGGGAAAAGGGAAAAGGTAAGGAGATGGGCCCAAAAACAAAACAGTGGCAACGATCTGAGGAGAAACAAACTAATTCATTAAATAAGACACCTGAATACAAGATAACATGAGATAATATAATACAACATAATTGGAATTGAAGCAAATAAATAAAATAAGATGAGAGAGAGTTTCTGAACACTGAAGGCCTTACTCTGTGTAAGCTGAGGTGATATGTCTGGGAGCAGAGATGAGCCAGAAGATCAAAAGGGATGGTCAAGTGATCTACAAACGGTTTTTTATCTTTCCCTCTGAGCGGAAATGGTAACAGAAACAGCAAACAGCCCTCTAGGGAATGTAGTTCTTCTTCTCTTCTGGCACAGGTACCTGGAACTGGAGCATTAACTCTTTAACTCCCAGTGTACTACATAATGTGATGATGTGGAATACCGATAACCAAAAATCATAAAACCATGATATCATGTTACACATTTCTTTCAAATCACAAAGAAAAGAGTCTTCAAGCACTCTGGTGTGCTCTCAATCAATGATCAACAATGACAGACAGCACCTTGACATTCTATTGAGTACTCCAACTAAAAGATCAGCTCAATACTAGGCTGTGGTCAAACACAACAGACGGTATTTTAGAGAGCAAAAAGGACAAGGTCAAATAAAATAGAAAACATAACTATCTTCATCAGTAAGTGCTCTCTAGCCTGACACTATCTATTTAAAAAAGGAGACAGAACACAAGAGAGACAGACATACAAGTAGAGATAGGAAGTGAGGAGATAAACAAGAATAATAGTTACGAGGGTTATGAATTAAAAGAGCTTGGAAAAAAAAAAAGAGAAAATTACTAGCAGAGGATTGTGCCATTAATAATTAAAATTCAGCATGACATAAGGTACTTGCCTAGAAGAAGCTGGATGACAAAGTCAACTCTCATCACCTTTCCTTCAGTTCAGGATTGTATGTGCTTTCTCACTACTTTTTTCCCACGCTCTATCATTCCCTTCCCACAGTGTTTACAGGCACTTGACATATTAAAGGTATCAAATTATCAGTCAGGAGACAGGAAATTCAACCTGGAATTTGAAATACTGAGCAATATCCAACTGATTGTAAATCAGCTAACAGAATCACAGAATCACAGAATCACCAAGGTTGGAAAAGACGTTCAAGACCATCCAGTCCAACCATCAACCTACCATAGTACTCACTAAACCATATCCCTCAACACAAAATCCAAACGTTCCTTGAACACCTCCAGGGTCTATGACTCCACCACCTCCCTGGGCAGCCCATTCCAGTGCCTGGCCACTACTTTTCAGAAAAGTGTGGTCAGGCACTGGAACGGGCTGCCCAGGGAGGCGGTGAAGTTTAATTAGTGTTCCCTGCTTATGCAGTAGTTTACGAAGTGTTCAGTCAGTGCACATCATCAGTTCTGCCTTGGCCATTAATTCAAATCATACCACTGTCTACAGTCTGAAAAAAATCAGTGGTGCTGACAGCACATAAAAAAGCATGACCCACCCAAAGCCCAGCAGACCGGGTTGGCATTCAGGGCAGACACCCAGCAGTGTGCAGCCCGCAGCAGGTGGGATGCAGGGAGGGGCTGGGAGGAGATCATCTGTTGTGTATATGCTCATAGGATGTGAGTTTGAGCACAATTGCTAGACTTTTATATAACATTTCTATATTGAACTCACCATCTCTGGGAGCTGTTTGTGGGACGACACATTAACAAGGAAGCAGTACCCTTACATTCACCTGCAACACAGCTAAGAAAGCTCCCAACTCAGACATGCCTCTCATTTGTTCATTTTTTAACTATGTATGCCCATTTCCATGGCTAATGAGGCCTACCGTTCTGTAGGTGGGACTTGGATTTGTTCATAGGTAATTTTTTTCCCAACATGCTGTCAGAGGACATATCTCCCTGGCTCTCTGATCCGGCATGGGAATAGGTTCAGGCTGCACTACAAACGAGATGCTTCCCAAAAAGCAGATGCTTTCTGTAAAAGTGAGTTTTAACAGCTTAACAAAAGGTAGAACATTAAAATCCTAAAAATACCAACAGTAATTCAATTAAGCTTAGGGAAGCCTACTCAAATAAAATCCTTACCAAAAAAAAAAAAAAAAAAAAAAAAAAAAAAAAGCTAAAGGGAACCGAACTGCACTAAAACTGAATTAAAAATCCAATAAAGGAACTTTCAAGAGTTTAAATAAAATGGCTTTAAACAACTTAAATCACAGTAACTCTGAATCCCAATAGACCAATATTTCTCATCCATCCACAATTTCAGCACATTCTGAAAATAAACAAACATTGAACTTTGACACAATACAGCACTGCAACGAGCAAACCAGAGTGACAGCTACAGGAAAGAGACACATTCTAAAAGATGGCAAACCTTCCCTTTCTAAGGTCTAAGAGAAGCTTCATGAAATAACATCAATACATTTTGCAAACACTGCCAGATCTGTCATATATGCTGAGGGTTGGAAATCAGTTACCTAGAATGTTGCAATCTTTGTGTTGTGACTTTGTGGGTCATGTTATCTACATCCATCCAGAACATCTTTAAGGACAAAATTCTTAATATACTCACTCTCCAAATATTGTCAGGAAACGACACTTCCTCTAAATCAGATGGCATTTATTTATTTATTTTCTTACGAGGTTGCCCACATGACAGCACGCTGTATGAACCTTATGAGGCCCCACAGAACTGTGGCGTTCATACAGAAAACACTTTTTTCAAGACTCAACAGTCATCAGCAGAGGTAGCAAGAGTCCATTACAGTCAGTAGCACACTGCAAGAGATCAGTTCTTTGTTATTCTTCACTGGACAGATACAGATATGACAGAAATCATAACACACAGAGATGTAAAAATGGGAGTGCAAAAAGAGAGAAAAAACATCTAACACTGGAAGACAAATAACTGAATTAATCAAATGAAGAGCCTAATTTAGCCTCCATCTCTAAATCATCTTTTTCCACACAGCATAGAAAGATGAAATACAATAAGTTAATAAAGCCGATATGCAGTAAGCTGGTAAGAAGACTCAGCTATATAAGTACAAAGTTCATGTCTGTACCTTTCTCTCTTAAAAGGTGTTACTGTGTGCTTATTAAGGCTATCATTCTGTGCTTTTGAAAGGACAAATGGAACAGAAGCCATTGTTTTAAAAGAGTAATCTAAAAGATCATGCTACTGCAGACTTGTACCACTCCATTAATTTATCCTGGTTTATTCAACCTTCAGAATTAACTCGCTGTTGAGGTACACAGCTAAGTCATATACCTGTGATGAACAAGAAGAAACATTTGGATCCTAATAGGTAATGCACAAAATAAATTAAGGAAACAGTAATAATGTCTTGATAGGAAACAAACTGTTCCAAAGACTTTGAGAATTGGGTATCAAATACCACCAAAATTTAACCACTTCTCTTTTTGCATAGCAAGAGAAAATAAATGTTTATGCATCAACATAAATCGTTTTAATCCAGTGAGATTTTTCATAGTACCAAAATTTCTCTTTTTTTTTCAAAGCTGATACACACTGCTCCTGCCACCCAAAAATATTTTTAAATTCCATCCAAGAGATACTTGCTATGCATTGTTGTATATCAGTGTTTCCACATCCCTAATTATTCCCATTATTGCCTAGACCTACACCAGCACCAACAACAAATTCTCCAATTCTCAAACACTAGTAATACTTTTTACCCATACAAACACTACAGTACAGTGGCTAAAACAATACTTTGTTGACTGTCCTGAATGATCAAGAAAAGCACGATTGATACAACAGCATTTGAGAATGTCTAGGTTCACTTAGATTTAGGGTTGGCTGAGTTATATGTTGGTTAGATCGGGTTTGTCTAAAACACTGAAATAACTAAAATACATAAAGAATATAATTTATTCTATTAAATTTTAAAAACATACAAAAGTGTTTCTAATTAGGTCTCACACATTTGGAATAAAATGAATCAAAATAAAGTCACAATAATCTCTCACATCTGCTTCCACATAACACATCAAACCTTTATGTGCCATTATGTGACATTTATCAATGTCATGATCTGTATATAAATTTCTTAGTATTTTTTCTGCAATATTTCACCAAACAATTACCAAACACGAAAGAACATAGAAAAACGAAAAATGGCAAGTTTTTTTCCAGCGCTTCTGCCAGGAAGTGTTAAAGCCAAATCCTTACTTATTTTGACATCAAAAATTATATTGTTTCTTTTTGGTGGAATTATAGTTCGAATCTGTGTATTCCAGTATGAAATGACCAAATGCACAAATAATAGTAGCTATCCAAAATTAGTTAAATGCAAGTGAATGACACAGGGCACTTTCACAGGACATGAAATGGGTACACAGAAAGACCTTTTCTGCAATTTTATAATACAAAGACATGATGATAAGTGATATAGTTTTATATGCATACACTCAGCAATTAAAGTGACACAGAAAATAAGAGAAAAATATAGAAAAGAAGATCAATTCAAAGAGAATTTATTTTAGACTGCATGCAGGATTTAAAAACTTAAAAGATATTTTCTTCTGTAATGGATAAGCAATTTACAGTTGTCTTAGAACTGCTACAGTTGATCAAAATGTATCAAAATTAAAATATCACAGTAGGACTTGAAACCAGGAAAAACAGGAGAGCTACTGGGAGACTACAACATTACTCTTTCAGCAGTATAATTTATGTTGACTTAAACAGCAAAATGTCCAAATTAATTCCTACCTAATTTCAGGCATTTATATTATAATCAGTAGGGAATGGCAAAGACATTTATTAATAACAGAGAAAGAAAGCCTTAGTTATCTAATCTTCAGTGTACTGAACACTCATCTATGCAGATACTGAATCTGATTACAAAAATAATTTGTCTTAACATTTCAAAAACTGTATACAGCTGTATACTAGCAGTAACACTGTTCGTTTTGCTCCACCTGTAGAGTACACTTACTACATATAAAATAAGAATGTGTTCTTTGAAATTTTTTTTGAAATCTTAGAATATGAAACTGGCAAAGTTATCTCAATAGGTTTAGTGTGTTATACTATATCAAGTCAAGTTCTCCAAAGAATGCCCTGGCAAAACACAATAAAAAACTACAGCAAGATAAAACTGCAGTACAATTCAGACAGCAAAAGTGCAGGTAATGGCATAATCGGGACCTCAAATAAAACCAAGCATTTCAAGCAATCAATCACTGAGGTAAGTCATTATTCAGATATTTTGTTTTAACGAATATCCAAACACTTTGAACATAATAAAAATCAGGCTTAGCACAGAATTCTGACATAATTATGCTTCTATTATCATGGCTTATGTAAAAATCAAAAATCCATGGTCACACATCCCTGTACAAAAATTTTCTAGCTATATTAGGCTTTCAAAACTTTAAATTCCCATTGCTCCTTGAATAGACACAGCACTGTGTTTCAAAGTCAATTATTTCCACCATTTTCTTTCAGTTAGAATGAAAGTTTTTCAAATAAAGTTATCAACTGATGACAACATTAATCTCTGTTAAAAATTAAAAAAAAAAAAAAAAAAAAAAGAGCACTATGGAAAAACAGCAGGAGAAGGTTAGTAGCATATCTGCACATACAATCTTTGCAGAAGCAGCATTTGTCACTATCTCTGCAACCAAATGAATATGATTTGCTTTCATCATAACATGTCATGCTTACTTATAATTTAAAGCAGAAATAACAACTGAATAACAACATGAAGCTTTCTGGAAATATTTGTTGATTACCTTCTTCTTTTCTATGATCACATTAAAAAAAAAGAAAGGTCACATTTGAAAACTGAAGAACTGTTATTCAGAGAAAATGATTTTTTTTTTTTTTTTCATTTTAGACTTCTTACTGGGGGAACTATATTGTCAACTGAACCTTTAAAAATAGATAGAGGAAACAAACTGATGTTAAACAAGTAGTTAAAGCCTTCTAAAAGCATTAAAAAATCTGCAAAGTACATATGTCTAGTACACTAGAAGAGTACAAAGTAGTATAACACAAAGGCTTTTATTACTGGGTTCAGTCTGTTTGCACTTCAGCAGTTTTGTCTTGCATCATAATTCTTCATAATGCTCATATGTGCAGGCACATCTGACATCAAATGCCTTTCAGAAAAATCTTCATCATGAGTTTGTCTGCTTTTAGCACTGATGAATTCAGTTAGTATTTTTAAAAGACTGGAAAATCTTGTGATCAAATCAGCAGTCATGAGAATCATGAGAAGGATTTTCAGCCAAACAACTGCAGCAGAATGCTCAGTTCCACCCTGTAATACAATTCTGCCACATAGCAACCAACCCATCAAAACAACCAAAGTGTTTATTCATCCTAATAATGCATCTCATGGAATAAATGTCAGAATCCCTTAAGAAGAGATGTGTTCAAGCATAATATTACTTTGCATTGATAATAATTCATCCCTATCAGGAAGACCTGTGGCAATCAATCATTGACAGAAAAAGACAAATTTTTACATAGAATGTTTTTGTGAGGTGATTAGATAACACCAATGTTTAATCTCTGTTTCACTAAGTTTTGAAAATAATTTTAATTTGGATATATATGGCTATTGGAAAACTGTTCATTCATAGGAAAAAAAAAAAAAATTAAAAATTTACATTGTTTTTTTTTTTTTTTTTTTCCCTAAAGGAAATATGTATGGCAAATACAGTATTTGATTAAAATCTCCCAGAGGTTCTAGAGAGGGCTCCTCCAAGATGGCAATGAGGCCACTAGCCAAGCTGAAGCACCTCCTATACCAACTCATGCAGCATGGGAAATAAACAGGAGGAGTTATAAACTGTGGCTCATTTGGAAAAGTATGACCTAATTGCTATCACGGAAACATGGGGGGACAAATCTCATGACTGGAATACTGTGACTGAGGGCTACAGGCTCTTCAGAAGAGATAGACAGGGGAAGAGGGGAGGGTGAGTTGCCCTCTATGTTAGGAATTGAATAGACTGTGAAGAGCTGTGTCTGACAAACAGTCACGACCAGGTTGAGAGCTTATGGATTAAAATCAAGGATTGGCCCAGCAAAGGACATCTGTGGTCTGCCACAGGCCACCTGATTGGGGGGGGGGAGGGGGGCTGCTGATGAGGCCTTCTGTCTTCAACTGCAAGAAGTGATGTGCTCCCAGGCTCTTGTCCTGATGGGGAATTTCAACCACTCAGATATCTGCTGAGATAGCAGCAGAGCACATGGCAGACAATCCAGGAGATTCCTGGAGTCTGTTGAGGATAACATCCTGGTTCAGGTATTAGATGGATAAACCTGAGCTGAAGCCTTACTAAACCTGACACTCAGCAATGTAGAGGAGAGCATTAGAGAGTTTAAGACTGGAGGCAGCCTGGGCTGAAGTAACCATGCCTTGGTGGAGTTTGTGATCTTGAGGAATGCAGGCCTGACAAAAAGTCAGGACTCTGAACATCAGGAGAGCAAAATTCCAGCTGCTCAAAGAACTGCCCGATGGGATCCCTTAGGAAACTGTCCTTAAGAGCACAGTAACAGAACAAAGCTGGCAGCTCTTTAAGGACACCCTTTTGAGAGCGCAAGAGCTCTCCACCCCCCAGCAGAAGAAATCAAGCAGAGGAGGCAGGCAATCACACTGGCCGAGCAAGGACCTGCAGCTTAAGCTGAGGGAAAAGAGAGAAATGTACAGGAAGTGGAAGCAGGGGAGGAATACAGGGGTGTGATCTGCATGTGTAGAGATACAATCAGAAAAACCAAGGCCCAGATGGAGCTGAACTTGGCAAGGCATGTGAAAAATAACAAGAAAGGGTTCTACAGGTACATATGCAGGAAGAGACAGGCCAAGGAGAGTGTTCTGATAAATGAGAAGTGAGAACTGGCTTCCTCAGACATGGAAAAAGCTGAGGTACTCAATAAGTGCTTTGCCTCAGTATTCACTGGTGGTCAGGCTTCTCATATCTGCCAGGACCCTAGACCTCTAGACAAGGATGAGAGGACTGGATTCTGTCACACTGTAATAGTGGAACAAGGTCTGAGACCTCCACATGAAACTGAATGTACATAAGTCCATAGTGCCAGATGCTATGCATCCCAGGGTTATGAGAGAAATGAATGATGTTTCTAAGCCACTCTTGATCATATTTGAAAAATCATGGTTGTTGGGTGAAATTCCCAGTGACTGGGAAAAGGGAAACACTACTCCCATTTTTAAGAAAGGGAGAAAGGAAGACCCAGGGAACTACAGGCTGGTGAACCTCACCTCTGTGCCTGGGAAGATCGCGGAGCAGATCCTCCCAGCTACTGTGTTAAGACACATATAAGACAAAGATGCAATTCAAGACAGCCAGCAAGGCTTCACCAAGGGCAGATCTTGCGTAACCAAGCTGGTGGCCTTTTATGATGGAGTGAGAGCTTCGGTGGACAGGGGAATGGTGATGGATGTCACCTATCTGGACTTCTGCAAAGCCTCTGACATGGTCCCTACCATATCCTTCTCTCTACATTGGAGAGGTATGGATTTGAAGGATGGACTGCTCGATGGATTAAGAATTGGTTGACTAGTCACAGCCAAAGGGTTGTGGTCAATGGTTCTATGTCTGGGTGAAGGCCAGTCACAAGTGGTATCCCCCAAAGGTTGGTCTTGGGACCGGTGCTCTTCAGCATCTTCATCAGTGACATAGACGATGGCATCGAGTGCACCCTCAGCAAGTTTGCTAATGACACCAAGCTGAGCAGTGCAGCCAATACACTGGAGGGACACCATCTAGAGGGACCTGGACAAGCTGGAGAAGTGAGCCCATGTGAATCCAATGAGGTTCAATAAGGCCAAGTGCAGAGTGCTGCAACTGAGTCGGGGCAATCCCAGGTATTTATACAAACTGGGGGAAGAACCCCATGAGAGCAGCCCTGCAGGGAAGGACTTGGGGATCCTGGTAGACAGGAAGCTGGACATGAGTCAGCAGTGTGTGCTTGCAGCCAGAAGGCCAACTGTGTTCTGGGCTGCATTAAAAAAGGGGTGGCCAGAGGGGAGCGGGAAGTGACTGTCCCCCTCTATTCAGCTCTTCAGAGACCCTATCTAGAGTACTTCATCCAGGCCTGGGGCCCCTAGCACAAGAAGGATTTGGAGCTCTTGGAGCGGGTCCAAAAAGGGCCACTAAGATGATCAGAGGGCTGGAGCACCTCTCCTATGAGGAAAGGTTGATGGAACTGGGTCTCTTTAGCTTGGAGAAGAAAAGGCTTCAGGAAGACCTCATTGCGGCCTTCCAGTACTTGAAGGGAGCGTATAAACGGAAGGTCTAGGTACAACTGTTTACAAAGGTGGATAGTGATAGGACAAGGGGAAATGGTTTGAAACTGAGACAGGGGAGGTTTAGGTCAGAAATTAGGAGGAAGTTTTTCACACAGAGGGTAGTGATGCACTGGAACAGGTTGCCCAAGGAGGTTGTGGATGCCCCATCCCTGGAGGCATTCAAGGCCAG
>JAOWBP010004700.1:34928349-34944267 GCA_028571105.1 Tragopan temminckii
TTCTTTTTTTTTTTTTTTTTTTTTTTTTTTTTTTAAATACGAACAGCTTCAAATCTTCCACCTAACCATTTCCATCAGTTATTATGTAAAAGCACTGCACCGCTTTTTAGTGTATGAAATTTCCTTTTTTCCACTGTGAATCAAAGGAGAACACTTTTTATCCTTTCCCTTTGTGCTGGAGTTGAATTAGTGCTCTTGCACTTACTAAACTTAGTTACATTATTACCCCCTCTTTCTTCATCAAAGGCATAGATAATCCAAGCAATTGAAATGCAAAGGTAGATTCAGAAAACAACAAACTATACCACAGCAAATTCATAGCACAGAAGGGCAAAGATAATTGATTCCAAATCCGTCTCAGAAAAAGATCTGAAGTAACCATAAATTACAGTAATGAGCATATAGTAATTATAATAAATGAAAACTGGACCTCCAGTGATCCAAAGTTAGCAGCTAATTCTATTGGTACTTTTAAAATAAAATTTTATATTTGCTGTTCGCTATCTCCTGGATAAGTTACCACATTATTAATAGCACTCCTGTTGTAGTCAGAAAGTTGCTCACATATGACATGTAACAGTGCGTATGCAGAAATTTCTGAAGCAACTTTCCTTTTGAAACGTGAGCTCTGCTCCTTCTGAAAACTCAGGCAGTTGTCTCAGTTTTGACAGGCAACATCACATGCATGAGTATAGTCTACTGCATTGATAAAAATGCAGAGCAAGAACTCCCTGGTTTCGAAAGCTCAAAAGCCCTCTCCCCCCTCACTTACTGGAAAGGAGTACTGGAAAGTACAATACTGGAAAGGAAACATACAGGAAGATAGTCAGGCCACCTATACCTATACCCTTTCATATCTGATCAGACAAGTCACCCAACTTGCCATATTCTAAAGTTTTCCAAACCTCAACTAACCTCAATATTTTTTGCATACGAATTTCTCTATATTTGCATCCCTTTCTCATCTAGCTTTTCAGAATTGCTTCCAACAGCACACAGTTCTTTTGTTTGTTTAAAAAAAAAGTTCCTCCTAAACATAAGAATGCAAGGATGGAAGCCATGGTTTGGCTGTTTAACAATGCAGAAAATATACAAAAGTCACATACAGGAAAATATGTTTTCCTCATAACATGACAAAATCCAGACAGCCAGTCATAAATGGGGACAGCTAAAAAAAAACACAATGCCTTTGAATTATATTCATTCAAGTTAAGATGAGAAGTATGACATGAAATTGAATTTATGCATTCAAACTAGAACAGCAGGAAAATCTATATATTCCATGAAATTCAGGTCATGTTGCATGGCGTCAACAAGAAACCTAATGGACCTGATTATCCTTGGAGATATGGTCATTAACTTGTAGCTTTAATGACATTTGGGATGAAACTAGCTGTTTTATTTTTCTCATATAATTTACATATGCTGCAAAAAAGACTTGCCCACAAACACTTGAGATCCCATAAATTAAAGTGCCTCCTCTATGTCATACTTTCTTTTCCCACTTTGTGTGAAAGCTGTATATAGAACAACTTTTAAAAACACATCCTTAGACAGGAGGCTATGTAAGATTCAGTAAAGTTTCAGTCTACCATAAATGTCATTAGCACAGCATTCCAACCTGAAAAATGAAACACAAGAGCAATATTTCTTTATTGGAAAGGATAGAGAAGAAAAAAGTTTTGAGTTATGAATCAGATGAGTATTTGTGTTACACTCATTCCCAAGACTACATAGATCTTAATAAGAATGGCTTTATTGTATTTTGGAGAATAATACGTGTAAAATTCACCTGTGTCATTTTGTTAAAACCCACCTAGAGTGGTACCTAAAGGTCAGAACTGTACAAATGGCTTCTGGAAAAGCAGAATTCAAACATTTTGTGAAGAATTAGGTTACACAACTTCTGAAGAATATAATTAATATTTTGTTCTTTGCACAACAGCAGAAGCCTTAGATTTCTAATTCAAAACAGTATTTTCAAAATTTCTTCTATCAATAAAAGTATATAATGACCAAGACTCTATAACTGAATAACTAAAGTAAAATTCAGTTGTATGTTCTTTTAAGCCTTTCTCTTTGAAATGCTACTTTCTATTTTTCCTCTTTTAATGAACTTCCACTACTTCTACCAAAATAGGAAAGGTTCAGAATATGTCAAAAGCTGGAGTAAGAGAAAATGAGATAAGATGAAATAAATAATGCCTGCATAATTAAACAGACCAATAAAGTTTTCCAGACCAAAAAACAAACAAAACAAACAAACAAACAAAACCAACAAAAAAACAACCAACCAACCAGCCAAATAAAAAAACAACAAAACAAGGTTGACAGAGATCTGAGTGGTAGGAGATGAAAGATTGAAATACTTACTATTAATCACCATAGAAATGGACTCTCGGTATTCAGAATTGCATACATTCACTGTGGTACACCATTAAAATTACTTTTATCAAACTACATTTATTAACCTACACCAGACAATACAATGGGGAAATCTGCAGTTTTTCAATATGCCCTATGTGAGTAATCTGATAATGTTCTCTTTTATGAAGGAAGAACTACAGCAGAGAAACTAATGATAAGGTTTTTATTAATTTAGGGCGTAAACCTACTTTGTACTTGCAATCACCTTTCATTCATTAAGTACAATCCCTTATTCCACAAGCTAGAGCTCCATATAATTATTTCCTAACTACAATTTTTCAAATATCCAAACATAGAAGTATACAGATATAAAAATGGAAATTTCACCATAACGCACATAAAAAAAAGGGAAACAAATTGAGACAATATGGCGAACCTTCACTTTGACATGTTTTTAACTGTGAACATACACCATATCTTTGAATATAGTATTCACACATTCAAACAACTAACTTCATCACACTTCTACACTTTATTTGCAGGTTTTACATGCTTAAGCAAAAATTTCCAAGTCAATGAAATTCAGTATAAGCTTCTTAAAAATGTAGCTAAAATACTAACATTATTTTATCAAAACAATGAGATATATAACTGTGAAATTTTAGTAATTTTATTATAGTTTTTTTACGTATGCTAATAATTGCATATTATTAGCAATTATTGCGAAAATATTGCAATCTTGGACTAACCAACTCTATATTAATATCAAAGCATTTAAAAACAGAGAAGAAGCATAACCCAAGACAAATAACGAAAAAAGACCTTTACCATTTGATAACAGTACACATTAAAAGCTTTCACAGTATAGAAGCTGAAGGAACAAATACTATCTACTGTGTGAACATTTTATGTTACGCAAGTGAAATATATTTAAACAATAAATTACAGTTTTCATTAAGCTAGTAGGGAATTCCTAAGTTTTACTGTTTCTTAGAAGAAACCTGGACCCTGTGTGTGTAGCATTATTACAGAGATGATACAATGATTTCAGTTTTAGGTTGCTGCTCTGGACAGTAGATGGAGTAAGATGGATTTCTGGATGGTTATTTCACAATATCACTGAAACAATTATGTTAAAATCTCGGCAGTGAAAATAAAGTTTTGTGAAGATTTGATGAATAATAACTTATTTAAAAATTTAATAAATCATTAACTTAAAATCCGCTAAGGAAGATCCCAGGGTGAAACAGTGAAGTTAATAAAAAAGAATAACACAAGGGGGTGTACTGGACATGGAAGTGAAAATATGTTTCATTCATTCCATATACAGTGTGACTGGTATGTGTACTTCATGCAAATGGCAGAAGCTGACAGTGGCCAGTGTAACCATAAAGCACAGCCAGCAAAGCCAGATAACCTGTGCATAACCAGCCTGGAAATCAGGAGGAAATCTGGAGCTGGCATAATCCCAACAGCCAGAATGCAAACATTTCTTCTATTCACAAGGCTTTTTTTTTTTGTAACTTAAGCAAATGGAACCCCAACATTTTTCAGAACTGTTTGACCAATAGGAGCTGTTTGTTCCACTTTTCTAGGACCAGCAAGGGACGGTACAGAAGCAGCACGGGGAAGCCACATGGCTGGCTCAGGAGCCACACGGTACCTCAGGAGACAAACATGAAAGAAGGTGCCCAATTGCCTTAGAAAGGAAAAATCACTCCAAGCACATCACAGATGTCTTGGATGATCACATTCATGCAGCTATGATCTTCGGTGAAAGGAAAAGACTACTCTTCCCAATGAATAAATAACATCGGACAAAAGGGATCCGAGGAGCTGAATCAGAAAGGATTGCCAACTAAGGGTCTGAATGTGAGTTTATGCATGTGTGTGAGTACATGGGTGCATGAGTGCTGGGCACATGGCACCCAGGTGCTGGCAGCTGGGCTGCAGGTCTCTATAAGAAGAGCTAAGGCATGGATGTCTCCAACCCACAGTGCACTGCTGGGCCCAGCCCACAGGTGGGTGCCTCAAGGGTAACAGATGCAGGAAAGAACAAAAATCCCTGACAGCA
This sequence comes from Tragopan temminckii, assembly GCA_028571105.1. Lineage (NCBI taxonomy): Eukaryota > Metazoa > Chordata > Aves > Galliformes > Phasianidae > Tragopan > Tragopan temminckii. The sequence continues at coordinate 34,932,791 of JAOWBP010004700.1, forward strand.
TGAAGAAAAAAATGAGTAAAACAGCACTGAATACACCCTGCAGGTCAGCGAAGGAAAGGGAAGAAGTTTTTCTGGCACCAGACCATAGATTTCTCTAGAGCTTGCAGAGGGGACCACGGTGAAGTAGGTAGATACTACAGTTCATGCACAGAACCATGCTGGAGAAGATATTCACTCTGAAGCCCACAAAGGATCCCATATTGAAGCTGTGAAGGAAGCTACAGCTCATGGAAAACTGACAGAAGAGCAGGCTCTCGGGAGGAGCTGTAGCCTGAATGGGACTTGCACTAGAGTGCTCCATTCCTCCAGGAATGCACTCCATGTAGAAGATCCACACTGGAGCAGTTTGGGAAGAACTGCAGCCTGTGGGCCACAGTGAAGCATAGGGCAAGGATTGGGAGCAAGGAACAGAAGAGACAAAGCATCACAGACTGAGAACTCCCAGTCTTATCTTCGTTGCACTTCTTGGAATGATAAGAGAAGGCAGTACAGCTGGGAAATAAATGAATTTCAACCTGGGGAAAAGACGGGTGCAATTTTTAATTTGTTTCTCACCATTCTACTCCGTTTTTAATTGGCAATAAATCTGTTTTCCTTTTCACAAGTCAAGTGTGTTTTGTCTAAGACAGTAATTGGAAAGTGATCTCTTCATCCATCTTAATCCACAAACTTTTCCTCACACTTTCCTCTCCTGTCCTGTTGAGGAGGGGCAGTGAGAGCAGTTGGGTGGGTGTCTGGCAGATCAGCCCTTCACAGTGTGACTGTGTGCACACATGCACCAAGATAACCTTCTAGGTAATCTGTGACTAGCAGCCTCAGTTACATGGTAATTATTTTCTTTCACAACTCAATGAAAATATCTCAGAAAATTATTTCATGTTAATAAGAATAAAGCTTACATAGATACACAGATGCACCCATATTGATCTGTCAAAGACAGAGCTGCAGGGGGACAAAACTGAAAAAAGGTTTTTATTCCTTTAGTCACACTATCAAATGTAGATACTTAATCCATCACAAAAAATATCAGCAGAAGGTCATCATCGTGATAAGCACATCCTGTACTCCCTGAACATTCTCACTGCTGCAGTGTCTACTATGATAGCCAGGCATGTTATCATAAATGCAGTCTAGCCACAGCATTTACAGTACAACTCAATTACAAACAAGAAAAAAGAAGTACTACAGAATCAAGGGCATACCTGCGTACTCAATAACATGCATATCACGCACTGGATTTAACCAGTTTTAAAACAGCTACATCTTCTAGCAACTGGATAATCTAAAAAGTTTAAAAATAATAATCATTTTTTAAAAAAAATCAATCATCTTCTTACTGTTCTTCACAGTGAGGATGATGGAGCACTGAAACAGGCTGCTCAGGGAGGTTGTGGATTCTCCTTCAATGGAGATAATCAAGACCCATCTGGACACCAACCTGCAACCTGCTGTAGGGGGCCTACTTTGCAGGTGGTTGGACTTGATGATCTCTAGAGGTTCCTTCCAACCTTTCCAATTCTGTGATTCTGTGAGTCTGTTATGTTTCCAGTATTTTTCTGAAGTAGCTAAGATTCATAGCAATTACAATTGTTTTCATCAGCAAAACATTCCTTTTCTTTTTTGTGTCAGCAGCAAACAGTATCTGAGGAAGACCTTTAAAACACGCTTGTTCCTTGTTGAAAAAGCAAAAAGCAACAAAACCAAGCTTTAAGGTACAGAATTAGAAACTTAAGACAAGAGTTCTCATTTTCCAATGCCATAAAGATCATGACCATTTGCATTTAACAGACTAACAACTGGCAAACTGCTCTTTCAGTAAGTTCCACTAGATCTCTTTTTCCTTACTGAATGGAACTCACAGTTGCTATGTCCTTCATACTTCAAATATGCCATCTTTTTAATTGGTAGTCAAAGGCACATATGTGCACATACATGTAAGTGTTTGCCACTTCAAACCATGGAACATGGAAGATGATGTGAGGACAAATCTAGTTTCTTTCCTACTTTCCTGCTTGTGTTGCACCCTTTTAGAATAAATAAGAAATTCAGTTAAGCACAGATTTAAGCATGGTTAATATGATCTAATGTAGGACATGGATATAGAAAAGATGTTGGTTAAATAACAGAGAAAAGAAGATGTCACCATGTAGTTACTTACAAATGTCTTCTCTTCTTGCTGTTTTAAAATTCAAAGAGGAAAAAAAAAATCTGGGAACATCTTTCACGAGAGCAGATTCCATTCTAATCCTAAGTATTATTGTTAAATTCAGTAGAACAAGCCTTCTCAGTATTACGCAGCAGGAATATTTCTTGGTCTGCTTTTCTGCACAGTACAGGGGATATATATAAAGTATTACAACAGTTACAGGAATATTCATTGCTAAGTGGCAGAAGGTAAAGCCAAAGTTTGGAATGGTCAGCTTCTCCAGCTCTCTCATTTTTTTCTTGGTATTTGTTAAACAACAGTAGCAGTATCATGAGATCACATTCTCCGAAGGTTGTAATATTGGCAGGCTGTGAATCATTACTTTGAAATGAAGGGAAGGAAAAAAAGTTCTGTGCTAGCCACTTTAAGGACACTAGAATTGAGACAGTTTTCTCATTCATTGAGGATTCATTTCCAGCACATCACTGGGATGTGCTGAACACTGGAGTAGACTGCTTTGAATCTCTTTGAATCTGAACCAGTTATAGTCTGTGCTAGAAGCCCCTACAGTAACTGGAAGCACAGTGATAGATGACTTTGAGAACAGACTACACTGCCCACAAAAGCATATAATTAGAGTTAGGAAATCTCACTTAACTGTTTATAAACTAATATATAGAACTATATCCTAGAAATATAGGTCGCTTCTATGAAATAGTGATAATCTCATATACTTCTGCTGCAGAAAGAATAACATTAGCTATTATGCTTTGTGACAACTATTTTTGTATGAGAATTAATGTATGTTCAGCACTTGATTCAATGCTAGTTCTTTAGAAGCTGATCTTGTGTAACACACCCCTGTAATACTCTACTAAGCAGTCTCCCTTGCATATACAAGCAGAACTGTTAGTGGATATTGAATCATACAAGCACCTCAAAAATAAGTAAACAAAAAACTATGTAATATTTTCTTATGTATGTATCAGTCTAAGTATTTACTTCAAACACTCAAGAGGATTCAACAAGAAATTTACAGAGATACAGTGTAACAGTATAACAGCTCATCAGAACAGAAGGAGCTTCAGTTACAGTTCTCAATTCTATAAACAAAATACTGACAGGCAGCAGAACAGTGGTCTGCTTTATAAAATATTACATATTTATAGCGGTTATAGAGGAAAAAGTCCAGACAATACCATTCAACAATAAACATCCCTAATTTAATTATGAAATGATTTTCTAATATTTCCTCCACAAATGAACTGGAGAAGAAAGCATACTTGAAATTTTTAACAGTACTCTGAAAGATGCTGAAGAACTTCATTCTGTTAGGCGTTCTTGCACTTCATAATAATATAGACTCATTTGGGATATAAAAGAACTGAAGATAAATTCATCTGGTTCTTTTCTAAAAACCTTTAAAAAAGACCCCTTAAATCTGTCTATTGAAGAAATGCTGCACATATTACCTTATGTAAAGTACTGCATACCACTCAAAATACTTTATGTTCAAATCTGCTTAAGTGCAATAGCTAATTTTTACAATGAAGGTAAAAAAAATAGTGTTTTTAAGAACAGTCGTAAAAGCCTCTTCCTCTTATACTGGCAAGTTTCAGAATCTGGTGGCACTGTTTTTTAATATTGCCACAGTCACACAAGCATACAAAGATTGATATGATGTTGCTCATAAGCAAAATACAAAGCAAAGTTTCTCTCCACCAAACAAACAAGATAAATACAGTGTTTTTATGCTATCACTTCAAGTTTTTTTAATCAGTTGCTAGACTGAGAAGCAAAGCAAACTCATCCTTCTCCACAACATATTTCTAATATTATCACATTTTAAAATCAAAAAAATTAATGAACAGATAGAATGCTGACAAAGTGGTCTCTGTCAAACAGCTTTCAAACACACTATTGAAAAACCAGTATAAAATAAGGAAAAATAACTGGCTAGTCCTACAGGTACCGGTATCATTTTATTTATTTAACATACCTAACATCAAAACATAGGAAGAATCATGCTTCTCTGTCTTACTTCTACACGGTGTTTTAAGACAAACTGTTGACAGATTCGCAAGGAAAAGCAGAGCAGCATATTGGGAACGGTCAATATTCCATGTATTTCAGTCATGGAGCCTGAAAGGCTATCACAAAATACTTGATGTAAGAACCGATGCAGTGCAACCTTGCATTTGGTTTTATGATTTTTTTTCCACCCTCCAAGGCAAGACAGCAAAGCCTGACAAGAATACAACTAGACTCCATGTGCCGCTGAAAAGGTGACAGCTGCTGGAGTGCCTTTCCTCAAAAGAGAAATCTGACCATAGATAGAGTAGATCATTATCCAAACTCCTTATTTCTGTAGATTTAACTAGTCCAAAAGAAAGCCATTCTTCTTAATTATAAACTGAGGGGGAAAAAAAGCAAAAAAAACCCACCAACAACAAACAAACAACAACAACAACAAAAAAACCAACTCTGTTGCCACTTCAATCATCTTTGAAAAAAGACTTTCTTGTAATGCACTCTACTATGCATTGTTTCTTGCAGTTCTCGAGTACTAAAGACTTCTACTGGGTTGTAAGAGTTGGCAAACTTCTAACACACAGTTATTAATAAAACTAAATAACTGCAATTTCCCCAGCAGATCCTTTCTTTCCTAGACCTATCTGCATCACATCATCGAAAGCTCTAATAGTCTGAGCTTTCTCCTCTCATCTGCTTGCTTTAGTAGCACCTTATTCCTACTTTTCTCAATTGTCTCTTCCTCTCCCTTTTTTTGACTTTGCAAGTTACTAGACATACACTGTCTTTTCTCAGCACACAGGATTCTTCAAAAAGGAAATGACTGCTTATAGTGATGCTCACAAAATGAAAGTAGTGACATAACAGCAACAGAAGTAGGTCTCAACAGAATGGTTGCTAAACATAAAGAGGAGTTTACAGGCAAAAACATATTAGAACTAACGTCATCTTCTATACAATAGCAAAACTGCTGTCTAGTGTTATTAAATGAGAGGTTCAGACAACCTATATGCATTTGACAGTCAAAAAGAACTATGTCAGAATCAATGAACCAAGTTCTTACAGGAATGCTCCAGCATACATTAATTAAGACTCACCCTTTGCCTAATTTTAAATTGTTTCCCTTTTCAAATTAAAGTATGCTGATGTCTTAACAACGGCACATACTAATTGGACTGCTCCAAGTAAGAGCAGGACAATGATGCCCAGATGAAGGCTTATTTCTGACAGCAAATTACTTGTGATCATTTTACACTACACCTGTTGGCAGCTTTTCTACTCATATAGTTAAAAAATGTAGTTGAAACAACAGTAATGTTTAGATGTACAACCCCATGAAAACAGATCATCCAAATCAGAATATAGTTCTAAGATTATTCATTTAGTTCTGTGCAATGTACTAATTCTTAGATTTTGAAATCCCTATCCTAAGCTCGTGTACTTTCTTTAACACTTACTTGCCTAAAAATCATCAAGGAAAATTTATTAGAATGCACGTGAAGCAATTATGATGTGATGTTTCGACTGATATTTTGACACAGAATTTTAAATTATTCCATGGTAAAGCTTTGCAACATTAAATTTCCGAAGTCAAAATTTACTCAGTCCTTCTATACAGTATGAAGACAATGAAAGTTGCTACAATCTTAATAATATTAATATCTCCTATTAAGCAGCACAGTAAATCAGGTAATCCATTCTAGCAATTTTTTATAAACAAGCATATCTTACAAAAATGAACTCACTTCTTATAAATGCCACAAAATAAAGAAAAATAATTAACAGAAATGGGATACTGCTGATGCTGATCAGATCCTCTTCAACGAAGAATAGAGTACCATACTGAAGCCTGCCTACATAATTTACTGTAAGTGACCTACTGAGTGTAATTTTAAAAGGAAGAGTTGTACTAACTTCACACTTATATACTTGTGCACATTTTTATTGACGAGCCTAATTTCATCTGAAACAGTTTGAAACTGGACCAATCCAGGGCAAAATAAACACACACAGACACAATGAGGAGAAAATTAAGAATTAAGAATTTATCTTTCCCTAGATGTTGAAATATTTTTTACATCCATCTATTAGAATCCATAAGACTTGCACGATCTGAACTACCGTTTTAACTAGCTGTCAAATACAGAGACAATGTAATTTAGAACACTCTTTTTATCTTAAATAATTCACTGACTCACATGCAAGCTGACAGTTTTTAACGATTAGAATATAGACATTTTAAGTAAATTACTTGAAACCTAAACAAGAATATGCTAAACAACATCTGTAAAGTTAGCAAATACTAACCCATAACTGACAAAAAGCAGCATGTCACCAACTGCTATTCATAGAAAACTGGTTTCATTGCAGGGATTCAGCTTACCAAGTGTTATGTTTATTGCTTCTGATTTTCCATGTTTAATTTTAAAGCTATCTTACAGCTCCTGGCTAAGGAAGAAGAATACATTTGCTTCCACTTTAAATGTTTATTGAGCTGGCACCAAAAGGCCAACTTTCCTGCTCCTGTGAGAGAAAATTTCAAGTTACATGCAATGTCTCTGAACAGAAATTATTCAGTAAGACAGCCCTCTCACTGTTTATATGAGCTTGAAGAGAGTCTGAAAATCATCTCTTAGAAATTAGCAGCTACACTTATTACAGCCTTTTAGGAGGCACAAGGATTTTTTTAATATTTACACAGTGTCTAGCAAAAGGAAAAATCAATAACCTGCTAAGTGCTTTCATCATACAAACACAGTGTATTTAAACTAATCCATTTATCATGTTTTTCACATCAACTATTCAGTGACTGATGAAGCAAATGGTCACATCAAGGCTGAATCACAGATTCTCTTAAGGGGTAGCTATTCCAGCTGACCTAACAGCTCACCACCATGACAGACTTTTGGCCTCTTGATATATTAGTCAGGCTCCTTACATTTAACCAAAGTTTAAATTAAACAAGCTGATTTTCATTAAAACAGGACAAGGTGCAATTCCAGGGACAACACTGGCAGACAGAAGTGACCTTCTATGGAATGGTAATTTCACAAAACGTGAGTGATAGACAGCAATGGCCTTCCATCTGAATTTTTATTAAAATCTCAACTTTGCTTTTAAAAACAGTATATTTTCTATTTCAAAAAAGCATCATAGAGAAAACATGGACATGCACGAGAGTCACAAAAAACTTTGGTACTAGAGGTTGGCCAGTGAGGTTGTGGATGCCCCCTTCCTGGAAGCATTCAAGGCCAGGCAGGATGGGGCTCTGAGCAACCCGGTCTAGAGGAAGGTGCCCCTGCCTATAGCAGGGGGGCTGGAGCTAGATGATCTTAAAGGTCCCTTCCATCCCAAACTACTATACAATTCTACGATTCTATGATTGTCAAGGGCCAAAGTGTGAAGTTTTTGCTATATCATCTCTTTTATTTATGTTCTTAAAAATTCTGGGTAGTTAATTCATGATTAAAAAGTGCTGTGAGTAAAGTAGACTCACCAAGTAGACAAAATCTAAATGCAAAGCAGAAGTAAGCTCCACAAACCCGTCCTCAGTTAAGTTTGAAGCACTCACTAGAGAGTGTACATTCCCATAGAGTACTCGTATGGATGGGCACAAGTATGTGGCTTAATTTAAATATAACGTAATAACTAGAAAAATATAACTCCACATAGGAAGGAAATGGGATTTTCCTGTAAGCAAAGCTCAAACTTCTAATACTGACATGGTTAAGATTAACTTCCAAAACGGATAAGATCATATCTGTGATGATTATTTTGTTATTGTGTAATCATTACAATAATTTAATAAATTATTAAGAACAGACACCTATTATGCTAATAGCCTAAGCCTATCATGGTAGTAAAATCAGCAGCAGAAAAGACTAAAATTACTACAAGAAATACAATGAGGTCCTGGAACATGTCCAGAGAAGAGCAGGGAAACTGGTGAGGGGTCTGAAGCACAAGTCTTATGAGGAGTGGCTGAGGGAGCTGGGATTGCTCAGTCTGGAGAAGAGGAGGCTCAGGGGAGACCTCATTGCAGTCCACAACTTCCTGAAGGGAGGCTGTGATGAGGAGGGGTTTGGCCTCTTCTCCCAGGGAACAAACAGGACCCAAGGAAATGGCCACAAGTTGTACCAGAGGAGGTTTAGGTTAGACATAAGGAAGAACTTTTTCTCTCAGAGAGTGGTCAGGCACTGGAATGGCTGCCCAGGGAGGTGGTGGAGTCGCCGTCCCTGGCAGTGTTCAAGAGGCGCCTGAATGAGGAGCTACGAGATATGGTTTAGTACCTGTGGTAGCAATGGTAATGGGAGGATGGTTGGACTAGATGATCGTGTAGGTCCTTTCCAACCTTGTGATTCTATGATTCTATGATTCTAAAGACAAAGGCCTTTAGCACTGAAATCAACAAAGCGCATGACCATTCTGTCAGGCGTTTGGCTGTCATCTGCGATGGGACACAGCTTCAACCAGTGGAGCCAGACAGTTTTTCCTAAGAGCCCTGTGGCTGCCATCAGACTGGGTCAATTAAATGTGTTCACTACACTGATGCCAGAATGTGCACAGAAATGAAACTAAACCACAGGATTTTGAAGATAGCAACATAACTTAGCAGGAAAATAACATTCGGTAAGGTCTTCCACAGCCTGAATAAAAGTTTTTGCATAGAAACTTTTGACCTAATGTAAGATAACTATGAACCAAAGTGCTGTTTGCCTCTCCTAAATTTTGAGGAAGACACTTAGTTGCAGAAACAATGCTGGCATGTGCAGTTACCTCCTTTCTGATGAATTACAAACAAGGAAAGAATTCACCCATGACAGTTATCTACACAGCATATCCTTCTCATCTGTTCAAGATGTTCCTTGTTTGAATCTCAATCTCAACAACAACTGCACTTATTTTGGGGTGCTAACACTCTGGGCAACTGCAGAATTGCCAGGTCAATCAAAGAAAACTTCCTTCATGCATCAATTAGCATAATATAAAGAAATTACTTAAAGAAGAGCCAGTATTACTGAAGAATACTCAATCTTACACTAATTAGTATGAAATAAAATGCAAAGGAAATATTTTATACAGTATCATTCCAATTCAAGGTGTAATGTATTCAGCACTCAATGATTCTGTTTCACTGCCTTGTATATTTACACAATTTAAAATTTCACAGCATAACTCACATTCTATTTTATTTCTTAGCAAAACAGTAAACAATTACAGTGACAAATTTTGGCTTAACTCAGAAATGTGATGCTTAGAATAATGTTTACTTAAGAAGAGGTGGTAACAGAAATAAGGCAAGTTTCAGTGGAAGTAAACAGGAGGCATTACTTTTGGAATCACCATAACAAATAAAAGATTCAGAATTTTGCATGTTGTACTCTTCTAAGGAAAACTTTAAGTATATGTTTTTCTTATGCTACAATACATTAAAAAACTTCCAAGAAAATACCTGAGCAGTCTTTGCTATCATCTAGAACACTTGAAGACTAGAAACATTAGTTGATTAGATTTGACCTATCACTAAAATTTGGTAAAGAAAATTGCTCATAAAGACTAAATTTCTTAAAAAATAAACAGCTATCACACACTAGCTGCAATAGTACTTAAGATTCATTAAATGCATCAATTTATTAAAAATAGTAGCAAGTTTGTAGCATTGCTCCTTGTCACCTCAATCAGAAGGAGCATCACTTAAAAATTAAATCATTTAAAAATTGGCAATGGATGTCATCTAACTGGACTTTTGCAAAACCTCTGACATAGTCCCTCACCACATCCTTCTTTCCCAGTTGGAGAGGTATGGATTTGAAGGATGGACTGTTCGGTGGATTAAGAATTGGTTGGCTGGTCACAGCCAAAGGGTTGTGATCAATGGTTCTGCGTCAGGGTGGAGGCTAGTCACAAGTGGTGTCCCTGACGAGTCAGCCTTGGGACTGGTGCTCTTCAACATCTTCATCAATGACACAGACAATGGAATCCAGTGCATCCTCAGCAAGTCTGCAGATTATGCCAAGCTGAACAGTGCAATCGAGTTGCTCAGGGCCCTATCCAACCTAGTCTTGAACACCTCCAGGGACAGAGTATCCACAGTCTCTCTGGGCAGCCTGTTCCAGCAACTCTCATCGTAAAGAAGTTCCCCCTAACATCCAACCTAAACCTCCCCTCCTTGAGCTTAAAACCATTCCCCCTTGTCCTATCACTGTCTACCCTTCTAAAAAGTTGATTCCCCTACTATTTGTAATCACCTTTTAAATACTGGAAGGCTACAATGAGGTCTCCTTTCAGCCTTCTCTTCTCTAGGCTGAACAAGCCCAGCTCCCTCAGCCTGTCTTCACAGGGCAAGTGCTGCAGCCCTCTGAACATCTTTGTGGCCCTCCGCTGGACCCTCTCCAACAGCTCCACATCTTTCCTGTATTGGATCCTGTATCCATCCAGGGCCCCAGACCTGGATGCAATACTCCAGATGGGGCCTCATGAGGGCAGAGTAGAGCAGGACAATCACCTCCCTGTCCCTGCTGGCCACCCCTCTTCTGATGGAGCCCAGAATACCACTGGCCTTCTGAGCTGCAAGAGCACGCTGCTGGCTCATGTTAAGTTTTTCATTCACCAGGACCCTCAGGTCCTTCTCCACACAGCTACCTCAAGGAGTTCTTCTCTCAGTCTGTATATGTATCTGGAATTACTACAACCCAAGTATAAAATTTTGGTATGTTGAACCTCACTAGGTTCACATGGGTCTACCTTTTGAGTCTGTTGACTCTGGATGGTTTCACTACCTTCTGACATGTCAACCGCACCACTCAGCTTGGTGTCATACTGCCAGAATACAAACAAGCAAAAAACCTGGTCTGCATATCTTTAAGGTGTAAAAAAAAATCACTTGCTTTCACAACAAAAAAAGTAAATAAATCTATTCATAAATTACTGATTATGTAGTAAATCTAAATGTCATACAGATCAGAATGATGAGTTACCTAAATGTATAAGAAACATGCATATAATATAAAATGTATGTACTGTTAATTCTTTCCTACCACTTTGATAATTTAAGTTAGAAAATCAAAATTCTTACAGAAAGAATCTTCTTACATCTGATTCTTAAAAATCAAGTTGAACTTATCACAATCTATGAGAATATATTTTCTCACAAACTTATGAAGTAAAAGTTTAGCTGGCTTAAGGAAAACAGCAAAAGCAATGAACCTGAATCTATTACATTTACAGAATCACAGAATCACAGAATGGCCAGGGTTGGAAGGGACCTCAAGGATCATAAATCTCCAACCCCCCTGCCACG
>JAOWBP010004700.1:34944367-34986706 GCA_028571105.1 Tragopan temminckii
GGGGGACAATCACCTCTCTGTCCATGCTGGCCACCCCTCTTTTGATGGAGCCCAGGATACCATTTGCCTTCCAAGCCACAAGTCCTTACAATATTGCAAGTCCTTTATTGGAAGTCCTTACAACAAACTTGAAACACACATTACTGAGCTTAAGAAAACACTGACCTACGAAACATTGCCTAAAATTTGATGCAGAATATATTAAAACTATACTATTCGTGGAGCATTTCAGGAGTTTTTTACAGTTTCCTGCAATTAGAGATTTCAAAATATGTAGCAAGTGCATGATTGCAAATCATTTTAACAGATGAAATTATGATGCAGCATAGCACACTCTCCACAGATTTTAACTGTATTTCAAAGAAAATTCTTCTTAGTTTGCTACCAAAAAAAAACAAAACAAAGCAACTATGCATCATCAATATACTCTCCAGGGAGCATTCCAACTGACAGCATTGGAAATCACTCATTTAACTCAGATGCAGACTGAAAAAGCAGAAATAAAATAGGAAAAGTTGTTTCATTTCTATTTATTCTCAGTTCAACCATTGCCTTTAAGAATCACACAAGCCTAAATAAATGAACTGAACATGAACCAGATCATTTATAATTTTACAGTTACTAGCCTTGAGCACTTTGGCCTTTTCACAGCTCATTTGCTACACTGAGAAGTCTGTATGTTAACTAAGACCAGAGTGACAAAACCAGCCAAATCGCTAAGGATTCCTGTGAAGGCTTCCTGCACTGGCTCCAAGGCCTGGCAGGCCACACTGCCATGGGACTGTAGACTGACTTGAACTCAGGTTATTCCAGCCCTGCCCCTGCCCACATGTAACCAACTGTCAATTTTCAATTTTCAAATCAGGCAGTAATCAGAGATTCAAAAAGTAATGGTACTTTAACATGTACTGTGTATAACCAGTGTTTGATGACTATGTAATCAGAAAGAATCTAAAGACCGACCTGATTTCAAAAATTCATACAGTGCTTGGTTTAAATCAATGGCTATAATTAACAGGGATCTTATTTTCCCTTCCTTTCACTCCACTCTATGCAAGTTTATTTGTGGGGACACTCCGATGCAAAAGTTCTCTAAGGCCTATCTCCAGATTAATTTATAGTAACACCAGTGTACATGGATGCCAAGTATTAATTAATACTGGTCAGCAGAACAGACTTTACTTATTTGATGCAATACAGATACATCCAAAATTTCAAAAAAAACCATTTTTTTTCTGAAAACATTCCAAGGAATTTTCCTCTACCTGTGGAAGATAGGCAAGATTCAAAGTCACCATAAAAATCACTCTAGACCTCCTGACACACCATCAAATACAATCATCATGCTCAACTGAGAAAATGCAGGCTGCTCCAAAGATAAAAAGTAAGTGACTTGTAAATTATAGCCATAAAATTTCACGAAGTGCATTCTAAAAAAGTGATTCAGGGGAAAAAAAAAAAAAAAAAAAGCAAAATCTGAAATTATTCAGTTTAGCTCAACAAGGTATTACAAGCTTAATATACAGGATATGTGGAACTGATTCTTGATTGAGATTCACTAGATTTTAATACTGCTTTCTTCAGATTTAATCACAGAGATATTCTACCATTTTCAACTTCTTTACACTGAAATTTCTGGCATTTTCTATCCCTTCCTTCTGAATGTCCTCAGTCACTCACTTAAGAAAGAGAACATACCAAACCTGATCATTTCTTCAGTGGTTCTGTGTCAGGGTGGAGGCTGGTCACAAGTGGTATCTCTCATGGATCGATCTTGGGACTATCTTCAACATCTTCATCAACAAAGACGATGGCACTGAGTGCACCCTCAGCAAGTTTGAGGATGACACCAAGCTGAGCAGTGCAGCCAATACACTGGAAGGAAGGGAAGCCATCCTGAGGAGAAGTGGACCCATGTGAACCTGATGAGGTTCAACAAGACCAAGTGCAAGGTGCTGCAATTGAGTCGGGGCAATCCCAGGTATTTATACAAACCGGGAGAAGATCTTGCGAGCAGCCTTGCGGAGAATGACTTAGGGGTCCTGGTGAATGAGAAGCTGGACATGAGCCAGCAGTGTGCACTTGCAGCCAGAAGGCCAACTGTGTTCTGGGCTGCACTAAAAAAGGGGTGGCCAGCAGAGAGAGGAAGCTGATTATCCCCTCTACTCGGCTCCTGTGAGGCCCCATCTGCAGTACTGCGTCCAGGCCTGGAGCCCCAGCACACAAAGACAAAGAGGTCTTGGAGCAGGTCCAGAGGAGGGTCACTAAGATGATCAGAGAGCTGGAGCACCTCTCCTATATAGAAAGGTTGAGGGAACTGGGTCTGTTTAGCTTGGAGAAGAGAAGGCTATGGGGAGACACCATTGCGGCCTTCCAATACTTGAAAGGAGCGTATAAACAGGAGGGGGAACGGCTGTTTACAAAGGTGGATAGTGATAGGACAAGGAAGAATGGTTTTAAACTGAGACAGGGGAGGTTTAGGTTAGATATTAGGAGGAAGTTTTTCACTCAGATGGTGGTGACACACTGGAACAGATTGCCCAAGGAGGTTGTGTATGCCCCATCCCTCGAGGCATTCAAGAGCCTGGATGTGGCTCTGGGCAGCCTGGCCTGGTGGCTGGCGACCTTGCACATAGCAAGGTTGAAAGTAGATGATCACTGTGGTCCCTTTCAACGCAGGCCATTCTATGATTCTATGATTTCATTCTATGATTTTAAAGGTGATGTGGGAGCGCAATGCCACTGTGGCAACTATTTCTCTATGAGATGCCAGGGAAAGTAGGACAGGCTTTTCTTCTCACTTTGGGATGATCATACTAAGACAACAAAACATCTCCAGGTCACATACAGTAGGGCTGCTGACATGAGCATATTTAACTTAAAAGAAGTTCTATAAACAATCACTGAATTTAATGTAAGTATCTATCTTTTGTGGAAACTTTTACAGAATGGCTCAGTAACTGCTATGGAAAAGACTACTCTTGTGTTGTTTAAGACATTTGAGACTCCTGGGAATTGCTCAATCACTTACTCACCTAACTTTGTTCGTATCATTCAGTTAACTGTTGTGCAGCACAAACTGGCTACAACTGAAGAATGTCTTCTACAAATACAAGTCAAGTTTGGAAATTAAGAACAAAATATACCAGTAAAACCTGAAAATTTTATTAGCAGCCAGCATTTTTCAAGGTTATATTCACACCAAATTCTAATACTCATTATTTACACTGTGTACATCTATATTATGCTTGCATACCTACAGATTTATTTAAAAGACAGATTCTCTCCTTTTATGCCCTCTCCCTTTTAAGCCTAATAAATTCAGCACCCCAACATGATCTACAAGATGAATGAACATAAGAAGTAGCTTCAGAGAGTATTTTTATTTTAAATGAAAAGTTCTTTTTTTCCACTTCCCGTCCCACATATGTCTGCTACAGTAACAACCAACTTCACTGTAGAAGTTGGCAAAATAGTACATATGTATGTATGTACATACACATATCCACAGTATATATAAATACACTTCTTACAATTTCTTACCATTTTTAGAAAATAAAATTAACTATATCATTTCTGAAAACAAGAAGGAAAAAAATATTAATTTCTGTGAATATAGTATAGAGAAATTAAAGCATGACAGAAGACAGATTAACTCTTGCATACAGCTGTTATGAATGCCTCAGGTCAATATAATGCACTCAGATAAACAACCAAGCAAATAAATTAGGGAGGAAGATATTTTATGATTCCATCCTGTAGAAATTAAGTTAGTAGTCTGTCATGTGAGCACCAGTAACATAACATGGCAGGATGAAATCATTCAGGTTTGAATGCTAGCTTTTCTAACTGTATTACTGTGATTATACTTCATGTGGACTCCACCCTTTCCAGACATATCTTGCCAGACTTGTGGACTCTACCCTTTCCATTTCATGTGGCCTCTCCCCTTGCCAGACAGATCTGCTTTCCTGAATGTTAAAAAGACTAGTGGTTTCTTTCAGATCTGTCTTGAATGATCTTACCCATATCAAAATCCTTACGGCTTTACCAGTACTCAACAAACAGTGCAATTGGAAGCTGTATTCCCTAGCCTGGAAGTCAACAATTAAGACAAAACATTTTTGTTCATCTTGCAACCTGTCAGAATAAGGTTATAAAACGTCATTCACTACTTAGATTTTCTCAGCTCATCTGAAGCACTGCAGTATTTAAAGAGTATAGACGATAACAGATGCAGTCCTGCTCCCTTTTTCTTACCACCCACACTCAGTGACACTGCTGCAGTGCTGCAGCTAGCAGTTCTGCAAAGAGTTCCTACATACTCTGAAGCTAGACTTGAGTCATGCAATTTTGGTAACACCTAAACATCTCCTTCAGGACTGAAATGTCACTGAACTGGGCACTATACACATGACTGTTCTTTACTTTTACCTTCAAGTCTCTTTACAAAAATACTGTATTACAAAATACCCCTTTATCTATAAATATTCAGCTGGCTTCAAGATCAAGAAGACTAAAAAATCCTGCACACCACACAGGTAGATGTAAAAACAATACACTCTTTAATCTTGCACCTTTCAATTACTGTAAGCAGCACATCAGATGAAAATTAAGTGCATCCAAGTAATCTTCACAAGCTTGCTTAAAATTAGAGTGTTAGAGAATAAGGTCATCTACAAACAAAACAGACAGATGAACAAACATATCAGTCCCTTTTCATCTCATATAGACTAAATTTTGAAATTGTCCACATACACCTGCATCATTATAATTAGTGCTTCTGAAAGCTTAAGGATTTTGTAATGCAATTTTTTCTTTTGTATATTTGCAACATTTACATATATATACATCAAACTTAATTGTTTATAAAATTTATTTTTAAATCAAAACTGATCTGAGATTTTTTTCCCCATTTAAATCTCTACACAGAACCAAACACAATTATATTTTCTTCTTGTCTTACATATTAAGATTGAAACACCACTTTAAGCTGGTTATGTTGGAAAACACATTGCCAGTACAGCTGATGAACCTCTCTATAACAAAAGTCCTAAGACTCATTAAGCTTAAATCTTTTTTTTTTCCTTTTAATTTTATTCTACTAAATTCATGAAAACTATTTACCTTCTCATCCTTTTTGTGACGTATTCCTACACACACGCTTTAAAGCCTTTAGAGTTCTCTGAAGTAAGAACTATAGCTGTGACAGCTCTGGTGGCAAAAAGAAGCAGGAAGAGCCCACTGCACTATCTGACTTAGCACTCACTAGCTAATAACTTCAAGCAGAAACTGAAGAACATACTTACTGGAAAAGACAAAAGTTCAAGATTAAAATCCAAAATTTCTTTTCTTTATGGTACTTGATGAGTTGCTGTCAAGTTTTGTTTTGCTTTCTTTTCCAGCCGAATGCTGCATTCCAAGACCTCCCCAGAATAATCCTGTGCAACATCCTCCAGATTGTTTGACACAGTCAGAGTGGCTTCAGCCTCTTCTGCTGACTCCTAAAGCTTCTTTCACAATAACAAACTCTCTCTTCAATTCTCAAATGCACTGAGATAGCTAAGTTGTTCAAGTCAATCAAAGTGAAATTAAAAATGCAAAAAAACCTCCACATTTTTTCTCCCACAATAAGCTATACAAGCTTAACAAGAAAAGTATACATATTAGTTACACTTAAAGCACTCATGAACAGATCACCTGATGCTAATATCGATAATTACCAAAGATCTCCTACTTGTTTGAATAAGACAGCTGCTAGGAAGATCTAAATTAGTACTCAGTTGCCCTGTAGAATATTTTGTCTTCTAGTGCTATTTTGTCCTTTTCTTATAATGAAAAATGATAATAAGAAATAAATTAATTATCCTCAGTCAAATTTTGGAGAGTTGTTCTTGTTTCTCTTTTTACCCTTTTTTTTTCCCCCGTAGTATCACAGTGTTCTGGTTCCTTTTCTTTATCACTTTCTGTAAGCATTTTTTTCTGATTTTTCAAGTCATTTCTATGCAACTACCAACTTTTTTGTTAAGGAAATTCAGTGCAGTTTTCACTGTCAACTAATGTATTGGAAATAAAAATGTTACAGTAAGAAATAACTGAAAATAAAGCAATCCATCCTTAAAAATAGAACACGTTTGGAAGTTAAAATTACTGATACTAACATTAAAGAAATGGGCAACATTTTTGCTTTCTTACAGGAACAGGGAAACCCCTTTATCAGTAGAAATAGAGGATATTTTAAAAAGCAGCTTACCACTGAACCAGTACACAAAACATACCAAATCTGACCTAATATGTCTACATGTTCCCTTTTCATCCACATTATCACACAGAAACTATTTAACATAAAGGACATTCTTTCTTTTATTTGATCAGTTGGAGAAATCACTTAACTTCTGAATATTATTTTGCTGAAGTATTTGTAAGCGACACAGAAAATACTGTGTACAGGGAAGAAGAATCATCTGATATATATAAAATGAAGCTGTGTAGTTCCAAAAGGATGAGTTCATAAATTATTTTATAATATGATATATGACACACTTTCTGACTTACTCATTTCATTCTGTCTTCTTACTGCAAGAACCAATTTTTGCTGATGGAGGAGTGTCAATAACAATTACTAAGACTTCTCCTTCTTCTCTCAGATTCCTTTAAGATTTTGGGAGCCTCTACCAATGTACTGACGGACTGCCGGTATCCTGAAAGATGGTGAAAGGAGACCAGGGCTTGGCACTGCCCGTACAACTGAATTCCTGACAGTTTATCTACCTGTCTGCTCACTGCGCTGTGGCTTGCCTTTGGCACAGCAAGAGGATGTGTACAGTACTTTTAAACAGTTTCAAAGGTAAAGCATTTCTTAAAGTCTCAGTAGTCAGAAATTCCATACACAAACACATTAAAAGAAAAAAGAAAAAAAGAAGGGTGGTGTAAAGCACTTATCAGGGCAAGAGACAATTATCATACCTTCAGATGCTGAATTTAGCTACAGCATGATTACATAATCTTCTCCTTAGGGAAACTTCATACATGGGCAATACAGATGGAAAATGCTTGTTCAGGTTTTTTTCTCATATACAGCTTGATGCAATCAGCACCACAAAACTCACTGTTCTTTCAAATAATATTTTGATAAGCAGGATGGTATCTGGCTCTGAAATCTTGGACAAGGTCAGAAACAGGAGGAACAAATTTGGTTTTAATTTCAGAAGTGAGTCAGACAAGAGGACCCTCTCATTTTCCATTAAAACTTAAACTGTTGATTTGCATTACCAGGTACTCTGTCAAATCCAAGTCAGAAATAGAAAGTTTTAAGTATACCAACTGTTAACAGAGCTATTGTGACATCCACAACAGCTAATCTTCTAGACTAATATCAAATCAAGTAAAAACCTAAAACATTAAATTTAAATTAATTGCTTGTTTAACTTTTTTATTTATAAAAATATTGGTGTAGCCACAGCTCAATTCTGACATAACCACAGCTATTTTTTTTTAGGAGATTTTTTTCCTTCCTAGCAATGGGAAGAGTATGAATACCAAGTGAGATCCAAGGTGAGTTAATATGCAATGTTTCTAAAGACATACTCTAGAACTAGTTTGGCTTCATTGTCTGATTCTGATTACGCTCATTTCTTACTGCACTGCTTCTCAACATCTTAAAGATTTTCTCAAATTCTGGCAACGAGGAACATTACCTTTATTACCAAATTGAAATGGTAAATTCTTTGAAGGAGACTATTAATGCATAGGGACTACTCAAATTTATGTTCAGTATTCTGTGGAATGAAGAGTTCAAGCACAGTGCAAAATGTGGAGTCTGTTTCCTTCTGTAACTTATTTTAAGATACTATTTAAGACATAACATGCTCTTTACAGCCTGAATATAGGTCAAAAATCCCTTTTCCCCAAAGCCAAAAAAGTCTCAAAAACATTATTTGGAAGGTGTAATTAAAAAAATATAACAATGCACTTTATGCAACTATGTCAGTATGAAGAGACTGCTAAATTCATATGCACTGATCTGGAGAGAGCAACTCAGGAGGTCAAATAAAATTTGCAGGGGGAAAAAAGTCCTACCAAGAAATAAGCTGTAAGGTCTTTAAGAACCCCTGGGATACACTTCTGACTCATTATTTGAAGACAATCACAATAAAGAGTCTCTTAAAGCATACTGTTTAAGAAGTTAGCCAGCAGCTACTGTTCCTGTTCCATGCAAACAGTGCCCACGCACACAGTGTTCAGAAGTGGGGTATGGCATAGTTAGAGATGCATCTAGCTCTAGAGAAAGAAGAGAGAATCTGTGGATAAAGGGAAAATAAAATGATATATTCGCAAGAAAAAAGCCAAAACATTTCTTTCTTCTCTTCAGTTTTCTCAGCTTCATTAGTAACCATTTTTTCTGATAAACTGAATTCCAAGTCTATTTATTACAAACTGACAAACTGACAGCTTCTTAGAATGCCTACTATCTCCATTACCCTGTTATAAATATATATACACATCAGACACGATTGTTTTTTCCTTTCCAGGTTTGAGCCAAGAAATTCATACATTTTCACTTAAGAAAATGAAAATGCAAATTCTAACTTACTATACATTCCACAGATTAAACATGAAGGATTAGGCAACAACAACTGTAAGCAAAACTATGCTAATGAGTGTTGAATCGGACTTTCGTTTAATGAGAAATATCATCAAAAGTTTTTCAAAATAGCATTTTTTTTCTGTGGAAAATAAGACAACAATTAGAGAGCTTCTTATAAAGAAACCTCCTATTTACTGATGTCCATGATAGAAAATTTGATTTTTTCCACATGGCAGTTCTTTTTTCTTGCTAATGTTACATCAATATTGATGGAGAACACTGTTTATTTTACAACATACTGTCTTAAGATGCAAAGGAAAATGAAACGGTTAGGTAACAAAAAATCAGAATCAGGATTTAAATATATAGTAGAACACCCCGAGGAGATGAAGCTTACAATATATAATGTATGCACTATTTTTTGCTTTGAAATATCACATCTGAACTTTCACTCATACATAAACTCACTTTTAGACCTATGAGATCTGAATATTATAGTAAGATGACAGCTAAAGTGAAGAGTAATAAAAAATTAATAAGTGCTTTTTCTGTCTTGCCATAAATTCAGGGCAATAGCATTCTAATCAATAATTCCACTGAGAAGTAAGAAAAAATTATGCTTCTGAGCTTCTTTAACTATATCACCTGGAGAAACACATCATACAGCAACAGAAGAAAATAGTATTCTTTTTCAGCTTTTAATTAAGAACACTTTGTTAATCCTTCTCAGGCAATTTGTTTGTTTTTTAAATAAAAGGGAAAAGAAACAACAAAAGCAAAGACTGAATTAAACAGATATCCTAAAGATATACATTCAGGAAGGCAGAATTCAGACTGAAAACACCTCAACAGAAAATCATTACTCCTTTACCCACTTGTAAAATTTAATCTAGCAGTCAGAAGAATGAATTGTTCTCCTGTTTCATTCAGCTCATTTAATGCTGGTGCAAGAACAGTCTTTCTACCAGAAGAGAGAGTAAATTTTTCTTGTAGGTGCCATAAAAATCTCACTTTCTATATGCTAATACAGACCTACATAAGATGTAAAAATTTGAGTAACTTTATTAGTATTTTTAAAGATATCTACTAAAGGCCAAATTAAATCATAGGAAGTTTCCCATTAAATTCAACAGGAGTTGACAAGTATTTAAGAAATGACATATCTGTCAGGCTGCCTTTCAGAATAAACACCTAATGAATGAAATCCTATTCCATTTAGTTCATTTATCTGAACTTAAATACAAGAATACTTGGAAAAAATAATAATAACCACAAAATGATTTATCATACCTTGACAGTGTGGAAAAAAAGAAATTACTGTTTTATCTCTGCCAAAAATACAGAAAGATCAAGCAAAGAGAACAGAAAGAGTAAATGGCGAAATAATCATATTTCAGATGTTAAACATACAGAATCTCTGAATTCTCCAGAGTGGAAATAGCTTAATAAGAGGAAAGGAGATTATCTGACTAAAGTAGTACACTAGACCAAAACAGATACAGAACAGAATGCAAATCTCAACTTCATAAGGCTGAGACAAAGTGGATCCCAAAATGTGTCAGGCAAAAATGTGTCAGATTCAATCCAACCTGCAACTAATAAGTATTTGAAAAAATAACTTGATAATGCTTTCTTTTTTTAATTGATGTAATGATGTTTAGTGCCAGAAAAATCTTCAGAAAAACTACTATTTCAAGAGTAATAATGGAGTCTGTAGCAGGAAGAAGATTACCAGAGAACAGATCAAGACACAAAAAAATGTGGATGGATGTGTTTTCAACCAAGCCCCTAGACAAGAATTGTCAACTATGGTAGAGGATTTCATTCTCACTAGAACTGAATGAAATTTCCAGTTAAAACTTTTTCAGGAATAAACAATAAATAATAAATAAGAAAATCCATGGCAAATTAATTTCTGGGCTTATAAGGATTCTGACAAGAATCACTCATTTCAATGCTTTCAACAAACTTCTTTAGTGATTTTTTTTCCCTTGAAATTTCCTAATTTCAAACCAAGCATTCTCAGCATTAAAGAATATCTGGTTTGGAATCAACCAGATACTTTAGTTGTTCTAAAACTTTTTCTTGTCTTCCCTTTCCAGTTTCTGCTCTGACATGTAAACGTACCATGAAAACAACATGAAACAAAAAAGAAGGAGAAATAAAACTGCTCACAGCTTCCAAGTTTGTCCAAGGTGTAAGTTTATCTTAAAATTCAAGACAAATATTAGATTATTATCACAATCCAATAATTACTGCATTTTCTCTCTGCTCTGATAGCTCAAAAAATAAGAACAGAATCTATGAGCACCCCAAATTCTAGAGTAGATAATAAATACAAATTCTAGGTGATACATTTTTTCCAGAGACTCTTTGGCAGAAACAGTTTCTTGAGTTTACCTTAATCTAAACTCAGATTTAGAACCATTCAAGATAACTAACCGTGCAGCTATTCATCAGCAGCTCAACCTAGCTCAGAGCCACACTCTCCCGTCTCCTTGAGGTGAATTACACACTGCTGAAGGAACATTCAGAACTCCCTTAATGGTGTTTGCCAATCTAGACAACCTGCAGCTTGTTTCAGTACTGCCTCTCATGCCTGTCACCTCACGCCTCACAGTTACCAATTAAGTTACAAAATAGCCACACAAAATAACCAAACAACCAAACACAATGGGAAGAAACAATAAATAAACCTAGCTCTATCTTAACATCCAGCAATAAAAATCAAGGAAAAATCTGACTGACTTCTACCCACCAAAGCACTGAAAGCTAAATCTATGTAAAATAACTATATAAAGCACGCTTTAAAGAAAATCTCCTCTGAAATACATTCCACATGACCTTCCTCTTTTCTATAAAACAGTTTGCAGCCAAAACTCAAGGTTGCTGGCAATTAAAAAACAAAAATAAAAGAAAAATTAAAAATCAAAGAAGTTCAAAAAACTCCAACTTCAAAACAAAAGTGCTGTAAAAAACAACTGTCTAACCCTTTTATAAAGGAGCTTCCACTAAGTTCTACTAAATTAAACCCAAAACATTCCAGCGCAACATGCAAGGGTTTCAAATATATTTTTAACTTTTTGTTTCTTTTTCTACCTAAACAAGACCTGAGTATGTTGATACTATATTGTGCACTACATTAACTATCAAAACACTTCAAAAATATAAACCTGAGGGAGAGAGTAGGAAACAGTAGAAAACGTGATTATTGCTCACATCCACAAAGTTTCAAGCAGTAATAATTTCTCTCAGTCCCCCCACAAACCACGTATTATTAGCAAAGTATTTAATTCATTTACTTATCTATTCATGTATTTCCCTGTGATTGTTTGTAGAATTTTTTTCTAACTACAGTATCTTGGACAGGTTAACAAACAAGTGCATGTGTGCAGAAGACAGCGAAGAATCTCTAAATTATTGACAACTTATCTGTCTTGGAACAACTACTCTTAAACAAACACGCTTTCCCTGCTGTGTGTGGTTCAGACTGATAAGTCTCCTCACAACTCTTTTAAAATCCTCAGAATGATCCTGTATCTGGGCAACAAACTCTTAAATTTCTCATCTGATTGCTATGACATCAGCTATTTGGGAACAACATGACTCTGACCAAGTCACTGGAAAAAAAAAAAAAAAAAAGTCAACATTTTTGTGATTCATTTCCTGTAAGTAGCAGTTTGTCAGAACTGCTTAAATGGACAACCCAGAAAAAGGTGTGGCATGGAATGCTTAATGCAAAAAAAAAATCACTATCTCAGTCTTTCACTTATGCTTGGTACTATGACTAGCCAGAAAGCCCCATTTTCAAAGAAACAGCCAGACAGATGATATTTTTCTGATGAATCAGACCTAAGAGTAATAATAATAGTAATAATAAAACAATAAATATCCAGAGTGTGAACAGTTTAGAATTATTTTTTTAAATACAAACTCTTTTTCTGCAAAAAACCTTTTGAAGATGGTAGCACAGTGTCTGCAATCAGCAATGGTGATCACCACACTGGAGGTATCAGAAAGAAAAACACTAAGCCTCTTGGTCTTACTAAGTGTGAGAAACTGTTAAAGAGCCTACACAGAAATTCTGATTCCTGTTGGAATAAGTATGTGAATAAAAAACAGTGATTAGAACGTACGTTCAAACATGTTGTCAAATCTCAGTGTTACACAATTTATAAAGTATTAGATCTAAAAGGAAAGTATGAAAAAGCCACAACCAGTTTTCAACTCCATTAACTTTACAGGAAGAATATCAGAACGGAAAAAAACATGAAGGTAGATTTAACTGAAAGGTTGATCTCCCATGGAAAAAAAAGAGTTTTTCTAGAGATCAAAAAAAGCATAAAAAAGCATAAAAATGCAAATATTAAAAGACAGCAGTGAAAAATAAACACAGACACTTCAGGGCATAACAGATTAAAGTCAAAGCAGCCCCTGATTCCAGGAAGGACTTTGATGACTTTATCAATACAAGGAATCTTCATATATAGGGATAAAACTTCACAACTAAAATAGAACTTGAAAAACATATTAAATTAACTAAAAGAAGATGTACTGTGAATACAGAGCATTTAGGAAAAAGAAAAAATCATTCTAAGAATATAAGTAACTTCAATTCTTCAATATACAAAATGAAAAATGTTCACAGTTTATATCAAATCTTCTTAATTTTTAATGAAACAAAGAAAAAAAGAAAGAAAACCCACAGAAGGAATAGATTTTCTTATTTGTGCTTTCCAACTCAAAATTGGAGTATATGGATTCTATGAGACAAGACTGATGCCCTCCACAATATGAACTGAACAGAAAGTATGCTGATGCAGACCAGTGGAAACAGTGCCACAATATAAAACTGTAAATTGTTCAACTCAAAAGAGAGAAAAATATACTGACAGACAAGTTAAAGAAAGCTGAGAGGAGAAGTCACAAGACACTGAATACAGACAAGGTTTCAAAAAAGACTGACAGGAGCATGATAGAATAAGAAATACAAAACTACAGGAAAACATTCAGGAAAAGATAAGAATAAATCCAGGATAATTGGAAAGTAATGTCTGACTTAAATACATAACTGAATGAAGAAAGGACATCCCAAAAATGATTCTGAACAATTCTTTTCAAAGATCAACCTCTGGTGAAAACAATATATTGTGTCAAATGCATTCTGACACAAATGCATCTTAGACTGCAGTAGAGAATCACCATTGAAAAAGATATCCAGGGAAAAGGTTCTTCAGTGTGAATTAAAAAGTAAAAAAAAGATATGTTTCTGCGTAGGAGAGAACAATAATTAAGCAAAACAACCCATCCTTATAAGACAATGATATAAACCAATAAGGATAAGTTAGAGAGAGACAGGAAATATGCTTGATGAACAACACTGATTGAAAACAAGGAAGGATGTAAAGTTTTAAAGCAACTCCTACAACTAGAATTAAAAGGAGTACACACAGTGGACCTGAAGAAGTTGAGAATATGTTAAAACAGAGAATAACAGTAGTGGAAGTTAGTATGGATATTATCATACTTTTGCTGAACACAGACAAAAATGAACAGCTTGGAAAATTCTATTACGTAAGATAAACTAACTTATCTTATATGAGAAAACGGATGGAAAAGCACATACACTATATAAAAGCGGCAGCCTCTTTCATGGGTAGAAATTTCAATAAACAGGCAGACAGAAATAAACACAGCTTCAAAAGAGAAAACTTTATCCACTGAATCATATCCTCTGCCACTTCAACTAGACAGCAAGTGCCTATACTCTCAGAACTATGAAATTCCAAAACCCCCACAACTTTGTCTCTAAGAATATGCCTACTTTTAATCACCTTTTGTAAGAACAGAACATAATAGAAACGACTTAGATAAACTAAAAAGTTTTACAAGCATTTTTTTTAGTGGTATATGACATCGCAAGGTGAAGAAATTAAGGTACATATGCTTCTACGAATGGTATGGGAAACAGCATTACCAGAACGCTCAATAATGAAAACAAACTGTAATAGAATTGCCATAAGTGCATTTTCTTCCAAGGAAATGCAGTTATATCTTCTTGTTTGCAAAATGCAATCATGCCTCCGGGAATAGAGCCATACTTCTTTTCATGAAATCATGGGAATTCCCTGCACTAGTGATTAATGTACTGTGAGGGAGAAGAAGTTCACACATTCCTTTTCAAAGAAACAGTCAGAAGCATTGGTCAAGAAAATCATCATAATTTGAGGTAAAAAGACAAAAAAAAAAAAAAAAAAAAAAAAAAAAAGTCAGATTGTTTTTCCAATCTTAACTTATTCTATTTTCTCATCTAGTTCATTTTGACAGTATCCAGGAAAAAGAATCCTAATGTGCCTAACACAGCCAAAATACTGAAGACTTTTGAAAACTAAATGCTGTTGTATAAAATACAGCTAACAAATTAAGTGCAGTAGCTCAGACAAAGTGAAGAACAGTAAAATAAGGTTCCTTTAATTCATTGTTAAACTAACAGATCCACACAATGCTTGCACAGCTTCAGTCATCTTTAAGAACATCAACATCTAATTACTGTTCATTTTTATAAAACCCAACTATGTGGTGTAACAGTAATATGAATGCTACGCTGTCTTACAGTTGCTAAAGTCTCACGTTTCACAGTAGATTTATCTCATTATGTGTCCCTTAGTCCTTTCCAGAAACACTACAACATAATAAGTATGAAATCCTTGTGACTAGAAACCAATACAGTCATTTTGGATGGTTAGAACACAGAATCTTCAGTGTTATATATGGGTACTGTTCACTGCAATATCTAGCTTGATTGTTGCTTTGAGGCTTTATTACAATTCTCCAACACAAACAATCACGTTTCAAAACAGAGGTTGACAGATGTGATGAAAAGAAGTCACTTTCTAAGCATTACCTGTACCTTTGGTATTGAAAAAGTTACTATAGAAAGCCTTCTGTATAAATACTCCCTATTTTGCAATGAAACAACAAAGGACAGCAGTTATCCTATAAGCAGTTAGCTTGTATTTTGTAAGCATGTCTGTTTTCCAGTATTCAAGCGCTTCTGCTCACCAAAAGGAAAACTGGAAGTCATCATGATTTTCTTGGCAGACAAGAGACTAAACTGCTGAATGAACCAAGCACTGCCCTGTAAAACCGAACCACAACAAAATGATCCACTGCTCATTACAGAACCAGAATACTTGCAAGAACTCTGCTGCTTTCAATTCACAGCCATGAAGACTTGCATATTCAGAAAGTATCAGCAATTTAAGTTGCACTACATATAATGTGACAAATTGCTTTTAAAATAGCACTGCAAATAACACTGCAAACAGGTTTAATGCTAAAGAAAATACCTAGTTATTTTATCTTCATTAAATCATAAATGATACCATTGTAGTGTATCTTAAAACAGTTCAAACATTATCAAAATAAGCTAAATACAGTAAAACTAAGTGAAACATACCTGAAATTATTACTATTAATGTGCTCAAGCTCATACACTTGCCTCACAGTTTAACACAGAAATCTCTTAGGAAACATTCAATGAACTGTCATTGTAAATAACATATTGACTTTAAAACCTGCATTTCTTCTGACTTGCTACATACTCTTCTTCCTTCCTAAATTTAATCCTGTCATTCTTCAGTCTCATTTTATTACAGAAGTTACTCTTCACTACTGAAACGAACTAACAGTTTTCTGCCATCAAACATAAGAGCTCTTTCTTTGTCTTCCCTTCCACAACTCACCTCATCGCTGTTTGTACTCACTGTTTACCTCGACCTAACTCTGATGTCCTTCCAGGCAAAATGTAAGCTACCTGAACTCCACCAACCAACTTCAAAATATTAATGTTTCTGGGATCACTATTTTGTTGAGAAGGCCAATGGCATCCTGGCTTATATCAGAAATGGTGTGGTGAGCAGGACTAGGGAAGTCATCCTGCCCCTGTACTCGGCACTGCCGAGGCCCCACCTCAAGTACTGTGTTCAGTTTTGGGCACCTCAATACAGAGAAGACATTGAGGAGCTGGAGCAGGTACAAAGAAGGGCAACAAGGCTGGTGAAGGGCTTGGAGGATATGCCCTAAGAGGAGCTACTAAAGGAACTGGGGCTGTTTAGTCTGTGAAAGAGGAGGCTGAGGGGAGACCTTATTGCTCTTTTCCAATACCTGAAAGGTGCTTACAGCGAGAGCAGGGCTGGTCTCTTCTTACTGGTGACAGGTGACAGGACGAGGGGAAATGGCCTCAAGTTGTGCCAGGAGAGGTTTAGGTTAGATATCAGGAAAACCTTCTTTACAGAAAGGGCTGTTAAGAACTGGAATAGGCTCCCCAGGGAGGTGCTTGAGTCACCATCCCTGGATGTGTTTAAAATCCATTTGGATGTGGCGCTCAGGGACATGATTTATCGGTGGATTGTTAGAGTGAGGGTGATATGGTAAGGTTGCAGTTGAACTTGATGGTTTTGAGGGTTTTTTCCAACCTGAGCAATTCTTTAATGATTTTCATATAAGGAGTATTGAATATACATTTACTTTCCAGCACATTTCTTAGAATTAATCTTGTGCCACCAAAGAGGTATATAACAAAAAAAGAATAAGGTATCAAATGACAAACATTCCCAGCCAACATGAAAATTCTGAATTTCCTCATGTTTGGAAGTCATGGAGTGACTTGGTTTCCTCCAAATACTTCTGCGGTACATCCACGGAAAAGCTTTTTAATTTCCCTGGAGATTACATTGACCAGTGAAGTTAATGTGGAAGTTCACTTAAAAGGGAGATCTTACATAGCTTTAATGGAATATTTTTCCTGGGAAGATTGCAGATACAATTTTTTTTAATGATTCCAAAAGCTTTTTGCTAAAAACTACTATAATATATCTGCAACTTAGAAGTGATTTGAATAAAGATGTTCACATGAGATTAAGATACGAAACAGAACACAGCCCTGACAAAATAACCTGGGCTATAGTGAATGGACAGGAGCCAGCAATGTGCCATCACAGCCCAGAAAGCCAATATTATCTTGGGCTGCATCAAAAGAAGTGTAGTCAGCAGGGTGAGGGAAGTGATCTTGCCCCTCTAATCTGCAGTGGTGAGATCTCACCTGAAGTATACACCCAAATGTGGAGTTCTTGGTATAGGAGAAACATGGACCTGCTGGAGTGCATTCAGAGGAGGGCCACAAAAATTATTCAGGAGATGGAATTGCATGGACACGCTAGGTGAGCTGGGGCTATTCAGCTTGGAGAAGAGAAGGGTCCAGGGAGACCTGAGAGTGGCCTTTCAGTATGTAAAAGGGAACAATAAGACAGAAAGAGATTATCTAGCAGGATCTGTGGCGATAGGACAAGGGGAAATGGTTTCTAAATAAAAGTGGGGTGATTTAGACTGGATTTTTTGCATTAACAGTAATGAAGCACTGAAACAGGTTGCCCAGAAATACAGTGGATGCCCTGTCCCTGGGGACATTCAAGGTCATGCTGAACAGAGCTCTAAGCACCCTGATGTAGCTGTGGGTGTCCCTGTTCATTGCAAAATGTTTGGACTAAATGACCTTTAAAGATGCCTTCCAACTTGAAAGATTCTATGATCCCATAATTCAACAGTACATATAATCTTTATAGCACTGTTGTTCATACAGTTTAGCACTGAATTATCAGATTCTCAAAAAATAATAACTGTACTACTGTCTTAGAAGGGAACTCTACTTCATTTTTTACCTGCAGCAAGATTAAATAACAGGATTAGTTAATTATATTTAGCAATGTTTCCCCATATTTTACTGCTAAATCTTTTTCTTACTGATGATTTACTCACCCACAATTTAAACCACTGATATTCAAGAAACACTATTTCAAAAATTAGGAAACATTGTTAAAATTAATTTTTTGATTAGCTGAAAGAACCAAATTCTTTAACTCAACTGAGGAGCATTAAAAGAAAAAAAAAAAAAGAAAAAAAAAAAAAAAAAAAACAAGTAGTTTAAGTTACAATACTACTACCAAGCAAAAACTGCAATATATACATCCTTGTTAATTTGGAAAAACAACACAGACAGCTCAAGTGACGCAATTTGAAGTGGGATAAGCCTGAAGCAACAAGGACCACAAATGCTAGTACCAGAACAACTACAGGAGAATCTGTAGAAGACCAATAAAGGGGAAAAGAGAAAACCGTACTTGCAGTAACAGTAGACGCTCGCATCCAAGAATAATGAAAGAATCTCACAAGCATTTAAGATTTCTGAAAATAAAACTGAGTTTGCAAAATCCAAGCGTCCACACTAAACACACATGAAAGTTAAAGAAACAAATTAATTTCTGACATGAAAAAAGAAGAAATAAAGTTAACATTTCAGGTTCCCACTATACCGTTTTACCGAACGAAATTTAGATTGTATTGTCCCGAACACAGGTTAGCATTGTTACACCAGAAACTACTCACCATGGCTTACACAATCCAGAAAAGGGCTGAAGCTCCCTGTTAAAAGAATCCTGAATCTATGGCTAACATACATCAGACTGGAGAATGAAATGGGTGTCTTTCTAACCTAAATTCCTCAAGAATGACAATGTAAGAGAGAAAAATACTCAGAGTCAGCAGGCTGAAAAGAATAAGGAAAAAACATTCAGAGTTCTTTCTAAGAGGTGCAGGTAATATCCACTTCACTTAGACTGCCCTCCGGACAGCAGAGTCAAGAATAATGAAGGATTTCAGGTTCTTCTCTACCTGATTTCAAGTAATGTCTACAGTCCTTGCAGATTAACTTTCTAATTAACTTCCAAACACAGAGACTACTGTTGGACAGCAAGCTGCAACTGCAGAGGATCCTTTGCAGAAAAGTCATAGCCACTCAAAATTTTCTTCCAAATATCAGGAAAGAGTGCATAAGGAAAATAAAAAAATACTCCCCACTGCAACTTTATCCAATTAAATCCTCAAGGTATAGGTATTAAAGAAAAAAAATTAGTATGACACAGCATTTTAAAATGAAACTAATAAGTAAATAGAGAACAAAACTGAAATGTCAGGAGCCATTATAAAAAGCACTTACATACACAAAGAGAATGTAACAGAATTAATTCTGATTAGCCTTCAGTTCTAGCAGTATTACTTTTCTACTCAAAACGCAGTAATGCTGACTTGGCTCCTATGTAGTAATAACAACTGCAACAACTACAAAAAAACTGCCACTGCAAAAACATTATGAATATAAAGAAACTACACCAAGTAATGGAAACTATTACTAATATTTTTTTATTTTTTGTAAAATCTATGTTATAGTTGATAATTATTCACATTTAAAATAAATTCTGCAGTCATCTGCATAACCTTAAGTGAACAGCTTTGCTACCAACTCTACAAATGCTCATTAAAATTCAGAGCAATCCCTTGATGAACATAACAACTAATTGCAATAAAAGAGAAATTACTTCAAGCCAGGAAATGACCAATAACAATTAACTTCTTTATTTCTACCTAAGCACTTGTAAGAGTAAAGCAAGGACAATTAGTCTTAAGGTAGATTACATCATCATACTACTCAGAGCAATGCAATCAGCATAGCTCTACTATAATTGTTTATACAGGAACAGTAGTAGGCAGGATTATGATTACAAAATAGAAGTTCAAGGAAAAATAAACTTTTGAAATAGACTAAACAGCAATTCCTACGATAGCCATTATTGCACTTAGTATCTAGGCATAACCTTCTACTTACCAAAGCTGAAATTATAAACTACTTGCTTCTTCACATTAAGAAAAGGGAAATGACTTGACAAATTCCATTGAAAGCTAGACAGATTTAGCAGCAGTCTTTTCTATGGTGTTTTGCTGTCAGACAAATGTTCAGAGATATTATATTTACTGTCACAGTAACTCCTCTCATTTCTTTTCCATGACATTCTTAATATTCAGACTCCAGTGCTTTTTATATGAAAAAAAAAAACCCACCACTAAATGAAGCTTGCAGGAGCTACCTCTTAGGAATGTTTCCACCCTATTTACAAAACCAGCCTCAGGAATTTCTGCTGTTTATGAAGTGTCAACTCCTTGCAAATCTTTGAAAGAATCTGTAGTCCATAAATTAAATCTAAATTTAAAAATTCAACTGCTCCTCTGAAAAATCTAGAATTACTACTTATTTGTTATTGTATGATGAGATGCAACAAAACGTTAAATTAAAACTACATCATGTGCTGAGTAAGAAACAAAGGAGGATCCAGCTTGTCGCTCTATGTGAATAGCTATGCTTTACCATAATCCAAACAGAAAAATGATGCTATACCCGTTAAAAGAAAAACCTAAATCTTACTCCTATAAAAAACCTGAAGAACTCCTGCTAAATCTCCTATTAATATATTTATTTCAAATTATAATAAATAACTAACATAATAATCCTCACTTAAAAGCTTAACACCAAGCTAATACATCCAGAGCGCAACTTGAGATTTGAATTTGAGATTTCTTGAACTGAATGAAAAATTCATTTTTTATTTGCCATTGCTAGACACTAATCTTATTTGCCAAAATCCACAGATGGACTTTTAATCTGTGTGCACACTCTAGCACGCAACAAAGCTAAATGTGATTGAAAACTCTGCAGTTTTAAATCTCTTTTCATTATGAAACAGAAAAAAATTATAGTAGTAGCACGATGTTGCATCTTGTGATAGGAAATCATGTTGAAAATATTTCTATTTTAACATCAAGGAAATCCCTAATGAATAAAAGACAAAATATTTTCTTTTTTTCATTCAAAGCATCTCCTCTACTTCAAAATGTCTCCAGTTTTCAAGATGAAAATATTTTCGGCTCCCATGACTTACATGTGTCCTTTATCTAAGATGTTATGGAAAGTCATGGCCCTTTGGAAAATGGCCTGGCTTGGAGCTATACTTTCTGGGTAGACTATAAGTTTGTTTTTCTGGTAGCACCTTTGCACTAATATCAAGTGCCATCCAGTGAAAGAAAGCATAAGCTGTATGTCACAAGAAATTCATCCTGTGCAAGCACTAAGTTTTAATGGAAAAAAAGTCACTCAGCAGTTCAAAACTCAAAAAGTACTATTTTTTTCCTCACTTAATGGAAATATTTTAGGTCAAAATCAACAAATCATGTCAGAGATGTAACTTCAGCATATAATAAACCTTTTTCCTTTGATTTTCCTTTCTTCCATGTTAGTGTTAATACATTTACAATTTAGGAACAACTACAGTTAGACACTTTTCACTCCTTGTTAATTAATAGTTACCTTGAAACATCAAGAACCAAATTTTACATACCATATTCTTTTTTTTTCTTTTGCAGTTCCTTCCTGCATTTCTGAGATATACCAAATATACCATTTTTTTTGGCATCAGGTAAGGAACTAGCAGTCACAAGACATGGCTATGAGACTGCACTTAAAAAGTCTTTCTTTCAGATCAGATCATGTCTATCCAAAAGATGGTATATATTTGCTGACACATGATAGTACTAAGATGATAAAATATATTATGAAAAAGGTCTAAAAGAGAAACGCAATTCTTCTCAGCAAAATTCAAGACTATCTCTGGAAGCACCAATAGAAGATGTAGTTGTTACTGTAGGAAACCAAAATTGTTTCACAGTCTTCAGAAAAACTGAAGATTAAAAAGTGTTAAAGACAACAAAAGCTCCAACTGAGATAGCAGACAGCAGACTAAAGCACTCTACTAAAAGAGTAACAGAACAACGGTTGAAGGGGAAAGGAAAACATTAGAAACAAATATAACTTCTGCAAGAAGGGCTGAACAAGGGCCAAGAAGCACATGTCATGAAGAATTTGCAGTAATCTGCAAGTACAGTAGCTTCACATAGCTCCTTCTGTATCTCATCCTTCCAGAGAAACTACCAAAGAGACTTCTATTTCATCCTTTGCAGAAGATTCTTATAATGAGTTTCCTACCTCCTTCCTCCTGTTTTCACTGCTTTATCATTTGCGTTCCTGCAACAGAAGCTATCAATTTTGATATCCATGATCACTTACCACTGGACAACATATCTATCTATACAGAAATCTGTGCCAACTAAATAAATACACAAGAGATACACCCGGAGGAAAATTTTCCATGTCAGGCTCTAGTCACCAGATTTCTACACAGAAAGTTTTAGAATCAGACACAGAGAAAGAATATGAACACGTGAATGTACTGAGCACAGACATGCCTAACTCTTAGGATTCTGCAGCCTTAAGATACAGCTTAGCCCAAGCTATTCTGTTAAGAGCCCTACACAATTTATCAAAAAGGCAAATAACTTGAAAGAAAAAAAAGAAAATTTAAACCAGCAACATTTAAAATATTCCTGCTTTCTCCTTCCATTAATATGTTATTAAGTCAGCCAAAAGAATGATACTGTCAGAGGTAGGTATCATAGAATCACAGAATCATTGAACGGCTTGGGTTAGGAGGGATCTCAAAGACCACCTAGATTCAACCTCCTGCCATAAGCAGGATTGGCATGACCAGATCTGACTGCCCAAGGCCCCATCCAATCTGGCCTCGAGCACCTTCATGGATGTAGCAACCACAGCTTCTCTGGGCAGCCTGTGCCAGTGCCTCACCACCCCGAGTAAAAAGTTTCCTCCAAGTATCTAAATCAATCTCCCCTCCTTTAGTTTAAAACCATTCCCCTTGTCCTATCACTATCTGTCTGCCCAAAAACTTGATTTCCCTTGTGTTTATAAGCTCTAAGTACTAGAAGGCCTCAATGAGAATATGCCTGAGATTTTACTTCTTATCAGGAACTTGGGCAGTGAGAGTCATTAAGACAAAAACAAACAGACAAACAAACAAATGAAAAAGAAGAAAAGTAAAACCGATGATGACAGAAAAGGTTCATAGCTTCATAGCTCCTGGGATATATATTTGAGTAGACAGAGATGTAACCTCTAATTGTGCTTCTATGACTGATTGGGCATTAAAACTAATGTAAAATTCACAGTGTTAAAACACATTTTTAACTCCAAAAAGTCTAGATACAAAACAGGTATCTGCTAAGGTCTGACAAAATAAATGCTTCTGGACATAGTAATAAATCAGTGGACACAAGGTGTTTAGGCTGTTCCACTGACACAGGAGTTTAAGTGAGAACATGCTTCTCAGTTTTCAGCATCTAAGTTCATTCTACACAGAACCTGGATCTTAGTTTTGTTTGCTGAAAGTCAGCATCAATGTTTATCATCAAGCTCTCCAAAAAATAAATCAACAGATGTGAAATATCTGTTGTCAAACAAACCTCAAGTAGCTGGAGAAGGCCAAAAATTTGAAAACAAAAACTTACATTTGTCCTCAGTAGTGATCATCCGAGCAAAATCTCTAGAAGATGTAGAGATTCTATTTTTTTCTATAAGAAGCTATGCTGCAATAAAGAATATACCAGATTTGATACCACTCATAGACAAGATAAACAATGAATTCACAATACGAAACAAATGAATACAAACGTTCTGGAATTAACAACTGAAACACAATTATAACAAGTATCATATAACTGATAAAGTATTTTTTCTGTCTAATTTTGTTCTTTTTTTTTTTTTTTTTCAGTCGGCACAAAGCATTTCAAAATAATGACCTCCTATTATTCCTCAACATGATTTAAAAACTAAATAGTGCAATTGAAAATTCAAGTTGGGTTCTGATCATCACATCTTACGCGCTTCTGTGTTCAGGCAAGCAGCTTGTGCTAACTGAAATTTCTGGATTAAGTTACAGAAACTGCACATTTTCAATATAAATTTACTAACCATCTGTTTTAAGTTGCATATTGTCTGGAAGCTACTGCATAATTTCTTAAAAGCCCAGAGAAAACCAGTATATGATCTAGTTTCCTAGAGGCTGATAGTGAGGAAATAATTTATGACGCCAACTTTTCCAGATTAAATGGCCAACTGTTACAGCATGTCTGCAGATAAAAGACAAGTGCCATACGGATGATCCACACAATTAATAATGTGATTTACTCAGTGATTCATGCAGGTTTAACGATCTTTAATTGGTGTCTTTCCTTAATGCACCCAAATCATGCAGGGGATTAGATAATTCTACTTTCCAGATTGCAATGGATTTGCAACTGATCTACAGATCACTGAGCACAGATAATTCCAGTTAAAAGCAAGAGGTTGTGGTTGATTGGCATTTCCAAGGCAAAGCCTGTAAGCTTTCAAGAGTAAAATGTGAGCTGGCAGTGTAGCCATTCTAGAATCAATCTAAAATTTCAACCATGTACCTGTTTCCACCCCTCTATGGATAATCCTGATGTTTTACAAATCCTGTGTCAAGCGCTCTTTCTGCTGCATAGAAAATCGAAGTGCTGGAAACTAGAGTTGCTTCATAGAAGTCATAGTAAAATTTAAGTTCAAAACAGTAAAAAATAGTCTGAGCAAAGTTAGGCACTACTTGAAAGAACAAGTAGTTGCTAGTTTTTCCAATCATTATTTTAGGTTGTTAATTACTCCTTACAGGTTGTCAGGACAGAGCTCCACTGCCACAAACACTTGCAGTATTTCTATTTTCAAATTTTTTACAGTAGCCATTTATTTATTTTAATATATAAGTATTACTACTTCTACACTGAACATCTCTTCAGTAAAATCAGCTGTGGCTTACTAACCATAATTTAAAGCTGTAATTTTAACCATTTGAAGCAGAACACTGTGTAGTATCTTAGAGCAAATATGTGTTAATCAAGATTAGTATACATATTCTCCTTCCTCTCCTCTCAGAAAACTGCACTGTTACCAGCACTGAAAGTTTGCTGTGTGTTACCTTTAGTTTAATTTTGCCACAGGTAATGAAGCAGTGATCAGGTCTTAAAACTTAGCAATAAAACCACAAAAGCATTAGCATTCCTTTTCCCTTCATTTTTCATATGAGATTTCAGTCTCATCTTGATCATCTTGACAAATATCAAACTAGCAGCAAACACTGGACATGTTAGCTCAGTCAAGGTGACAAGAAGCTCTTCAAAGAACTGGAAACAGGAAATACTTACAGGACTCACTTAACTACCTCTACAGTTAGTAGCAAAATGTAAGTCAATATTAAGGACACATAAACAGCCATCTCTTTGCAGCCACTCAGGGTAACCTTTCCATCTAAAGCCAGCATCTGCAAATAAAACATCCTTCTTAGGTTTATATTGTAGTCTAATATCACAAGTGATTAACTGGGTGGAACGTAGAATTTCAGTGCCTCTGACCAAGGCACCAATACTCTGAAACTGATAGCCTGCGAGCTGTTCCAGGAACAAGCCTTCAATGTGCTGTTTTGCACCTGTTTCTAAATGAAAGCTTCATCCCTTGGAGACCCAAACTTCTCCCTCTCCTTCAGGCACATAGCTCAGCCAACCATAGACCTTACAAACTTTCAATTTATGAGCACTGGATACCCATCACAGGTGCAACTGCTTTCCCCATATACATCTCATATTCTCCTCAAGCTAAATATGTTGGTACTGATTGGCAGAAAACATTCATCAAATGTCTGCTGACAGGTTTTGGACAGGGAACAATTATTTTCATAGGATCAGACACACAGTATTGTAAGAAACACATTAACTTAGGTAAAATAAGCAAAGCAAAGCAAAGCTAGAGGAAAGGCCTTTAAAAGCACAGGA
This sequence comes from Tragopan temminckii, assembly GCA_028571105.1. Lineage (NCBI taxonomy): Eukaryota > Metazoa > Chordata > Aves > Galliformes > Phasianidae > Tragopan > Tragopan temminckii. The sequence continues at coordinate 34,970,592 of JAOWBP010004700.1, forward strand.
AAATTCAAACAGACCATAAGATCCAAGGAGTCAGTTGACCAGAAAGCAAGAAACGAGGAAGGTCAAGATAGGGAAATGTCCTTCAGTCTCAACAAGGAAACATTCCTACAGCCCTCAGTAACAGTTAAAAAAAAATAGGACTGCAGGATTAGAGACAACTTGTAGGAGTTCTCTATGCTCTTGTAAAAATTAAGAGATAACAGCCTCACTTAGGATAAACTTTACATTCAAAATCAACATCAAAAGTGCTTTAAAAATATATTCCAATTCCTCTGTGACAAACAAAACATGAATAGACTAAGTATTGCATATGTATACTGAGTATCTTGTCTCTGTTATGACACTGCTGAAAGAAAGCACAATATGCTTCAAATTGTATCAAGGATGAAAATTAATCTGGATCTGTGATGCCTGAACATTAATCCAACTCTGTGATCTATCAAACCCAATCCTGTAATATCCCTGTGAGCAACTGTACAGACCACCACAAGTTTGAGTCAACATGTTGAATACATACCATGGAAGATGTACCACTACTCACTGTCTACTTCCATAAACTACTTACATTAGCAAAATCTATAGCCCTATAGGCTAGCAATGATTTTACTCTAGGTGATAGAGACGTGAGAGTACTATCATTATTGTGAGAGTTTTATAGGACAGTGCAATAGTCATAACACAGCTGAATCCAACAGTCATAACCAAAAGTCATAAACAGCTGAATCCAACAAAACACAGGCCACACAGATATAACACTTTAATATTCTTCTCAAGGACCAAAATTGCTGTTACACTCACTCTTAAGTACTTCATGTATTTATTTGGGAAATCAAGTATATAACTGATTATTGCTGGCTTTGGGTTTATTATAATAACCATAAGTTTATCCTAATCAGAAAGACATTCCTGTCAAATAAAATCTAGCAGTTCATGATTGTTTCCAAGCCCTCCATTCTGGGCCAACACAAGATGATTGTGCCACTCCTACAGGTTCCACCAGGAGCCATCTCTCCATACTGCCAGATGTTCACTCCTTGAGTCTTTCTTAGCACTGTGGCCATCAACAGGGGACTTCAGGATTCCATCCCTTCCAGGATGTCCTTGTGAATATATTAAGGATTGGCTACAGCCCGTCCCTCCCAAGGATGGGTATCTGGCTGGGAGGAGAGGCAGAGATGCTTCTGCCTGACCTGTCTTAGGATTGTACTTAGGTTACTATACATTTGGATATATTCTCTGACAAGACAGCAGACTAAAAGCCTTCAATCATTTATTATCACTTAAGTAAAGTACTGATCATCCACACAGTAAACCTAAGAATGAAAGGACCACAAAAGAAATGCAAGAATGTAGTTTCCTGTTAAGGGAGCAGCCCTCCAAGGTTTCAAAGGATATCCGTGCTTCTCCTTTCTGATACATTCTCATTAAAACTTTTTTTTGGACACCTACCTAACTTAAGATGTAAAATGCAAGAGGGAACAAAACCCAGACAGTGCATGTACTGTTCCAGTGTAGTTCTGCACCCCCAGGCTGAGAAAGCTGATCAGAAGCCAAGATCAGACTTCTGATGGCACTGCATCTCCTACAAATAGGCAGGGCCTGAGCATTGTTATTCAGGCCCAGAAAGCCCGGACACTAACAGGAGCTTCACAGGTAACCTTTGTGTAAGCATGTGGAAAGCACGGCTCCACATTTATTGCTTCCCCAGGCCTTGTAAACATCATACACAAGTAACTATGAGCACTGCAATCCTGTATATTGAGACAGACAAGTACTTCAAACACAGCTGTATTATATATCATTGTCTATTTCTGTCACCTCTTTTTCTAGCTTTTTCTAGCAAATTTCTTTTGTTCCAGAGCTAATTTTCTAATTGAAATGCCAAACAAAACCCTTACTTGTTTCTGTTGAAGTCCATCCATGCCATCTTCTAAAACTTTGTCAGCATGTTTAAATTCACCATGAAGTGAAATCTAGATGAGAGCACTGGAGCATAACACCACCACTCAGGTTTCTGTGCAAATTCTTCCAGTTAATCTCAAGAAGACTTTGAAAACGAAGCAACAACACAACAGCAAAAAAACGTAACTGTCTGGGAAAGATAAGTAAATGCTTTTTGTTTGTTTATTTGATGACAGTGTACTACTGTCTGGTCACTTACAGCACAAGCAATATTAAGTCTATGTGTTCGTTCAGCAACAGTTGCTGCTTGAACACTTGCCTACATATATGCAATGAAACAATGGAAGATTCTAGATGTGGACAATTAGCATATTCTACACTTTCCTAGAGAATAATATTTGTCTGTTACTGCAGTTAAGATTTTTGGAAAGCAAATTTCAAAGAGCTACACACCATTCAGCAGACCATACAAAACAGAGCAAGCAAAGCATAAAAATACATGTATACGTATACACAATTTAAAAAACAAATCTCTGCATATATGTGCACGTATTCGTGCACTGCATATGCTCGGGCTGAATTGTTCTGTGTTTTGTATAAAAATAAAATGCAACAATTGAGATGTGTAACACAGGAGAAATAATTCACTCCCATCTCTCTATCTCACACAGACAAATAAGTTTGAATCTACTTACGCTTAGCTATATTAAATTTTCAACATTAAACAAAAACACAAAAGAAATATATTTTTAAAGGTCTTCTATAATTCCCATCTAACTAATGCCAAGTCTATTTTCAAACAGGCAGAAAAATAAAATACAGAGCTTACAATTTCTCATGACTTCCATTCCAAACTGTTACCCCAAAAAAAGAAAACCACTCTATTTTTCATGCTCCAAAAGCTGTATATCTGTGGCTACGCTGATTGACTGAAAAAATATATACCCAGTTCTGACGTTTTTAAGATATTTTAATACTTTTCAGCTCTACAGAGCATGCTGTGCTCTGTTTTTGAGTAATGTGGCAGGAAAAATCCATTTAAGTTTTGATATCATAATGATCTCATTCTCCATGTCAATAAGTTTTTGCAATCTCATCTCTCTTTATCAAGTCTCTCAAAGACCCAGTTCTGTTTGAAAAGCATAGACTGCAGATTATATACTTTATTTTAGGTCATATTACACCTATTTTTAAATATAAAAACATTCCCCACTAAATGGTATTGAAACACAAGTTTATCGTGTTGTTCCTCGTCAGTCAACAATCACTGTGACTCCAACTGCAAGCAAAGTACACTACTCCTGTCTCCCAGATGTACCTCATAAGGACCAAATTCAGATTTGCTTAAAATAGACTCAAATTTGATCAAAACATTCTTCTTTCTGACTACAGAATTGTTTAAAGAAGTTCTTTCAACACCATTCACACGTTACTTCAGAGGATGCAAATCTCTCTGACAACTTTCCAAATATTCATGTATTCAAGAGTCACACACTTCGAAATCTGAGTGGAAGGAAAATTCTGGGAGTAGTCTGTGGTTGAAAAATGCCAATGTTTGCCCTTTCTACAGCTCACTGAGGTAGGCAGTACCCACTGCTGAGTCATCACCTTGTAAAGCTGAGAACATGAACCATGTATGGGCTCTCAAGAGAAACTCTTCCTTCCCACCATGGAGCATCACCCAAGTACAGAAGCCTTCAATCCCAGATAGAAAGTGTCTTTTTCTGCTCATATCTGCCCATAAAACTGAGTCTGAGAAATCCTTCATTTTTAGATCACTACAAATACTCATACTATGCTCATGAATGTTCTGACATAAAAGTACTCTATCAACTGCAATGTATCCATGATACGCACTGGGATTTCTATCGTGACAGAAAGGGTGAAATAATTATGTACTTTGGCCACAAGTTCAACTATCCTGTCAACAAGCAACCTCAAGTCCTCAAGTACCTGATCTAAAAAGTCCAAACAAACCAGAGGCATTGGTGAACTGCAGGAGAGACTGATCTTTCATGTGAGGGCATGTGTGTGTGAACTCACAGTTTAAAAGAGTCATTTCTCTGTACTGTATTATACTACAACCAATTTAGGCATTCTTTCTAAATTTGCAATAACGTGAGTGCAATAAACCTACAAGCTACGCAAGCTTCAAATTGTGAGCCCAAACAGCCTAGCAGCAAGAGGAACTTGAAAAATGGCTGTGCTTTGTACGGACAAAGTTTCAGTGCAGGAAAATACCTCTGCTCTTCACAAAACGAAACTAACACCACTGAGTTCAGATCCCTAAGGTATTGTTAGACTTCCACAATTGCAACAGCATCAGAAAAAGTATTACCTTCACCTGATCTTTTGTACAATGTCAGATTATAAAATGTTACTAGAATCTTGATTTCACTTTCTCCATATGTTTACAGATGTCTGTAAATATTCTATAATAGAAACTGATCTAGTCTTCATCAAGAAAACACACCAGCTGCTTAGGGAGGTAGTCAAATTGCTTTGTCTTTCCTCCTTCTTGGTGTGATTTTAGATCTCACTTCAAATCTAAGTTTGCACAACTTTTGTTTTCAGACTGTGATTCAATGATGCATTTCACTGATTCTGTCAGTCCTTTTTCCCATGCAGGTATTCACCAACTGTAAGATCACTCATTTTTTTTCTTTTTACATACAGATACAGGTAAGATGTACACAGGAACTAAAACAACAGAAATTATACCATTTTGCTTGCTAAAACTATTTCTGCAATTTTGAAAACAGGACCAGTCATACCCTAGAATTAATTATTAAACCTGATATTGGCTTTTACAATGGAAGACCATATGAATCACGCTTATAATTACTGCATGAAAGAGAAGATTAACTTGCAATCCTCTAAAATACACATGCTTTGGAAAGCAATAATCTTTAAATGTGACTTAGTTTAAAAAGGAGACTTGATAAAAAGCATTTGAGGGTTTTCTATTTATCTTGTCTCACAGCTTCCACGCAAAATTTGCTGAGGTAGTGGACAAAAAGCACTCCCAAGTGGCAGTACTGCAAATTTAGATTTACCTCAGACCCAGAATAAATGTTTTCCCTTTCAGAAGTAACTACAAAGCATAAAATCTGAAGGTCCAGTTATCCACTCAGTAACATTTATGCAATCTACTGTAATCCACTGACTCAAAAAATAATTTCTCCCAGCAAAGACAAGGCCCTTAAAATCGGAGTTCTGTTTCTCCACCCTGACCTCCAGAGCCCTCTCCTAAATTTTCAGGCAGCCTAAAAATACCCTTCCAACAGACACAGCTTCAATACAACCGAGTGCTGGCAATTCCAGATCCAGCTCCCATCTGCTACACCAATGCCTTTGAGCTTCTGTCTCAATTCAAAGCAGAAAAAATGCTCCTAACAGACGCACATATAATCTAGCATTAAAATCCAGCTTAAAATCTAATGAGAAATGGCAGTAACAATTCTGACCAAACTTAAAGATCCAAGATACTCCAGAGATTTAAACAGAAAAGGCTCTGAAATAAAGACTACATTAGCCAAGGATATTCATGAGTATATTTCTTTCAAAACATGGATTCATCATGCTTTATGCAATATAAATATTTACATTACTAGTGACTTATGATAAGGAAATGATGAGCAAGTCTTTCTCCATTCAGCCCTCATTTTAAAAGAAAAACATAGGAGTGAGAGGAAGAACCGTCCTATCTTTTACTGAATTTCTCTTTATTCTTTGACTTTTTGTATTGTTCTCCCTAGAACAATAGCTACAATAGCAAAAAAAAACACCACCACCAACAGCAACAACTCATCAGCAAATCATCTTTCATGCTTAAGTAGCATACCATCCACTATTTTCTGAGTTTCTTAACTTCAACCTGTCAAGAAATAACTAATTAAGATTTTGCTGCTTTTTAGTAGACCGCGTTGCTGCCTCATTTTTCTTCTCAACAGACTCAGTTTGTCCAGAATTTAAATTAATTCATTTTCTGTTTCTTACTGCAGTTTATTCTGTATCACATCCCCTCCCCTAATTCTTCTTCTCAAACGTTGAGTAGCAAAGCAATAGGAGATCAAGGCTTAAAGCAGGAATATAATCATCTCATTACTGATTCCAATCCAAACCAATCTAATTTCTCCTCTGCTTTAAATCTCTCACCTCTTTCTCATTTTGCCATGCTACTGAAATACTTGAGTCTTCTGAGAGATCTGTAGAGTGTGGAGATACCATCAGCCAGTTCAAGCAGAGAATAAACAGACTTCAACACATATCCTCTAAATTTTATTTGAATACCATTTTATTTTATTTTCCACCAATTTTATCATTAGGTTGTTGAAAAGGTATCCTGTTCACTTTTTAAAGCGTATAGTCATAACTGACTTTAGCCATTAAACCACAGCAAGTAAGAAATATAAATTTCTCATAAATGATGTGGTTAACAAGGCACAGCATACTCATTGACACATCTTTATAAAATGTGTAATTATATCCTGAACTACATGCCTTTATAACACAGTAGCACATCACAGTGTAACTCACAGCGGTACTTTTTAACAGCCTGACAGCATCATTTACAGCTTGGTAAGATTTTATATTAAGAGGGATCTCCATTTTTGTCAGATTTTATTCATCCTGAGCTGCTTTCCAGCTATGCTAAGGCTCCAATTAAGCCTTTAAGGTATAGAACTTGGCAACAGACTAAATTAAGAGATTCCAAATACAAATAAAAATTTGGGTGTGGTCCTTTAGACATTTTTTCTTGCAAAATATAAGCATTCCATTTAGACCTGTCAGAAAGGTGGTACAATTCTGGGAGGATAAAACAGGAAAAAATTCTTAAGGACAAGTTTAAAGACAGTCTGTCTTTGAACCATCCTTTATAGTCACCCCGTCTCCTATATAATTAATAGCCACTCTAGAAAATCATAAGCTAGTTAATGAGATGCAGATAAAAGCTTAAAGGTCTCTACTGAATTCTGTCATAATGACAATCAATATCCTTTTGCTGAGAAGCTCCAAATACATTAAGTTTGCCCTAATAAGCAGCAGGAGCACCTGTCAATGGAAGTCTGGAAATGGATGGCAGAAAGTATGTATTATAAAATGTCATCAGCGTGCAAATTCCAGAAGAATCTAAACTAGGTACTTATCAAGAGCAGCGTTCAGGAAATGACAGCTACTTTCACAATACAAAGACTTTGAAAACATTCAGGATCACACTTATGAAAACAATACAAAAGATATTCCTCTGTGAATGACAAAAAAAAACCATTTTACACTTGGAAGGGAGAAGGGTGTCAACATTTATTTTAGAAGTTCTAATGCTTTAGAAATCTCTGGCTAAGAACTGTTACTAGTAACAGTTTCACAACAAAAAGTGGCAAGATTCAAGTATCCTTGCAACATTACACTAACGTACATCTCATAACACAAGGATGCAGACAGATAAAGACTATGTACAAACACAGTGCACTTAGGCTAACCAGACCTAAGTTTAACTCATTGTAAATACAGAAATGAAAGGAGTTGCCACTCATATAGGCCTGGAAAAAAAAAATACAAGACAGGACTGGTTCATGAAATTTAATATTGTGCTGACTGAAATAAAGAGAAATATCAAAAATAAGAAGGATTTGCTTCTTGAATCAATCTAGAGTGCAGACACTAAGAAAGGTGAGGAGAATGAAAAAGAGGAAAGAGGGATCCTACAAATATAGCACAATAGGGAATAAAACTATCACATGAAAAACTCCCAGAAGTTTAGAAATCCAACGGAAAAGCTAACACAGAGATAAAACAGGAGGAATTATGTTGTGCTTTTAGAGAGAGGACAAGTAAAACGATACAGAATGCTATGAGAAAAGTATAGAAAGATGAGAAAGGCAACATCCTGTTTAAGACAGCACGTTACATTTTTCTTATAAAAACATCTGTTTCCAGTACAATTCTGCTTCTCATATTCCACACAGAACAACAGAGAACTACTGGAGAATTTCATGTCCTTCCATACATTTCTTGCTAGCTTTGCATGACAACAGAACAAGTTTTGTGTTTATCTCATAATAACACTGCAGTATAATGAGTGATAGCTCACTAACACACGTCTGGTAAAAAAAGGAGGAAAAAAATGTTTGGATTCTGCCAAGTACTCTTAACTGTTTTATTACCACCAGTAACTGAAACAGTAAGAGATTCTGCAACACAATTTTATTGGAAGAGTTATTCAAAAATTGTTGCTCCGAAGATACTCCATAGAAAGGGACCATTTAGTTAAATACATTTGTTCTTGTACTTTAACTCAAACTCTTGTTTTAAATGCTTGGAAAACAGCCTTTAGTATGAAGGAAAAGTTATTTGGTTGAATACTGTTTCAAAAAAAAAAATAAAAAAAAAAAATCAGTAACTCAGAACATCACATTAGCTGATTAAAAATATCTAAACATAAAATAACATTATATATTATGTGACAGCAAATATTAAATTGATATGAAGTCTGCGTCTTACAAAATACTATAGTCAGGCATGAGAAATGTGGCAGATGTCAGACATGCACACAACCTATTCAGACAATGACTATGAGACACCCCAGGACAGTAACAGAAGCAGCTTGAAAATCTCTGAAACCGTCCCAGTGGTGCAAATATGGATTCTCTTCCATTCTCTTAGATGGCACAGAATCAAATAAATAAATGAATAAAGAGAATGCAATTAAACCTGTAATTGCAAATACAGAAGCTGAGACCAGTACAGCAGAGGTACACTTATAATTAGCATGACTACACAGCCACGTACCTGAGGTGCACCTTCTTAAAAGGAAGTATGCATAAGCATATTTATACCATGTATAATATACATATATGACTATATACGTGTGAAGATCTTAGCTGACTGCCTGCCTGCCTACCTGACATTAACGCAAAATTACTCACTAATGCTTGGAGCTTCTGAACACTAAGCAGCTTCCTAACACTCCCAGTTACATAGCTATGTTGTTGTCTCTCAGTTGAATTTTTCTCATCTAATTCTACCAAGCCTTCAACATTAGTTCCACCTTGATAAATACTTCACAGGAAGAAGAATCATCTGGAGAAATACGTAAATGAGGCAAACTCCAATTTAATCTTTGATACCGAATAAAATGTAAGTTTAATGAGCTTCATAAATCTCATCACTGATGTATCTCTTATTCTAATTCTTGCCATTCTATAAAATTTTTGCAGACAGCTTTTAAAGGAAGTCAAATCTAGCAGGATAAACAGTAATCAAACCTTTATGAGAACCACCAGGCAGTTCACTGCAGCTTGTATGTTCAGATAATATACTGGTTGTGCTGCCTTGTATAAGTGGAAAAAACAGACTGGAGTTTGATTTACCTAAGAAAATGCTGACAGACAAATACAGAGTGGCAGCAAAACAGATAATGAGTGACAGAAGACTGGACAGTTCTGAGATGCATCTGCAACTTATCTGCCTCTTGCCAGTGATAGAAAAGGGGAGGAGTACTCACACTGTTTATCCTCCTTACTGAAAGGTAAACCTGAAAAAATATGTGCTTCAGTGCTGAAGGCAGACCAAGAGAAAATATAATAAGAATAAGGATCACTGAATTTTATCAAGCCGGTGTGACTGCTCTGCAGATGAAACACAGTACCCTCAGTGAAATTTTCTGCTTTCAGCACATCTCTCTTACAGCAGCCTTTGGGAGAGAGTCAGTGCATGCATACCACCAATCTACAAACAGATAACTAATCATACAGGTATATATTGTTCACACTTGCTTTTTTTTTCTTGCCGATGCTCCCTTCTGCCACTTCACAAAATAACGAGAAATAAGAGCATCAAAGGGAGCCCAAACTGAAGACTACGAGTTGCAATATAGCTATCTAGAAATGTGTCAGTGCTGAACAATTTGGCCCAATGAGACTTTCTGAAAAACTGCAGTGTATTTACAAAAGCACAAAGTAGAACAACACAAATATTTCTGCACGCTCATCATATCTTCTCAAACGTACAAGAGGTAAGTCACTCTCCCCAAACACGATGGGATTCACTCCCCCAGCCAAACTCAGGGAGAAACCATCACCCTTCAGAACTCAGCTGTTTCTAGGGGACAAGCTAAAGATTCATCCATTGTTCCACCTCTTCTGACTTGTGCTTTCTCCAGGCAGGAGCACCAATTTCTGAGGCTACAAAGCACATGAACAGGACAAGTAGATTGAATCCTGTAAGAATGTGTGACCGACCTACCCAAGCTCCAGCTCTGGAGTTAATGCGTGATAAGCTGCATCGGTGGGATATTGTGGCTACAATATTGTGGCTACAATAATCAGTTCAAATCAGAAGTTGGCATACACTTTGAAAATTGGATCTCTGCATTTAAACTACAAAGGTCACACCCTTTAAACTTCTTGCATTTGAGGAAAGTTGAATTGCTAGCACAGTCAAGAGTGTAACATAAAATAAATATTTTAATTCACTATATACATCATTAATTACAAGAACAGTAATTGGGACTATTCTGACGTTCCCATAGAAGTAAAAATATATGTATATTTTAAAAGAGTAGAAGAAAATGCAAAGGCTCTGTTTTTTACATACATGTATTTTGGTATTTATATCCTCCTCTTTTTCAGCCTCTGTGTCTTTCACACCTGTCTCAAAAGGCAATGAAGGAATGCTAATTACTTGGGTCAGCTGAAATACCAGTAAGTTTTATACTTTCTACAGTAAAATCGAAGTGAATATTTAAATATGAATATATGGCAATATTAAAGAGGAGGAAAGTGAATATACCACTGTTATAAATAATGTGGGTTTTTTTGTTTTTTTTTGTTTTTTTTTGTTTTTGTTTTTTTGAAAGTCTGTTCACTATGAATTTCTCAAAAAAAAAATTTTAAAAAAAATGTAGCCTTGCCTCAAGTGACAGTCTGCAAAAGAAGACGAAGCAATTTTGGCATCTCATGAGTATTTTCAAAATTCTAAATATAGGACCCAGAAAAGATTTAATTAACTACAGTTTACAGAATATGAGATGGTTTACACTTCACATAATATTAAAAACATTGCTAGTAATAATGTAAATCAATACTCAAAGTATAAAGTTATTGATGCACCTACTGAGAAGGTCTGCATATCACAAAAGAACAAGGACTATACTGGGACTGTATATATTAGACGGTATAGACAACTTTGCTGACTGTGCAGTCCAATCAATAATTGCCGAGTTCAGCCTAATTGTGCAACCTCAGTTCTTCAAAATCAACTAGTTGAGGCAATCTCTTTATAAGGCTATTATAAATTAAGGAATATCTAGGATTTGACAAGATTTTCCCTCTCCCTCAAAAAAGGTTCATCTAAACATCTTTCCACAGATGACAGAAAATTCCTGCATGTTACTGACCCACAACATTTGACACGAACATTCACCTTCCATAATTCTGCTGAAAATATTGTCTAAAATAAATTAGGATCCCAAAAGATTCGAGTGTGAGAAAAGTCTGCACAAGAATGCAAGGAATTCTGCATTGCTCATCTCTATAAATAAGGTATTCCAAAAGTACAGACATTCAAGATGTTCTACAAATGCGACATCAGATAACATCCTTCAAATTTAATATAACAGTATTCGTCTTGCCAAAAACACAGACGAGTCAGACTATGCTTGCAGAACAAATTCTTAATCAGAGTAATGCAATGTTGTCATCTCAGCTTCCTGAAATAACAAGGTGACACAAAGAAAAGTTAGAGGATACACTGTACAAAAACAATTACTCATCTTTTAATGCAGAAAAGAACCTGAGCTGAGCCTCACATTTTTAGTCACGAATTTCAAAGAAATTCTTAAAGAAAAAAATCAAACAAACAGCGTGTTTCGACTTCAACACAGCTAACAGGTTTACAATTTAAATTTATGGTAGTGTCCAGACATCAACAAATACATAGATATGTAGATGATATTAGGTGTCATCTTACAAAGCACTCTTCTAAATCAAACTCCATTAAAATGTACAGCCTATTACTGTCTACAAAGTTTTTCCAGCATTTTTTTAAATGTGGCTCAGCAACTATATTAGCTAGCTCCCATAGGATCCTGGGATGCATGTCATCTGGCCCCATAGACTTATGTACATTAAGTCTTCTGAGTTGATCCTGGACTTGCTCCGTCCTTATACTCGGAGCAAGACCCCCCTGTTCTCACCTAGAGCTTCAGGTTACTGAATTACATACCAAAAAAATTATGGGATATCAATTATTTAACTTCAAGACTATTCAGAACAACAAAAACAAAATTACAGCTGAAGAGATGTACAAACCTTTTAAGCATTAGGTAGTGACGCTTTAATGCATTCACTAATGCATTCATGACTTTACTAATGCAAAGTCATTAAGAATTCACTCTGTTTTTACTATCTATTTTGAAGAAAGACAATGAAGCCAAGTAATTCAGCTGCAGTGAAGACAATACCTACTTAAATGAATGATCTATAGCTAAGCTACCGTTCAGCAGAAACATAGAAATTGTTAACAACTAAAAAATACCTCAGGACTATCTGCTCTGACTTGTATTATCAGGATAACAGATGTCATGTCACCCAAGCAAGTGGGTCATCACACAGCTTTCCACAGAAGACAGTTAAAAGAAGCTATTTTCTCCTTTGGCATTACAAGTTTTTAAAGGTTGCTGAAGCAGAGCTTAAAAGCAGGACGAAAATAAAACTACAACCTTGTCAACTATCTTCAAGTTTATCTCATGGGCAAGGAAATGGAAAAATGCATTTCCACCTTCTTGAACTTTCCAGATAATGTTTCCCGTAACTTCACTCAAAAAGTTTTATCATTTTTTGGTTGGACACAGACAGAACTCCGAAATTAAATGCAATAGATCTGTATGTGTTTGAAGACACTGCTTTTTGAAGTGATGGTTCTAGCCATTTGAGAATACTGTACTGTCGAAATAAATAATTATTTTTCTTGAACCTTTAAAGCATGATCTGGAGTGCAATTCAGTTGAATTCAATATAAACAGAAGCTGTTTTTATTATATAACTTTGAGACATAGAGACCTGCAGCACTTCAGTTTTACACTGCCAGCAATGATAGCCTGTTACACATCATTCCATCAAAGCCATGTTTTTCAAAGTTCAACACAAAATAATAAATAAACATTCAAGTTCATCACAATACAAATGAAATGAAGGAGGATGCATGTAGACAATTCTACACAAATTCTCCACTTTACTCAAAGATGCACTTGATTAGAAAACAACCAATGATCCATAGAACACTTGCCTAATGGTCTGATGTTATCCCATCTCAAACATCCGGACACATCTTGTAAATGTAACATATGGGAAATCAGAACACTTTCCAATGTAAATGGACTCTCTGGTTAATCAAACCTATTCAGAAGGCATCAAGCACAGAGCGTCATCATCCACTACCTACCTACTAGTATTCAACCAAAACTGTGTCTGTGTTTATGTTGAGAACAGGCACTCCTCAGATCTCTCTTCTCTACCTACGACTACATCCACCTCTGCATGACAACATTCTCAGCTACTCCAAAACGCTTCATAAAGTCATGATATATTTATCACTGTGTTTTGGTAAACTATTTTGCACAAGATGCTGCACAGCCATCTAATACACCAGATAATACAGGGACTACATGCTTCTTGCTCTAGTCTCACCAGGAGTTAGCTGGAGTCAGCAGACACACATACAGATGCTACACTCACAACATTGCTTTAAAGATGTATTAACCTGTGCACTATTTTCAACTTTAGTACAGTTCTGTCCAATTAAGATGCATTCGTTCCATTAAAACTGTATTCATAGTTCCTTTTTATTCATCACTCTTTTTCTGGAGCCTTATTATTTTCTAAAATAACATCTTTTCAAGTTGCAGTATTATTATATAGTATTATATCAACTAAAACTCCCAAAGTAGTCCAGCATTACCTCACACAAACCTTATTATGCTAAATAGTATCATTAATATGTTCCAGGCGACATTTTTCGTCTCCTTCTATTCCTTTTGTCATTTTATCGAAATTTCAGCATAATTAGTTGAAGGGCTTTGAAAATAAGTTTTGTTAAAAAGCTTACATCTCAAAATGGTAACAGGACAGGAAAAGAAAACTGCACTCACTCATTTAACAAACAAACAAACAAATGAAAAAAAAAAAAAAACTCACTCTGCACTCTCTAACATGTCATTATCAAGCACAGGTATCTGAGGGAAACTGCAAAAGTAATGCCTATTATTTTATTATGTTGGCCCACATCAGAGTCGTGGTTGGTGGTATGGCAGTAGAGGTTGAATCTTCCCACCAATATTCCCACCAATATTTGCCGTCTGACAGATGGCAGCAGAGAGACAGTCTGACAAAATGGTATCTGACATGGAAGTGCATATGGAGCAAAGGCATGTCACTGCATTCATCCATACAGAAAAAAAATGGTACCCACTTACATCCACTGATGCCTCCCGAAAGTTTATGGAGAACAACAGTGGATGTAAGCACACTGAGTCAGTGGGTGGTGTGTTTCAGCAGTGGCAACAGTAACATGAAAGACAAGCCACTTTTCAGATGTCCATGCACAACTGCCACACCATGAAATGAAGAATCTCTTGATCAGCTCGTCCACTCCAATTAGCAGGTTACCACTACGGAACTGTGTACAGATCTGAACAGTGTTTTCAATGCATTGAAAAAATGGTGGCAATACTGGAATATCACAAAGTTTGCACCGGGTGAATCCTACAAATAGTCACGCAGGAACAGAAAGAATATTGTATGCATGTTTCTCAGGATCTACTGAACAAATACAAGACCGAAGGTGATAGTTTCCTGGCTTGTATCATCACCAGTGATGAGAAGTGGTTTCACCACTACAAGTCGGAGTCCATGCAGTTCATGGAGTGGCCACATATGAAGAAAAAGTTCAAGATGCAGCCCTCATCATGTAAAGCGATGTGCAGTGTTTTGGTATAGGAAAGGAAATCATTCTGGTTTCCTGGAACACAGACAGACCCATCAATTCTGACTGCTACATCACCATGCTGACTAAGCTGAAGGCTCAAACTTACAGAGTCAGGCCAGAGAAAAAGACAATTCTCTTGTAACACTGCATTTGTTGCAGTTTCCATGGAAATACATAGAACGCATTACTTTCAGAGTAACCGTTGAAACAAACGACAAGGCTGACCTATCCATTATATGCTCTCTTGTGCTTAAATCTAAAATACAGTATACAGTTCAGCTATTAAAGCCCATTTTACAGAACACAAAACACATTCATAAGGATTAGGAATGTGCATTAGAAAGGAGAATTAAATACTATTCCTCACAGTACCCCATTTTTAGTATCACTACAGTCATTTGTGGCAAAGTGTGTATTAAACTAAAGAGAAGAAAACACAGTCTGCAACCTTAGCAAGGTCAGTACACGTTATTTTACAGCAACGATTTCACTTCATTTATATAATATTAGAAACATCCCTTAAAACAAAGTTTTACATGTAGCCACTAGGAAAGAGCACGTGCAACAATGTGACTAAAAATTCTTACTTCTCATGGCTTGGCCTAGTTTCGTGACAGGGAACAAAAGGCCCATGGATCTACGTACCAGGAAAGGGGGGAGAGGAGGAAGGGAAAAGGTAGGAAGATGGGCCTAGATGAAGAAAACGAGGGAAAAACTCAAATTACTAAATAGTAGAATATGAGATAATACCAAATCAAAAGCACAGCCAGCAGGTCAACAGAGGTGTTCTTGCCCGTCTACACTGTGCTGGTGAAGCCTCACACGGAGTACTGCATCAAGTGCGGCATCCTCAGTATGGGAGAGACACAGACCTGTTGGAACACATCCAGAGCAGGGCCACAAAAATGTTCTAATGAATGAAACACCTCTCCTGTGAGGACAGGCTGAAGGAGCTGGACTTGTTCAGCCTGAAGAAGAGAAGGCTGCAAGGTGACCTGATAGCAGCCTAAAGGGGAGATACAGGAAAGAAGGGGCCTGTGGCGATTGAACAGGGGGAAATGGCTTCAAGCTCAAAGAGGGTAGATTAAGGTGAGATATAAGGAAAAAATCTTTTGTAGTAAGGGTGGTGTGGCACTGGAACAGGTTGCCCAGTGATGTGGTTGATGCCCCATCCCTGGAGACTTTCATGGTGAGGCTGCATTGCCTTGGGCAATCTGATGTAGCTG
>JAOWBP010004700.1:35003305-35013530 GCA_028571105.1 Tragopan temminckii
ATCCCTGGAGGCATTCAAGGCCAGGCTGCATGTGGCTCTGGGCAGCCTGGTCTGGTGGTTGGTGACCCTGCACATAGTGGGGGGGTGAAACCAGATGATCATGGTCCTTTTCAAACCAGGCCATTCTATGATTCTCTGACTTGACATATTTGTTTCCATCCCTTTCTAAAAGACCATATTTCTTCTTCACTTTTTGCTTTGTCTCTTTCACATTCTCACTTTGCTCTGAATAGTTTTCCCCTCCTCTATACTGGAGAAGAAGGTGATGTTCTTCATGTTGTTGCATAATGTCCTCCTTAATGTCCTCTCATCTCAAAAGCTCCTGCAAAAGTTTTCAAACAAGCACCCTCACTCTGACCTTATAGTTTTGCTTTCCATTTCCTCATCTTCAGCTCATCCCCACAACGCATGCACTGCTGCAGGGGTTTTGAGTGCGCAAAACCACCCACGGGGCCAGGGCCTTCTCACCTGGGAAACAATAACATTGCTTATCACAGACTATTTAATGTCTCACTGAGAATGGATACTTAAGTGCAGGTAACAAAAAATATGAACACGGAAACATTGTATTGGATGGAAGTCCAATCAATTCAGCTCTTCTAAAGGGCAAGAATTCCTCCAGAGACAAAATGACAATTAATCAGCTGCCTAATGATACATAACAATAGTCTATCACTTCGTAGAGAGATTTACATTAGCTTACCATAAAACAAAAGTTAGACAAAGACTGTCAAGTAAGTTAACAAGGAGTTTCTTTGGGTCATTTGTTGACAGAACCAAAACTCTGCGTGTTTTCTGAAGACAGCATCTCAACAATCACTATCCTAAGTGCTCCACTCTTCAAAGTGGAGCAACATCCAAAGACATTCACTGAGAATGGATTCAGGAAAGCGGGAACTCCATAAGGTATTACCTGAATCATTTCTCTCAAACACCCAAGATCTTCCACAAATCTCTCATCCAATTATTGTTGAGAACTAACCACATCTCACTGATGAAATCTGAAAGATTTGGAACACAGAACATGCCTGCTAGCATTCAAGAAGAAATTCTAAGAAAACGTACATTATCATGCTGAAAGCATTCTTGGGTGACTTTGTTAACTAGAGAACATTAGGGAATTAATACATATGAAACTATTAAACATTAAATATGCTTTCTAAAAGCTCTTCCCACCCTCATTCTAGACAAAACCTTGAGATAAGTGCCCCATGATGATCATACTATTCAGTTTTTGAAAACTCGTGACAACAAATGCTGTCTATCATGACTACTTAATAGATGAATTTTTGACAGTGAACAGAAAGGGTGTATATAAACTATGTGACCTCTTGAACTTAGCAATACTTGTTTGATTCTACACTTCGGAAAAATTTTACTAAAAATAAGTTTATGATTGAGGTATGCAGAACTGTCAAACACAGCTGACTTTATGTTTGAATATGTCCTGTGTCAAAGCAATTCTTCCAGCAACAGCACATAGCTGTTCTGCACTACTGCTGTAATACAGAAGGGTTATCCAGAGCTGCTCTGGAAACATAACAATATATTTTACATATTATGATTCTTCTGTGAATATTGATTGGGAAAGATTAAAAAAAAAAAAAAAAGCTTTTTCATCTTAAAATTTGAGGAAGAGAATGTAGTTGGTAGTTGAGAAGAATCTGTGAACACAGTTATTAATTCAAGCAAGCAGAGAAAAGTAGAGATGCTTTTCTGGGATTTCAGAGGAAAAAAAAAAAATACAGTTCAAAAACACCCAGAAAAAGTGTACTTTCACTTCAAAAACCTCCAAAAATTACTCATGTTTCATGCACTGAAAAAGTCATTTTCCCTTCCTAGGTATGTTCAACCCACTGAATGAAACCAGTAACACACAACAATACTTTATGCCCCTACAGATTTTCCCATTACCTTAAAAGCAGGGATGATGATAGACACTGCAAAGACAAGTGGCAACAGAATACGAAGAGCAAAGCCCCAGAAAAAGTCAGAAGACAAGGCGAGCAGGAATCCTGCGGAAGGGGGCAATTTCAGTTTTGGGCCCCTCACTACAAGAAAGACATTGAGGCCCTGGAAAATGTCCAGAGAAAGGCAATGAAACTGGTGAGGGGTCTGGAGCACAAGTCTTATGAGGAGCAGCTGAGGGAGCTGGGATTGCTCAGTCTGGAGAAGGCTCAGGGGAGACCTCATTGCACTCTATAACTTCCTGAAGGGAGGCTGTGATGAGGAGGGGTTTGGCCTCTTCTCCCAGGCAACTAAAGGACCCGAGGAAATGGCCACAAGTTGTACCAGAGGAGGTTCAGATTAGACATAAGGAAGAACTTTTTCTCTCAGAGTGGTCAGGCACTGGGATGGCTGCCCAGGGAGGTGGTGGAGTCGCCGTCCCTGGCAGTGTTCAAGAGGCATCTGATGAGGAGCTACGAGATATGGTTTAGTAGCTTGTGGTAGCAGTGGGAATGGGAGAACGGTTGGACTAGATGACCTTGTAGGTAATTTCCAATCTTGTGATTCTATGATTCGTGTCAGAAAATCATTCCCTGTATTCAGTAAGTGGCATATAACCATACATCCAACTCCAGAGACTTCTCAAGACAGGAGCAAGAGTAAAGACTGCTCCTTTCCTGCACATGCAAAGGAGATGATGTTCTGCTACCCAAAAGCAGAACACAAAAAAGCCACCCAGTGCTCATGACAAACTCATTGACTGGCTCATAAGCCAAAGGCTTCACACTGCAGCTACTAGAAAAATGCATAACAAGACAGAAATTCTGATCAGAGCAAAGCTAGCAGTTGGACTGCTCAGCTCACATAGCAGTCTTAACACCTACATGTGCTGTGGCCTCTGAGCTAACCCAAGTTTTATGGCTGCTGTCACAGTTTCAATGCCAAAATGGCACCAACAACACAAAATTTTGTAACTAAAGACAGAACAGCAGTTAACAGACATCACTGTGAAAAGATACTACAGCTTTATATATACAACTTCTCTTTGCTCAGGAAAAGCTGGATTCTGCAAAAACTCATGTTTTTCTTTCAAGAAAGCTCCTGGAGCTAGCAGAAGTAGACCATTCATACAGTAAGCAGACTGAGTTGTTTGCTTCATATTAGTTACAGGACTGATTCAAACCCTCAAGACACAGCCATGATGTGAACTGCTTAAGGAGTACAGATTTAGCACATAAAATATTTACAACTTATTACTGAAGCTGAAAAGCTCTGAATGTTAGAATTAAAGTCTGTATTTTTAGAAATTAATTTTAAAAATGTAAACAAATGTTTAAATTAAAATAACTACAACTGAAGTACAACTACGGACTTGTTCCTGTAGTGAAATTTGAGATAAGATCCTGAATGACTCTTTATTCCTTAAGCATTCTCTCTGTCTTAGATTACTCAGTGTAGCACCATCTACAAAATGCTGTATAATTTATTCATACTTCAAAAAAATTCACACTAAAGGCAAACGCTAATCTGCTTAACATGCTCATACATTAATATTTTATTACATACACATTTAAATGAATTTAATGAATGTAATTTAAGCTAGTTGCTAAACGTAAAAAGAGAGCATTCATATTACACTTGTATTATTTTTGAAACATATCATCCATTGTCGGCTGAAAAAAAAATCCCTTTTTTTATATCAAAAAATAAGTTGGATTCTGCTAACTTCCAAAAAAAAAAAAAAAAAAAAGAGAGATTCTGCTTTTAGAATACAGGTCTCAGCACTAGACCAGAGATCAACTGAATATAATGGTTAACAGTGCTATATACACACTATAGAAGCCTCTTAAGGTAATAGTCGGAAAAGAAAAAAAAAAGTATTGACTTCAGATAAAGGCTATATAATCTTTGGAAATCACTGTAACCTCCTGACAGCTACAGGGTGACATGTTGGCAAGTCTCTTCATAATGCTCGTTCAGTATACCTGAGTATACCTGTAAAAAGAAAATGCACACTTACCACAGTCAGCAGGTTCAGCTAAGTGTCACTACAAATCAGAAAACTTGAAGAACATACCCATCCAGGACTAGTAATTTTCATTCTGCTTTCTATTTTATCCATCTAGTATGCATGATGCTGTAACATCTTTCCTAAATAATGCATTTTCAAGATGTGATTTTCGCCATACACATTGTTTTCTTGAGAGCTCACATTTACCAAGTTTTTTACAAATTAGGTAAGAAATTGTGGCATGAAAAATTCTGCACTACAAGGTTGACATACTTCAACCAGAAACATCAACTCTACCAACAAAGTCCAGTATTCATTCAGTATTTGCCCTGATTGCAATGGCCGCATAGCAAACACTGGAAACTACTGCATGTTCATCTTCCATAGATGTTCAGCTTTAGATTCAACTAACTGACTTTAGTAACAAGGTCCAGTGTTTAAAGATAGACCTTTCAGATCATGTGGAGATTTACAGTAAGTTACATGCTTATTTAAGATATTTTCTACAATAAACAAAGTCTGAAAAGAAATGGCTAATCACAGAGACCAAAGGAAGAGAATCAGCTTTTTAAAAGGGTAGACAGTGATAGGACAAGAGGGAATGGTTTTAAGCTCAAAGAGGGAAGGTTTAAATTAGATGCTGTAAGATGCATTGAATAGTCAGAATGAACAGCACTTAACAGTTCATGTCACGTGTGATTAAAGTCTTTGCAAGATAAAATCTTTCTTACTCACTAATCATTCTTCTCAGTGGAGGTAGAAATAGACTTGGAACAACTGTGAGTGTTTTTCACGTGGAATGTGATCACACAGTGCAGCACACTCCTTCTCCCACTGCCGCAGCGTCTGCCTTTGCTGTGTAGGCTATTAGGCTAACCAAGTTTGTTCTCTTTACATAGGGAAATATAATTTTTATCTCATAAAACATCACATTGAAGACAGCACAGTTATACAGTGTGGCATGACTAAACATGCGACCGCTAAACTAGCAAATTTTATAAAATACTCTCCTAGTCAAAGGCTCAATATTTGAAAATGGTTGAAGATGACACTGACCTAGCAGTACCAACCAAATACAGAATGATAACGAATGTACAATGTAATGAATAATCCTGAGTTCTAGGAATGAAGCAGATTGCAGTAGAAGAAACATTTAGTGCCACAGTAAAAGGTAAAATAAAGCTTAAGGGAAGAAACCAGAGCCTTCTAAGGTAAATAAAACATGGTACAGGCGCAAACGGCTGTGTATTTGTCAAACAGAACTTCAAAGGCAAAGAAAAGAAGCTACTTACTGAAGCAATCAGATTTTCAGTATCCCTGTGGCACAGTTTGCCTGTGGCGCAGCACAGGTAAAAAGGGAAAATCTACTATTTAAATGCAGCACAATATAAATGGGAAGGCTGGGAAGAGATGCTTATACGAGCTGAATAATGGAAAGTCTTCCCAGAAGAGTCTTTTCTTTTTCACAAGCGAAGAGAAATAACAAGTCTCCAGGTGTAAATGCTAGAGAGCATTTAGCCCAAGAACTGAAAAGCAAATCACACATCAGCAAGCCTGTAAGGTGGGAGGGTTTCTTTATTTTTGAAAATATGGTGGAAAGTGTGTGTGCCTTAATAGAGAACAAGAAAAAAAACTTTGAAAAATAAAGAATATCACTCATTAAATGTGTGTGTTAGCTATGAACAAGACGAAAGCAATAAAATAGTACAAATGTCTCTATACCATAATTCAAGCACTGATTAGCAGCACTAATTAGCAGCATTTTAAAGATTGAATTTCGTTCAAGAAAGTCGATAATACCTTTAAATATCTTCATATATTCAAGATTGAGAAGGAGAGAAAATTTCTGTTGTTTACATGAGGGAAAAAGAACACACAATACAGGTTCAGAAATGGATGATTTTCAGTGGTATGCAGAATCTTTTTCCCCTAAAATACTATTTGTCAGTAATTTCTGGGTCAGTTTTGGTTACTCATGAGAACAAAGAGCTGCTATGTGATAAATATGTGTTCTAAAAACAGTACATGATATATTTACACATGATTTTATTAGAAAAATTAAATAACTCCCAGTAAGGAGCTGCAAACATATTTACAAAGAAAGATTTACCAACACATAGTCAGATGTTATGCTCCAGTACGCATCCTTTAAAGTGATCAGAACACAATACATCAGAAATACATCAGCACACAACCCTAGATTTTCATGAGCTTTGACAGTAAAACCCATGTAAGCTATGCAAAAATATCCAAATAAAAAATTGGGATTCTTGCATCAGGTAGTCCTTCAGCAACCAGCTAGACCTTAAGCAACTAAGAAGCATAAAAATAGGCACTAAATTATTTTTAACTATTTCCTTAGAATATGGGAATAAATGGAAGTATCAACCTGTCAGACACAAAAGTACTCATAGTCTGTACTGATGAACAGATCACAAAAGACTTCTATTGAACATGTCTCTTTATGAAGTATTTACCCTCAGTGAACAATGTTTGTTATGCTATAAAACATTAAAAAACATTTTGAAACCATTAAAAAAAAAAGCAAACAACACAGTAGCAACTTATTCTGTCCTTGTATTAATCATTAAATCTTAACATAAAACTGAAACTCTTTACATAGGAAACATCTTACAGCATGACTATAAAGGACGTGACACAAAAGAAAATAATTAGTTAATTTGTAGAGGGTAATACCTAAGCTGCCAAGACTTGTATTTTTACCAAAATGACTGGTATAATTATGGCTAAACATAAACAATGGAATCAATAAGAAAAGCACAAATCCCTTCCTTCCCTTACTTCACTCCCAGGCATCATCTTTTATTTTCTCTCAAGCTATAAAGACCACAAACTGCCTCTACACTGAAGATCACACAGGTATTAAAACTAGTGGAATTATCAACTAGTTCACTTCTATCGGCAACTGTACAGTTTTAATGCAGAACCTTCACATAGATCGTTTCAAAGGTCACTTCCAAGGAAAACAGAAGATTTTCCAAATAATGTTTAGCAATGGAAAATAAACAATGAAGTTATTCAGTCAAATTATGATGCAGTACTCAACATTCCAATTGGCAACAGCATAGCTATTTTAAGTCCTTATGGGAAGCTCTTGCAGAGATACTTATGTGTATTTTTAAATGCAGAAGTAGGCATCACTAATG
The DNA here is from genome assembly GCA_028571105.1 of Tragopan temminckii. Taxonomy (NCBI): domain Eukaryota; kingdom Metazoa; phylum Chordata; class Aves; order Galliformes; family Phasianidae; genus Tragopan; species Tragopan temminckii. The sequence goes on from JAOWBP010004700.1 coordinate 35,010,431, forward strand.
TTCAGATATAAGAAAACTATAAGAGCTCCCATTTTATCAATGATTATTCAACTAAGAATAGCATATAATAGAATATCTTGGAACATACTTCAATACCTAACATGGTTGTTTTGAGGGTGTCAATTAGATTTTCCCCTTCTGAGCTAATGAATTTTTGTCAGCACTTTATCAGCAGCATCCACAGCTAATAGAAATCCTATTCAGATCAATATGGGAGCATAAGTGCTTTTACATTCCCCAAACATGCCTGTTTTAAGGCAATATCTCACAAGAGAAGTCTTGTGAGGACAGAACTCCCAAACACAAGGTGCTGATATGACAAAAGCTCTTCCTAACACACCGACCTCAATGCAGGCACATCAGTCCACTCTTCCAACTTAGCTTCTTTCAACACATCCCTCTCCTGGTTCTAGCACTGTGCACAGTAAAATAACACCACTGCTGCTCTAAATACTGTCATGCTGATGAACTAGGAAGCCTGGACTGGGCCAGACAGCTGGTAAACACGCTCAGACTGACAACCAGCCATTCCAGGTGGACACTACAGGAAGATGACATATCTCCCACATCTGTCCCCATCACAGAGCTTCCATCACCAAACATACATGCTTACGCTACAAGAAGAAGAGGAAAACAGAAGGAAATCTGAAGCTAGATTCATTCTCATTTTTTCGTATGCTAAACATGATAGCTTACTGACTTCAAAGATGGCAGCGAACACTGACTACTCATGACCAAGATGCACATAAGGATGCCCAATGCAGAGCTCCAGTGCAGAATTGTTTCTGAAGGTAGAAAGAGCAACCAATGTTTAGGAGAAATAAACAAACACTCTGCAACTTTAAGCAAACTTCAAAGCATCAAGATACCACAAAAAATATACACTTACATGACCTTCTTGTATATACTAAAAACACATTCTCAAAAATTTCCATGGCCAGATATTAAGAAAAATTACTTTTTACTATATTCCAATATTTTGTATTCTTGTTCATTCACACCAGAAATTGGTTAGGTGCAATTATTTTCCCCTTGCTTCCCACTTCCCACATGAAGACAAATTAAAAAAAGAAGAAAAAAAAGAATCAAAAATACTAAAATCTGTTTTCATTTGTTATACAAAGTATATGTTAAGTATTTGTTATACTTAACAAATTAAACAGTTAACAATTTAAAAAAATAGAAAATCTTAATAAAACAGTTTCATCTGACAAAATGTTTTCTCATCACTTATCAGGGAATTTAACTAAAATAGATGTTTTCTACAACTGAAACTCATGTACTTTAGAAAATTTTTTGCACGGCCAATATAAAGTTACTGAAAAGTCAGTGACTTTTATCATAATCAAAAATAAGAACCTGTGTACTTCAGGCAGTATAAGAGCTCATTGATAAGAAAGTCCCCATTGGTGATGAAAAGTTATTATGCTAACAGGCACACTATGGTCAAGAAAAATGAAAAGTCAAAAAGCTAAAATGAAGCTGGAAGCCAGAACATATATATGTACATAAAAAATAGAATGGCACTGATATAACTGATAGTTTGTAAAGAAGACACCGAAAGATAAATTCCTAAGCTTTACAGGAGTAAAGCTGCAATAAATACCTGGAACAGCTTAAAAAGTCTGAAGGAGCTTCCACTGCACTACAGGCATGAACATACCATATTTCTTTAGCCTATCTGCTTTCATCCCACGGAGAGCTTCTTTACACGCACCATACCCAGAAAGGGCAATAGCAAATCTGTTCAGATGTTAATTTGTTCTTGACCAGTTGTTTTTTTTAAAAATAATAATAATAATAAAATTTTAAAAAAAACACAAAAACTTACGGATTTTAATATCATCTTGAAAACAAAACAAAAAAATCTTCACAGTATCAAATGCAAAAAAAAAATTGAAAAAACTACTCCATAACAAAAACAATAATCCTATTTCAAAAATATTAAAAGGAATGCTACAAGTTTCTAAGTAAAATATTTAACCACAATGTAATTTATCAAAAAAAAGAAAAAAAAAACAGCCCACCTAACTATTTATTAAGTCCCTCAGTCCGCAACATTACAATTGCTTGTTTAAACTAACATATCTCAGAAGAGACTTAAACTTTTTTTTAACGTTCAAAAGGGGTTATCCTATTAAAGATAAAACTTCAAGCAATATGGAAAGTGACTGCAAAGCACTCAGCTAAAATAAATGTAAAAGTAACCTTCGCTTTCCTAGGTTTGTTTGAAGACTAAATTACACATAAAACAGCACTCACAAAGCATATGTCAATTACTCCTCCAGAATTTCCTAAAATTATACCTCCAGCTGAAGATGTTCTCTGTTTGCTAGGTATATGCATGTTTTGAAAGATTTCTTAAAAGCAGACCAAAAGCCTTTTCTAAGCATAATAGCTAGGAAGTCCAGAATATTACAGCTCAGGTGGAACACCTATTTGCTGTCCAGTTTCTAATACATACTGAAAAAGTAACCAACTTGTGGACTAATCCTGAGCTTAAACTATTTAGTCATAACTAGTAAGAAACATCAAAAGCCAGCAGTTCTTGCTACACTTCAAATTAAGAGATGTACTTTTAAAATATTTTGTTACATAATGAAATATTTAAATAAACATATATTATAATAGCACAAAAGGACAATGACTCAAAATATATATTTTCATATAAAACACCCCAGTAACTAAATGTATATTTAATTTGTACTTATTTCAGTTAAACTCTTTTTGTTTACAACTTCCAGTTTCTTTTTGTGAGCCATTTCTTTTTTAGCAGAATCTCACATCTTCTGAGCTCATCAAAGAATGTGATGCTGGAAAGTCAGAATAAAGTTGTCATGAGATTTTCTAAATACAAACAAAAAAAAGATATAAAAAAAAAAGTCTAGAAAAAGTAACAAAACTCATCAATTCTGGGGGTTGAGAGAGAGCAAGGACATAGTGCCTCCACCTATGACAGTACCACAGGATCACAGAATGGCTTGGGTTAGAAGGGACCTCAAGGATCATGAATCTCCAACCCCACACCCGCCACCACAGGCAGGGCCACCAACCTCTACATTTAATACTAGACCAGGCTGTGTAGGGCCCCATCCAATCT
>JAOWBP010004700.1:35045956-35056489 GCA_028571105.1 Tragopan temminckii
CTGCTTCCACCAGCACCCCCAGGTCTCTTTCTGCTGAGCTCTTCCACAGTCATCCATCTCCCAGTCTGTACCTGTGTCAGGCATTTCTCTATCTTCTAGGGAGTCAGCAGCACTTTCCAGTTCAATATCAGCCCTAGAATAAAGTCCCTTGGAGATGTAGCCACATGAAGTTCTGTTTACCTTTAGAGCTCTGCTGTTCAGCCAGTCATCATTCAGAACTGCACAAACCTGTTTGTCTCAAAATTGGACAGTATATTCCAAAAGGATGATGTGAGAATCAGTGTCAAAGGACTTACTAAAATCCAGAAGGATTATAACCACCACCTTCCCTTCAGCCCCCAAGTAAGTGACCTTGTTGCAGAAAGAGATGAAATTACTAAGGAAGGATTTACCCTTGATTATCCCACATTGATTATGCTTGACAATAATTTTGTTTGTCAAATGTTTTTCAGTATCCACCAGAAAAATCTTTCCATTACTTTTCCAGGGACTGCACAAGACAAACAGGTCTGCAGTTTCCTAGATAATTTCTCATGCACATTTTGTAGCTGGCTATAACGTCGGCTAGCTTCCAGTTTCCAGGGACCTCCCTCGACTCCCACAGCCTGTAGTAAATTGCTGAGAGGGGTACAGCAAAAATGCCTGCTAATTCCTTTAGCATCCTGGGGTATCTCTCATTAAGTCCAACAAATGCTGAGCTGTTGCAACTGTTCCTTTACAGTTTTAGTGACCACAAACTGAAATTCATTGCTCCCCAGTTCATACTCCCGCACTTCAGAGGACGGGATACCTAAAAATCTATCATTAATATAAAAAACTGAGGTTAAAAAAAAAACATTAAATGCCTCAATATTTTTCTCTCCTTTACTGTTAGGTGAGTATCTGTATCAAGTATCAGTGCAATGTTTTCCTTTAACCTCCTCTTTCTGTTGACATACTTGAAAAAGCCTTTTTTATTGTCTGACACAACAGTGGCCATTGTTGCCTCAAGCTGGGGTTTGGCTTTTCTTGTTTACTCCCTTCAGATGGGAATGGTGGCTCTGTACTCTCCCTTTGAATCCTGACCTTGCCTCCAGATGTCATAAATTTTCTTTCTCTGCTTTAGTTCCAAGAGGAGCTTCCTGTTCATCCAGTCTGGTCTTTTGTCTGGCTTGCCTGACTTGCAACACAATGGGATTGCTTGCTTCTGGGCTTTTAAAAGGTAGTTTTGAAGAAGTGACCAGCTCTCATGGACCCTAAACTTTCTAGAGCAGATTCCAAAGGTATGTTGCAAACTGACTCCCTTAGAAACTCCCATTACCCTTGCTACCCCCAGATGGTGTTGTACAATCCTTTGGCACAACCCCTGCTCATAGTGATTTCCCCTTCCCCAGTGATCCTACCTTCTCAAACAGTCTCACTAGGTTACAGGCCCAGAACTATTTCCCCCATCAAGATAGATAAGTCCCATCAGGCCACATCAGACCCCTCATTTTAAAGGCTCTACCAGGCTATAAAACACAAAATTCTGGTGGAGTCACCAGTCACCAGAGCTAGACATAGCATAGGACAACTGAGGAAAATACTATCTTTAGCTGTCTCCACAGATTTGTGAAATCTCTTTTAAGTGACCTCAGGCTTCCTGTTGCTACGTTATTGGTAAACACTTGAAAGAGGAGAAGTAGGCAGTTCTCCAAAGACTGCATTACATGCAAAAGTTTATTAGAAACATATCTGATTTGAGACTCATGGAGTAAGCAACCTTCTCTGTGAAGAGGGTGTGGTCTACAGATAGGAAACTTCATTCCCTTCAAGAGGGACAAGAGTAAATTTTCTTCAGAGTAGCTGGTATGGTAATGTATTTTGTACTTAGGATGGAAATGAGGTTGATTACACACCAATGTTTTAGTTGATGCTGAGCAGTGCTTACACTGATTCTTTTGTTGTTATGTTGTTCTGCCAGTGTGAAGGCTGGGGATGCACAAGAAGCTGAGAAAAAACACAGAACAACTGACCAAACCTGCCCAAATAAATATTGCATACCATATGTAGTTATGCTCAGCAATAGGAATGGGGCAACTAGCTGTAGATGTTGCTCAGATTGAGCACTAGTGACCTAGGAATGAGCAACTCTGTATGAGCAACTTGTTTGTTGATTTTTTTTTTTTTTTGCTTGCTTGTTTTAATTTCTTTAATTATTATTAATTATTATTATTAATCTGTCCTTTACTCATCTTTCAAGTTCTTGCACTTTTACCTTTTTAAATCCTCCCCCCATCACACTTGAGTGAGTGAAGGGCTGTGTGTTGCTTAGCTGCCTGCCAAGTTCAACCACAACATCCATGCTAATCATGAGATAGCAGGACCTACAAATTCTGCCTCTCTGCCTTGTTAGCAAAAGTGGAAATGTACAGAGGACAGTCAGGACATAAAAGTTACTGTGTCTGACCAAATACACCTAGATTTTTATACTTCTGTGTTTTTGCAGAAGAATATGCCGAATCCTTCTCTAGTAAAGCTATACTTTGAGAGTCACTGGACAAACAATTAGGAGACTAAAAAATTGTAGGCAAATACTAAATATTTCAAAGGTTTTAAAAAAGAACTGTGCCACTACCCTAACAAACTATTCTACACTTATTTCTCAAGATAAAAGAAGTACTTAAAATGAAAGCAGGGCGTGGGCTACATGCATTATTGACCTAGTCACCAAATTGGGCTTCATCCTTTCTATGTAGGTGTGAAAGATACCCTACTCCACATTAGTATGTCTTTCCCTAAGATTAGTGGACAACTTGAACTGTAAAATTAGTTTTTATTATTCTACTGTATTCTAATGAGTTTTGTTATCATATTTGGGACTGTGTTGACAAACACAGAGTAACTCCATCAGCCTTATATAACTTCACGTTTAAAACACATTTTATTTTCATTGGATTTCATATGATTATTTAGTATTATCACACAAAAATGTATGTATTTGAATGATGAAATATTAAGTAGATGACTGACAAATTACTCAGGTTTTTTTGTTTGTTTGTTTGGATCTACACAATTCTCAGTGTCATTAGAAGAAAATCTGCTTTCAGATATACATGGCTAGAACAAAGACATTTTAATAAGGTGTAATTTTCCAGTGGCTTTCATTGAGAACATTTATTTTCTAATTTTTTTTCAAAGTCAACTTTAGCTGCAGCTCAACAATTAATATACGTACTCACTTTCTAAGTATTCTTACCATTCCTTTTGGAGTTGACTTGTTGCTGATCAGTTGCATATGTCAATTGTTCTTTTTATAAAAACCAAACATCTGCTTTCAATTTTATTTTTGTATCTAAAGTTTTATGTAAGCATTAACCAATTCATTGGAAATTGAGTTCACATATAAATGTGGACTAACAAAGCTGCTACAGACTTAAATTTTCATTAATCTTTCTGTTATGGGCTTACTGGGAAAGCTGAGAAAACCACAGCACAACTCGTAAAAAAATATTTTTTCATCAGAAGTATTCAATGTAATTAATTGTAAATCCTCACCTCTGTTCCTGTGCTAGCAATCTAGATTTTGGCATTGGGACATATACTACATACGCCCCATACACCTTACAATCCCCAAACCCATAACTCTGCAAATTATGTCAGTGACAGTGTAGCTCTGAAAATCGTTCCGTCTGCAAATGATCGTGAGATTTTACCAGAGACAAGTGAATGTGAAACATGTAGATATCAGAATGGAGACTGGAGCACTAAAATAAATAACTTTGAATGCAAATTGCCAGCTTCTTCAAAGGTAGTTTGTTGCTCATCAGTGATAAACGTTTGTGAATATATTTGTTTTTCTGTGTTCTAAGATCAGTGAAAATCTGCAGCAGTTATATTAAATATACTTTATATCTATTGAAATGATAATCTATAGGCAAGTATATTTAATTGCTGTTTAGAGAATAAAACTGGTAGAACTTGCTTTGTACCCTAAGAAATAGTTTTTGTTTGTGCTCTTTTGCTGCTTTTTTCACAACAAGAGCAAGTAGAACAGCGATACTGGATGAAAAAAAGAAGGAAATGATTAAGTTCTTTCAGAAGAGTTCATAAAATTATTTTAAAAGACTTAACATGTGGAAAGAATGGAAGATTTATGACTGGTCTAGACGTTGACTATTTAATCCCCACTTCTGAGAAAGTTAAGAATGGGTAAGGCATATGCCTCTGAGAATACTCTAGCTACATTCAAATCTTTTGAGGGCCTTTTAAGTGAGACATTTATTCAAATGTTTGTCTTCAAATATTTGTACAGTTCTGCTCTCCCTATGCAAGAAGTCAACTATTTTTAGTGTGCTTCCTTGCAATCAGCAGGGCTAAGCTGTCAAAGAAAGTCAAGAAGAGAAAATGAATCTTTACTAAATATTATTTAATTTCTTTGGTAAATGACCATTCTACTTTAGATTAGACACATTAAGGAATCTGGCTGCATGATGAAACAGGGATCAACCCAAATGCTCTTGCATGTTTTGTAATGGAGGCGGCTCAGTGGATCCCAAGAACAGCTGGCTATCTTTTCTTGAAGTTGTGTGGTAAGGTTCCTAATTTCTATGTAGATTGTTTCTATCCTATATAAGGTTGAATTTCTTGAATAAATGTGGTTCAAATAACAGTCTGCCCTTTGCTATTGAATCTGATTTGGTTTAGTCTTCATTTCTATTGCTTTTAAATATCTACTACAGTACACATAGAGAAATGAGATGTTTTCTCTATGGACATCCAATGCCATTATTACTCTGAGAACAAGGTGACTGAAGTCTCATCATGATTTGTTTTTCCAAATTTATTTGAATGAATGAGTGACCTTAATCTTCTGAAATTTCATCGTGTAGCCTTTAGCATTTTTCACTGGATTTATGTGCCAGCAATTTAGTTTTTATGTCCCTTTAGGGGACATACATTCTTTCTCTTCCTCCACAGAAATTCAAAGCCAGAAATATATTTTTCACACTGAGAACCAAATGCAGCAAGAGTCAAAACCTGACTTATGCAGTAATTTTGGAAAAAAATCCTAGCACTACTGATAAGAGCAAGAGTGAGCCTCCATCTCTTCTGCTTGAGAAGTCTGAGTTGTCTGCTGCAAGGCAACCCTGGTTTGTAAGATCAATAACAAACATTTTCAAATTTGATAGTGCAGAAAAAAACATTTCTCCTGAAACTTCACAGAAGTGTTACACATTCTTCCTGCTCATCATATGTAGGAATCTGTACATCACCGATTCACAGGAAGCCTGAGGTGTCATGTTTTTTTGTTGATGATGTATCTTTTCCCTAGTTTGGGTCCTATTTGGACAATGCTAAATTCAGTAAGGGCTCTTATTATCTCATTAAAATGCTCATTGACAAAAATATGTAGATCTGGATCTCATACATATAGGATAAAAACATCTTGGGGCATCTGCTTTCCTCTTTCCTTCCAATTAGCCTAATTATTGTGTCACTATAAAGACTCCCAGATAACAGAAAATTCTAAACATTTTCTTAATTTAGAAACAGTTCTTATTTAATTCTAGGTTATGCATATCAATACATGTCACTATTACTATAACTATTCTTTTCCAAAGTTCTTGTCAAAATTAACGCTTTCCTAATAAGAAGAAAAGAAGGAAAAACTTAACCATCAGTTTAAAAGTAAATTACAGTGACACAGTAAACAAATATTAGGTTTGCTGTCCACATACTTACTTGTGACCCATCTCATGGGCAATGGTAAAAGCAAGATTCAGACCATTGTCCTCTGCAATAATACATTTTCGTTTTTCACTGCACATTCCACTCAGATATGCTATACCTAGGAAACATAATCACCATATTCAATTATTTTAATTTTTAATAAACATCTATATTAAGGCATTACAACCTGAAACAGGTCTGAAATCTCACTGTGGTCAGAGCAATCGAATTATATATACAGGTAATTGAAAAACATACAGCTTTTTTTGAGTTACAACAGCTGATGATAGCACAAAAGTAACTAAAATAATGTATAAAAGAAATCACAAACAACAGCAGGATTAGCTGACGGTAATACAGCCTGATTGTATAGACTGCAATGTGCAAAAAATGTTTTGTTTACAAGCATTACTTTAATAAGATGTGATAGAAAACAATATGGATATGGGTGTGTAAAATAGTAAGACAAAACATGAAGTACAGACCATGAAGTAAAGATGCAAAACACAGAACATCACACCTAAATTATCACTGTTAAGTACCAACATAATATAACATGTTCACTTAAAGCTGCAAAACAAGCAGATGCCAAAGAACTAGTAAAATTCTTACGAGCTTAAAGTTTATGTTTATTTATTGTACTATCTAACATTTAAGTTTTCAAGAAGTAGAAGTCTAAAACATAGTATTTTGAATGTATGTTCTATTTCTAAAAACTACAGTCTATAATTTTAAAAGCTTGAGCAACATGAAGCTTAATTTGTGTAATATGTAATGGTCATTTTTTTTTCAGACCATAAATACATTTAGTGGGAACTCACTGTCATCTTTCATTGCTTGAAGTTTCAGGGAAAAGAATCAAAATCCTGTTTCAAGTGTTTGGCGTGTTTCCTAGGAACATCCTTGTGATGGAATGGTGCCTTCAGGATTAACGTTGCTGGGTGTTTGTACATAAAGGTCAAGCTTGAAATGTTTGACAGTGTTTGAAATTTAGTCATAATTAGTATTTTAAGTTAATAAGAAAAATTTATTCTTCTTACCATCCAAGTAATTAAATTAATCAGTATTTAAACACAGCCCCTCATCCACAACATGAAATTCGAGTAGTGACTCCAACACAAATCTTGCAGTGGTGTTCTCAGTTGAGCTGACTAGAAGTTTTTGGACAAAGTGCTCCTGTGACAAAAGTGCTGTTGAGGTTTGGCCAAAACAATTACAAATTAGCTTTGAATGCAGCAGAATATTTCAGCTTTTACTATATCTTTCCAAAGAAAGTAAAAAAATGAAGTAGGGGTAAAAGAAATTTGGGCTGCAAAATATGGCAAAACATGGTCTAAGAAAAAAAAAGAAAAAAAAAAAGTTCTTCCAGCAATGTCTCATGCTAAGTATAGATATCATTTACATTATATCTACTGAAAATAATAGTAGTGACGCTCTAATTTGTAATGCAATATTTTGAGTGCTGTGCTCCAGCAGCTGAAACAAAAACAAGAAATAATTCCAAGACCATCTTGTGTCTCATAGCCACACAATTATGTTTTCTTTCAAGTTTTAATTAGGAAACAGAAAAAGAACTGTTTTTAATGTTACAGCAAACAGAAAAAGAACTGCTTTTAATGTTACAGCTCAAAGTAGTAGAGATGATAACAACATCTGAAGAAGAATATAGCAAGGTTCTAACTTCAGCCAACACCAATTAACTTAAAATTTTCTGAAACAAAATTGTAAAATTACTATCCATAAACAAAATCCAGTGCTTGATATTGAAGTTGTGATCATTCTTGTTACTACAGTGCATCCTGTTGAGAAACACATTTCTCACTGACGATAGTTATACTCAGCTGGATAAAACTTATTTGTTGGAATATGAGGGTTATTCCAAAAGTAATGCCTCCTATTTTATAATATTGGCCCACAACATCAGAGTTGGATGATGGTGGTATGACAACAGAGGCTGAGCTTTCTCACCAGTATCCCATTACACTGTGATGCTGTGTGACAGATGGCAGCAGAGGGACACTCTGACAACTTGGCATCTGACATGAAAGTCTGGATGAAACAAAGGTGTGTGACTGAATTCCTCCATGTGGAAACAATGGCACCCACTGACATTCATCGACATTTGCTAAACATTTATGGAGAACAAACAGTGCATGTGAGTGCAGTGAGGTGCTGGGTGGTGCATTTCAGCAGTGGTGACAGCAATAGTGATTCACTTCCTTCTGTGCAGAATTTACTAGCACAGCATGCAGGCTTTTGTTCATCACTGGTGAAAACTCAGATCTAATAGTGGTGACTACTTTGAATATTTTTTTTTGTGTGTGGCTAAGAATTTGCTCTATTAATCAGTGTTATTGTGCTCTTTGTATCTGTTGTATTTTTCATGGCAGTAAATACAAGGCATTGCTTTCAGAGCACCTTATATGTATGTGAAGAGAATTCCCAAATAAAGATCTGTTTGACGTGCACTAGTTTCTTACAGGGAAAAGAAGTCCCCCACTCTTTTTCTGACCTCCTAAAAGGGACGGTCCAAGAATATTAGCTGTATCTTCCCATACAATAACGTGTACTCTCACCTGCTATCCACTACCTTGTCCGTCCCAAAAGCAGAATTTATTCTCAAATAACAATGTACATTGCAGTATTTTTCTGCAGAAGCAGTAGTATGTTCTAATATGCATTTTCAACAATACCAAAAATATATGACCAAGACAGTTTGCATATGTGACAATCTTTGAAGGAAATTGATTACACTCGATCCTTTTAGATGCAATGTATGAAACAGAAGACCTGCATTTCATTTAGATTGAATTAGATTTTAGATCCGAGAAGTTACCAAAAATATCAAGTGCAATGCATGTTTTATGACTTTGCCCTTCTAAGAGACATCAACTTTATACACGAAAGCCACATCAAACAGCAGCTACTAGATGTAAATCAGTGAAATAGTAACTGTGAACTGGTTTCATGTCTTGTTGCTGGTTAACAATTCCAAGTGAAGAAAGAAAGAAACTGACTTCAGTAAGTAGCTGATCTTGTTTATTTGTCTCTAGGTAAAAGAAAGAATTTCTTCTTTAAATATATGAATGTTCACTGTAGCTTCCTGTGGCTTATTAACACAGCTGGAAATGCTCCAAGGTTAAATACACAAGGGAAAAAAAAAAAAAGAAGAAGAAAGAACAATTGCTCCTTTGTCAAGATTAAGGTACTCCTAGTGAACTCCACAGTCTCAAAGGACAGCGCAGTTTCAAATTAAAACATTTAATATTCAAAAAGCATTGGCTACAAGGCCAACGTCATCTCACTCACATTTTAAGGAAAGAAACTGTTGTCTCCCCATTAAGAAAGCTGTGCTCTGGAGTAGAAAAAAGTACTGCATGGAGACACACCACATATAAAATATCAAAGTTACCTCAGTGTAAGTAATTCTGTATTTATTTCTCATGCTAATTCAGAATATACAGAATATCTATTAAGAAAATAAGCTTTGCAGTTGTACCCAAGAAGAACTATGTAAGTGACTGGCTGTGTTTTCTTTTCAAATGTGTAAAGATGTGAATAAAACAAATGTTGCTTCAAAGAACTGCCACACAAAATACATTACTAAGTATCTAAACAAATTCATCGACTTCATGTACTCATTCCTGGATTGCTGTCTGTAGCAGAAATTCACTGGGTATAACAAAAAGCCTACTGTTAGTGTTACCCAAAGAAATGAAAGCACCACAGTAAAAAAACCATAATCACTTTAAGAAATATGCAGACAAATACAAACATTGCTCTTTGTTACAGCAGTCATACAACACGCAAACATGACTTAAATATGTCCACATTTGTAGCGATGTACTTTTAAAGGCAAGATAATTATTACTATTTCCAGCTGTAAAGTGATTCAGTGAATTTAGTATACTAAAAGTCTTATTCATACAAATCCATTACCTAGCACTTTCATATTTCTTATCCATATATCCTTCATTCTAAACTTCCTTGGTTTCACTATACATTCAAGTTGCTTGTTTCTTGCCATTGGATACATGCTCCTTTCAAATCCTTTTTCTCATAGTTGCTCAAAATAAAACTGATTTTAAATTCTGTTGAAAGAGAAAGATATCCTTTCATGTACTACCAGTTTACTCCATCGATATCACCTGTACACACCCTCATGCTACTTTACAGCTCTTCTGTTTTGGAAACTGGAATTTTCTGTCTGTTCTGTCCATCAAATTTATTTTTTTTTCTCCAAATTTTAAGTCAATAACAAGTCATTAAAAATATTGAACAAAGCTCACATAAAAAATTCTCTGAATTCAGGGAACAATGATAGGGTATCATCCCTTCATCCTTTCTCTTACTGATCAATTTCAGATTTACCTGAATTTCCAGTCTACATAGATTCAAAATTTTGTAAAATACAAATACATACACTGTTTCCAACCCTTGAAAATACAAGCTGAAAGGACTGAAAAAGGCATGTATTTGTATAGCACAGTATATTTTTTAAAAGTTGTATTTCAGTTTCAAAGCCTTTTATACAGAGTGAGTATGTAGTATTCTGAGGAATTTAGAGATAGTATGTTCCTTGCCATGATAGCTATCCACCAGTGAAAGCTGTCATATTTGACCAAGATGAAATGCAGCTAAATCGAATAGATCCCTTGTATCTTCTTCATTGTCACCTTGGTAAAATAATGTACATAACAATTACTGTTGAATACATACTACATACTATATTTTCAAGCATATAGAATCATAGTCACTCAGGTTGGAAAAGACCTTAAAAATCATCAAGTCCAACCACAACCCAACCATACTACCCTAACTAACAACCCTCCCCTAAATCAT
>JAOWBP010004700.1:35056589-35072804 GCA_028571105.1 Tragopan temminckii
TCACTACGTATCTGTAATCATCATAAGTAGCTTGCCCACTCTTCCAAAGACCATAAACTTTCCTTTTGTTCTTGAGTCCCAGACAAAGGTCCCTGTTCAGCCAGTCTGGCCTCCTGGACTGTTCATGAATTTCATGAATGGCAGATCCTTTTTCATTAACTTACATACAAGTGATATTGCTTAGACACATATTATGAATAAAAATAACATTTGTATCTGGAGTTTTGTTTAGAAGTTTCTATTCTGGGCTTTGGAAACAGTAATATGAAGCACTGATTAAATATAGGTAAGTTGGTAGTGAACAGAAAACATGCAGAATAACTCTTAGCCCTTCTGAAAGTGCCACGGAGCAGTATACTGCAGAGATCATGACTTTATTTTGAATTATCAACAGTGCACAAACCTAGTAAACCACTGCAATACATAGATAATGTCATGCTTTAATTACATTTGGCTTTTGATTCAAACACAAACATTTCTCATTTGAATTGGAAAATCAATTGGACTGTAAATATAAATAACAGCAGTTATCTGGATTTGATACTCCTAAAAAATGTTTTGGTTTTTTTTTTTTTTTTTTGCATGTCAGATGCTTTTCTTAAGATACGAAGAAAAAAATTTCCACAGAGTTTACACTTAAAAATATTAATTAGCTCTAAACAGAGACACAGATATTGAAACTTCCAGGATAAAAAGAGTCTAGTCACTCATCAGTAAATCAGCAGCCCTTAAACATGACTGCAGTCACACCAACTCATTCAACAGACAGGAATCTCAAATGCAAATAGAGAAGTCTATAAATCTGTTCTTCCTTTTTACAGTGAGAATGATGATAACTATACCTATACACTTGTATGTGTGTGTGTGCATGTGTGTGTATATTTATACATACTGATGCAAGATATTAGAAGAAACAACAGCATAAAAATGAATCAACTTCTGCTGCATTTTGTGCAAATATAACTTAAGTTTTAATCACCTGTTTTGTTTGTTTATTACTTAAGCAAACCTTAGAAAAAGCAATACTTCCAGAAAAACACTGTCAATACCTGTCAGGTATGTGATTTCATGTTTCACAGTAGTCCACGAAGCCTACTTAAACAAACTTCTGCACAGCCTGTGGAAAGCATATGTCTAACAGATGTAAGTAAATTCTAATGCATACAGTTTTAAGACCTTACATATTGAATCTTATTAACAGTCCATACGTGTTTAACATGTCATTATATAGATGGCAGAACTGCTGGAACTTACTTGTTATGTTCTAAAATGCAAACACAAAGAAAACATAAGATAACTACTCATTCTTAAGATGAGTAGTTAACCCATCGCCATTCCTCAAAGGTCTTATTGAAATAAAATTGTGCTCAACAGTGGTCAATAGCAAATACTTATGGAGGTAATACATAAACAAGACAATAAGTCAGCTTTCCAAATTCCCAGCTCTCCCAGTCCACTGCCAGCTTTCGAAGATACATCCTATAGGGACTTCTTAAGCTAATGGTTGCATGTAATGTTATCTTTAACAGCCAGCAAAGCAGCCAGCAAAGCATTTATTCTCTGAACTTGATTGTTGCCTCTTAATCTGTGTCAGAGTTTTGGTCCAAAACACGCCATGACAAGTAGCTCCAATACATAATTATGTAGAACAGTACATTTTTCTCTTTATAAATACTTCATCGGAGATATTCTATCTCAAATACAGCACACTATTATTTTTTTTTCTAAGACATCTGTGCCTTCATAGATCTCTGCCAGGTTTCTCAATGACAAACTGAGAAGTTTTAGGATATTTAGCTTTTGTGCAAGTGGATGCAAACATTTTTTCTTTTTTTTTTCCTTTCTTTTTCCCCCTTTTTTTTTTTTTTTTTTTTGTCCCATAGTCCTCTGCAAAGCTTACCTATTCCTGTTTTACTACATTCTTTGTGATAGAAATGGAACACAGATTTAAAAAGGACCAACATAAACATAGTTTTCCTAGGGTTCTCTATTCTTTCTTACTCAATTCTATCAGTCATCTTACACAAATGAACAGTGATCTGACATTTTCTAAGAGATAATTCTCTGATCCTTTTTCTGAGTTGTACTAAGGTTCCCATGTGCAGTCCAGACAGCTTATTTAGAGAAGTCCGTGGACCACCAGGAACTCACACTTACGATCCCACTAACAGGATGCTATGACAGGTGCAAGAAATCAGGCAAGGAAGGCAGATAATCAGCATGATTGTGTAAGCATCTCCTCGCTGAACTGAAAAGCAAGAAAGAATTTCACAAGCAGTGGAAGAAGGAACACACGCCTTGGAAACAATACAGGAATTCTGCAGGAATGGGATTAGGAAAGCCAGTGCATGGCCAGAACTGAAACTTCCACAAGTATACTGAATGAAAAAAGAGAATCAAACAAAATGAAACCCTGAGCAAGATAAGTCAGGTGATCTATTAATGATTAACATGGGAAAAAAACTAAGGTATTCAGCAACTCTTCTGCTTCAGTTTTCACTGAAGTTTTCACAAATCTCTACTGTCCCTAAAGACCAAGACAGGGCCAGATTGAATGAAATACAATGCACTGTAGGAGACTCATCGAATCACAGAATGGCTTAGATTGGAAGGAACCACACATCTCATTCAGTTCCAACACCACTGCATGGGAAGGGTAGCTACTCACTAGATCAGGTTACCCATGTCTCCATCTAGCCTGGCCTTGAATACCTACAGTGATGTGGCATACACAGCTTCTCCAGGGTCCCTATGCCAGTGCCTCACCACCCTCTGAGTAAAGTGTTTCTTTCTAACATCTAATCTAAATCTCCCCTTTTTTATTTTAAGCCATTCCCCTTCTGCTATCACAGTGTGCCATGTCAAAAGCCCTTCCTTCTGCTTATAAGCTCTCCTCAAGTACTGAAAGGTCACAGTGAGGTCTCCCTAAAGGCTTCTCTTCTCCAAGCTAAACAAGCTCAGCTCCCTCAGTGTGTCAGAAGAAACAGTCCAAAGAGAGCATACCCCCTGTGATAAATGAGAAAGGAGAACCGGCTATAACAGACACAGAGAAGAATGAGCTACTCAGTGAGTTCTTTGCCTCGGACTTCATTAGCAGCCACAATTCTCATTTTTCTCACATCCCTGAAACTCGGAGCCCTGAACCTCCATGTAGAAACTGGGAAAGTAAAATCCCCCTCACTATAAGAACAGATCAAGTCCAAGACTGCATCATGAGACTAAATGGGTAAAAATATATAGTGCTGGATGATATGCATCTCAGAGTCCTGAAGGAACTGGCTAATGTAGTTGCCAAGCCATTCTCCACCATATCTGAAAAGTCATGGCTGTCAAGCAAAGTCCTCAGTGACTAGAAAATGGGAAACATCACTCCCATTTTCAAGAAAAAGAGAAAGGAAGAGTCAGGGAACTAAAGGCCATTGAGACCCACCTCTGTGCCTGCGAAGATCATGGAATAGATTCTCATAGAAAACATGCCGGAGCACATGAGGGATGAGTGGGTGATCTGAGACAGTCTGATACAGTCATCACAGCTTCACAAAGGGCAGATCAAGCCTGATCAATCTGATGGCCTTCTATGATGGAGTGATAATATCACTGGACAAAAGGAGGACAACTGGTGTCTTTTAACTGGACTTTTGCAAGGTTTTCAACATGGTCTTGCACTGCAATCTCTAAATTGGATAAATATGGGTTCAAAGGGTCGACTATTCAGTGGATAAGGAATTTGTTGGGAAGTCTGCAGCCAGAAGGTTATGGTAAATAGCTTTATGTCAAGGTGGAGGCCATTGAGGAGTGGTGCTCCAAGTAGTCTGTCCTGAGACCAGTACTTTTTAATGTCTTTATCAGTTATGCAGATGATGGGATTGAGTACACCCTTAGCAAGTTTGCCGATGACTCTAAGCTGAGTTTTGCAGTTGATGCAATGGAAGGAAGGGGTCCCACTCAGAGGGACGTTGACAAACCTAATGAGGTTCAAAAAGGCTGAATGAAAGGTGCTGTACTTGTGTCAGGACAATCCCAGGCATGAGTAGAGTCTGGGAGAAGAACTCTGTGAAAACTGTCCAGCAGAGAAGTATTTAGGAGTTCTGGTAGAGGAAAAATTTGATGAGCCAGCGGTGTGTGCTTGCAGCCCAGAAGGCCAATAGTATCCTGGCCTGCATCAAAAAAGGAGTGGACAGCAGGATGAGAGGGATGATAGTCCCTCTCTCTTCTGCCGTTGTGAGGCCACATCTGGAGTACTGAGTCCAGGTCTGGGGTCCCCAACACAGGAAAGATGTGGCTTGTTGAGAGGGTCCAGAGGAGAACCACCAGGATGATCATAGGGCTGGAGCAGTTCTCTTATGAGTACAAAATGAGAGAGCTTGGCTTGCTCAGTCTGAAGAAGGTCCTGAAGAGATCTCATTATGGCCTTCCGTATTTAAAGGGAGCTTATAAACAGGAGGGAAATTAACTTTTTACACAAGTAGATAGAGATAAAACAATGGAGAATGGTTTCAAAGTAACAGAGATTTAGATTAGATGTTGAGGGAACTTTTTCATTGAAAGAGTGGTGAGGTGCTGCAACAGGCTGACCAGAGATGTTCTAGACGTCTCATCCCTGAAGGCATTCAAGGCCAGGCTTATCAGAGCCCTGGGCAGCCTGATCTAGTGCTTGCTGTAGCTGTCAGCAATCGTGCCCATGGCAGGAGGTTTGGAAGTAGATTGTCTTTAAGATCACTTCCAACTGAAGCCATTCTATGATTCTTTCCTCATAAGAGAGGTTCTCCAACCTTCATCATCTTCATGGCCTTTCTCTGGACCTTCTTCTGGTTTTCTTGATCCCACCTCTGCACACTCAGATGGAATACCTGTATTCTTCTCTGGCTGCCCATCCCTGTTTCCTCTGACTATACTTTTCTTTCTTTTCCCTCAGGTTGACCAGTAGGTCCTTGCTCAGTCATGCCATTTTTCTGCCTCCTTTATTTGATTTTTTATCCTGGGGAATTGAGAGCTCTCATGCTACCAGAAAGATGTCCTTAAAGTGCTGCCAGGACTATTTTGTTCCTCTGTTTCTTAGGACTGTTTCCCAGGAGAACTCAACCAGTAATTCCTTAGACAAGCCGAAGATTGGTCTTCTGAAGTTCAGGGTGCTAACTCTGCCCTTTGCCACGCCTATACTCATGATCATGAACTCAACCAGGGCTTGGACTCTACAGCCCAGACTGCCTCCAATCTTAAATTCCTTAATGATCTCCTCTGCAGACTGGTGAGCACCAGTAACTCTTCACCTCTTGTTGATTTGTCTAACACCCAGACCAGGAATTTATCCTCAGCAGACTCCAAGGTTCTCCTACATTGTTTGCAGCCCACCATGTTGCTTTCCCAGCTGATATATGGGTGGTTGAAATTTCCATCATGATGAAAACCTGTGAACATGCTGCCTCTTGAAGCAAGAAGACTTCATGAACAGTCCTCCTCTCCTTGATTAAGTGGCTTGTGGTAGACCTTGACCACCAGGTCCATTACTGATCTGGTCCCTAATTTTAAACCTCAAGCTCTCAAACTGGTCATGGCTGTTTCTCAGAAGGAACTCTTCGCAATCTACCCACTTCTTAACATACAAGAAAACTCCTTCACTCCCTTTGCCCTGCCTTCTAAAAAACTTGTCATCCTCAGTCATACTATTCCCACTGTGTGATTCATCCCACCATGTTCCCGTGATAGCAATTCTGTTTCTAACTGCATTATCTCCTCCTGCTTATTTCTCATGCTGCATGCACTGGTGGAGAGACACTTCACCTGGGCTATGAACCACAGTTTCTTCATGGAGGAGCCCTCCCAGATTCTTCTGGGATGAATCTGATGTTTTTTCCCGCTGCTTCCTAAAGTGACAATGTGCTCTTCTCTGTCACTGAGCAGTACATCCTGTTCCCTCATGACATCTAGTTTAATGCTTTGGCTATCAGCCCAGACAGCCTGCTGCCCAGAACACTCTTGCTCCTCCTATCTCTTAAAGGTGTGTTCAAGATCACAGTACCCAAAACCCTGAGCATGACACTATCTACACATGCGTTCATTTAAGTGATTTGTTCTCCTGCCTAGGTACCAATCTCCAACATGGAGGATGGAGGAAAACACTGCCTGTGCTCCTGATTCATTCAACATCTTCTCTAGTGACTTAAAGTCTTTTCTAATATTTTGTAATTTCTTTGTTGCAGCCTCCTGTGACCCAGCTTGAAAGATCAGAAGTGGAAAGTAGATTTTTAGCTTTATCACATCTGGTAGCCTCTTCTTGCTGTCCTGAGTTTGGGCTTCAGCAGGCAGCAAACCACTCTAGATAGATTATCCAGTTGGCAAATGGGTGCCACAGTGCCCCTCAGCACAAAGTCCTCAATTACAAAGACCCTTTGCCTTTTTTTGGCAACCCTGGATCTGAGGCAGGTTCGTTATTGGATCATCTTAACATGGTTGTCTCTTCCTGGATTTGTACCCTTATCCACACCCTTTTCTCTTTCCATATGAAGATCTTTGTATCTGTTGGTTAGAGAGACTTCAGGAGCAAGGAGGAAGCTCCTCCTTCTGCTCTTAGAGGAGATGAGGGTCCATTCACCCTCATCCCGAATGTTTTTGCCATCTGTCTTCTCAAGGTTGGAAGCTTGCTTAACTTTTTCCTCTTGAAATCTGAAGAATCTGAATATATAGGAGTCCACAGGATTTGATGACATGCATCACAGGGTATTGATGGAGGTGGTGGAACTACAAAGCCACTTTCCACTACATTTGAGAAGCCATGGCAGTAATGTCAAGTCTCTAACGACTGGGGAAAAAAAAAAAAAAAAAAAAAAAAAAAAGGGGGTATCATAGGTATTTTTTTCCCTTTTAAGAAGAGTAAAAATTAAGACCCTGGAAACTAAAGCTCTACTTCAGCCCCCAGCAAGATCACAAAGCAAATCCTGCTAGAAACCATGTTCAAACATATGGAGGCCAACTGAGTGATTAGAGACAGACAACACAGCTTTGCCAAGGTCAAATCGTGCCAAACCCATCTGATGGCCTGCAATGATAGTGATTACATTAGCGGATAAGGGAAGGAAACAACAATTCTCTGCAAACCTTTTTACACAATGCCCCTTAATATTCTTATGTCTGAACTGAAAAGATATGGATTCAGCAGATGTTGTACAAGTTGGATAAGAAATCAGTTGGACAGCCACATCCGAAGGTTTATAGTGAATGGCCCAATGTTCAAAAGGAAACCAATCATAAGAGGTGTCTATTAAGGTTCTGCATGAGAGCCAGTATTATTCAGTACCTTCATTAATGATATAGATGGTGGACCAGAATGCAAGTTTTAGACACCAAGCTGAGTGTAGCTGATTCACCCTGAGAGACGTGGACAGGCTGAAAATACAGGCCCAAGTGAACCTCATGAAGTACAGCAAGCACAAGTGAAAGGTACTCCACGTGGGTCAGAGCAATCCCCAGTGTCAGTACAGACTGGACATCAGTTTGATTTAGAGCAGCACTGCAGAGAAGGATTTGAGGACACTGGTAAAAGAAATGAGCCAACAGTGCGCTCTTGTAGCCCAGAAAGCAAACTGTATCCTGTGCTGCATAAAAAGATTTACCAGCAGGTTAAAGGTAGTGACTGTCTCCCTCTCGTGCATCTTCATGAGATCCCACCTGCAGTACTATATCTATCTCTGAGGCCTTCAGGATAAGAAAGATATTGACTTATTAGAGACAAGAGCCATGAAAGTAATCCAAGGATCGGAGCTCCTCTCCTATGAAGAGAGACTGAAAGAACTGGGTTTGTTTAGCCAAGAGAAGAGATGCCTACATGGAGATCTTACCACAGTAAGAACCAGTATTTCAGTATTTAAAAGGTTCTTATAGGATACACAGTGAAAAACTGTTTACCAAAGGCTGTAGTGAGAGGGCTAGGGATAATGGTTTCAAATTGAAAGAGGCTAGATTTAGATTAGGTACTACACATTTTTTATAACAGTGGTGGTTAGGCACCAGTGCAGGTCACCCAAAAAGGCTGTGGATGCCTCATCCTTAGAAGTATTCAAGTAAAATGGATGAGAATTTGGGCAGCCTGATCTAGGCTAGGGAGCAAGCTGGCTGGATTGATTACCAGAACTTTGAACTAGATTCGATGGGGTAAGGGAGTGGAGTTCCTTATGACAGGGAGGGGCATAGTAATGCTGCCTTTTTAGTAAACCGTGAAGAAAAGCCTCTCAGTTGTCCAGTTGAATCCTCTGAGGATTCCTCAGAGAAGATAATACTGCCAGTAGCCCAGCTTAAACCTTCTTTCATTCCTCTAGAGATACCTGCACTCTCTGCTTCTCTGAAGTAGCTGTATACCAATGCACACAGCATAGGAAACAGGAAGAACTAGAGATTTATGTGTGGTCACGGGGCCATGATCTCACTGTGATCACAGAGACATGGTGGAACAACTCATGGCGGGAATGCTGTCATAGATGGCTATGTCCTCTTTAAGAAAGACAGGCTGGCAAGGCAAGGCAGTGGAGCTGCTCTTTATGTGAGAGAGCAACTTGAATGTTCCACTTGGAGGGGAATGATGAACAAGTGGAGAGCTTTTGGTTAAGAATTAAGGAGTGAAATAACATCAGTGAAACTTTTGTGGGTGTATACTACAGGCCATCTGATCAGGAAAAGGAAGTGGATGAGGCCTTCTACAAACAGCTGGAAGTAGCCTCATGATCCCTGGCATTGATTCTCATGGGGAACTTCCACCTCCTGATATTTGTTGAATAAGCAACAGAGCCAGGTGCACAAGGTCCAGGCAGTTCCTGCAATGTGTTGATAACTTTCTGACACAGGTGGTTAAGGAGTCGACGAGGAAAGGTGTGGTACTTGGCCTTGTTCTGAGTAACAAGGAAGGACTGGCCAGGAATGTGATGACTGGGGGAAGCTTGGGATGTAGATCATGAAATAGTGGAGTTCAAGATCTTGTGTGGAAGAAGTAAAGCAATAACTAGAATTACTACGCTGGACTTCAGGAGAGTCAACTTTTTCAAAGACCTCTTTGGACGTATTCCATGAGCTAGAGTGTTAGAAAGTAAGGTGGCCCATGAGAGCTGGTTGATGCTTAAACATCACTTATTCCAATCTCAAGATAGGTGCATCCGTAAGAGTCAGAAACTGGGGAATTGTGGCAAGAGGCCTGCATGAATGAGTAAGGAACTCATGGATAAACTAAAAGGAAAGAAGAAGGTCCATGAAATGTGGAAAAAGGGCCTGTCCACCCAGGAAGAATATAGGAACATTGTCAGAACACATAGGGATGCAATAAGAAAGGCTAAGGCCCACTTGGAATTAAACCTTGCAAAGGAGGTAAAGGATAACAAGATAAGGTTTTTTTAAAGTATGTCAACAGCAAAAGGAAGACCAAGGAAAATGTGTGTCCCCTACTAAATGAGGTGGGTGCCTTGGTAACATGGGACTCTGAGAAGGCAAAGATTCTGAATGCTTGTTTTCTTCAGTAATGATAAGACTAGCCCTCAGGAATCCCAGACCCTGGAAGTAACGGAGTCTGAGTAAAGGAAGACTGGAAGACTTTCCATTGATCAAGGAGGAACTGGTTAGAGAGCACATAGCCAAAATCAACACACACAAATCCACAGGCCCCGACTGTATGCACGCACATGTGCTGAGAGAACTGGCAGAGGTGATTACTGAACCATACTCTATCATCTTTGAAAGGTCGTGGCAAATGGGAGAGGTGCCTGAAAACAGGAGGATAACCAACGCCACTCCAGTCTTTAAAAGGGCAAGAGGGAGGATCTGTGAAACTGCAAGCCAGTCAGCCTCATTTCCATCCCTGGAAAGGTGATGGAACAACTTCTGGTTGCCACCTCCAAACAACTGGAAGAGAAGAAGGTTATAGGGAGCAGTTAACACGGATTCACCAAGGGGAAATTATGCTTGACCAACCCAATAGCCTTCTGTGATGTCATCACAGGCTGGTAGTTGTGGGGAAGGTAGTGGATGTTGTGTACCTTGACTTCAGCAAGGCATTTGACACTGTCTCCCACTGCATTCTTGTTATTAAACTTAGAAAATATGAGATAGATGTGCAGGCAGTGAAGTGGATTGAGAACTGGCTGACTGGCAGAGCTCAGTGGGTTGTCATCAGCAGCACAGTCTGGTTGGAGTAATTATACCTCCAGACTCAGGAGGCAGTACTGGGTCTGATCTTGTTCAACAGTTTTGTCAACAATCTGAATGAAGGGATAGAGTCAACCCAGGTTTGCTGATGATTCAAAGCTGGGCTGCCATTCAACAAGACCTGGGCAAACTGGAGAGTTGGGCAAGTGGGAACGTGATGAGGTTTAAGAAGAGCAAGTGTAGAGTGTTGCACCTGGGGAGGAACAACCGCATGCATCAGTACAGGTTAGGGGATGACCTGCTGGAGAGCAGCTTTGCAGAGAAGGACCTGGGGGTCCTGGTGAACAAGAGACTGGCCATGAGCCAGCAGTGTGCCCTTGTGGCCAAGAAGGCCAGTTGTATCCTGGGGTGCATTGAAAAGAGTGTGGCCGGCAGATTGAGGGAAGTTTTCCTCCCTCTCTACTCTGTCCTGGTGAGGCCACACTTAGACTACTGTGTCCAGGTCTGGGATCTGTGGCTCAAAAAGACAGGTATCTCCTGGAAGGAGTCCAGCAGAGGGCCACAAAGATGATAAAGGGCCTGGAACATATCCCATATGAGGATAGGCTGAGTAACCTAGGTCTGCTCAGCCTGGAGAAAAGAAGACTGAGGGGGGATTTGATAAATGTTTATAAATATCTAAAGTGAGCTGGGAGGCAAGTGGGTGAGGCCAGGCTCTTTTTGGTGGTGCGTAGCGATAGGAAAAGGAGTAACAGCCTAAAACTTGAACATAGGAATTTCTGTACTAACACGTGGAAGAACTTCTTTATGGTAAGGTTGACAGAGCAGTGGAACAGGTTTCACAGATTGGTTGTGGAGTCTCCTTCCATGGTGATATTCAAGAACTGTCTGCATGCCTACCTGTGTGACCTATAGTGGGGCACCTTGTTTAGTAGTGGGTTTGGACTTAGTCTCTTGAAGCCCCTTCCAACTCCTGCAATTCTGTGATTCTGTAAGGTGCCCCTGCTCCTGGCAGGGGCGTATACTACTTGATCTTTAAAGGTCCGTTCCAGCCCAAACTGTTCTATGATTCTACAATTTTCACATGTATATGTAAAGTTTTTAATTTTTTCTTACTAAGCATTACTTTTTATGTGGCAATATTTGACTTAGTTTGCTCTTCCTCTGCTATTTCAGTGTCATAACAAACTTCTGCAGTTCTTTTAGTCAGCTTTATATTGGAGTATCTAGATAGAATGATTCAAATTATCCAAAATCTTTTTCAGTCCATACTTATTTAAAAAATCTTATGTCACCAGACAGCCTCTAACCCCAGGATTCATGATCCTTGTGGTCCCTTCCAACCCTGGCCATTCTGTGAATCTGTGATTCTGTGATGTCTCCTTCTAATATCAAAGCTAACAAATAATTCCCATTTTTCCTTTTAATCAAGATACAAACAAAAAAAAATCTAAAATATTGAAAGGAAAATTTTAAAACATCAGGACATTTTACCATACTCACTGAGTGCAGCCGGCATACTTTTTAAAAACTGTTTTTCTTTTTTTCTCAAAGGCAACACTGTGAAATAGAAGATTTCCGCAAAGATACAAGTGTAAACAGAGAAGAAAAATAATCAAAATAAAACTGCAATAAGGGAAAATGAATGAAAAGGAAAAAATGTAGAATAAAAAAGAGACACTCAACTTTCCTTCCTTCACATTTGACTGCATTTTTGTACCTGTACACCAGAAATAGAAAACTTGGTTGGATTTTGCATAATTGCAGTCAAAGTTTAACAGGTCCTAAGCCATTCTGTTTAGAACAAATTGAGAGAAATCTCTTAATATGGATTAATGTCTTTCATATCCTCTAACACTATTAGTACGAAAAAAAAAAAAAAAAAAGAATAAAATGCTTACAATAATTCAACCTTCTAAGACTCTGAATTAGTTCGATCCATTACTCAAACTTCCTCATAGAATGATTTCAATCAACAAATTTTCCATAGGTTTGTTTCACATGGCATAGAAAATTATTAATATTCTTGATCTACATTTAAAGGCTTAAATTTTGAATAGGATAAGAAAAGTCTGTTTTTAAGACATACACAAAAAGTACTTTCAGTCTTTAAATTACATTGGTAAATTATAAGAGTGCCTCATGAAAGCTTCACGGAACTCTGTTGTACACAATTAAATAACATTTGACTTTGAAAGGAGATACCTTCTTTGGCAACAAAACTGAATGGAGCTTTCCAAAGTTAATCAGAATCTTGTTAATTATAAAGCCAGAAACAGGTTGTAAACTGAACAACAGCAGTTTCAGAACAGTTCTCACAGAATATTTTCATAAATAAATGTATCTTCAGGATATGCTGTTCACTGATCATAGAATCATAGCATAACAGAATAGCCCTGAGTTGGAAGGGACCCAAAAGCATCATCAAGTCCAACTGCTGGCACTTCACAGGGCAATCCAAAAATCAAAACATATTTCTAAGAGAGCTGCACAAATACTTCAGTAGGTTTGATGCAATGACCACTTCCCTGGGGAGCCTACTCCAGTGCCTGACCAAATCCTCAGTCAGGAACCTTTTCCTAATATCCCATGTGAACTTACCTGACTTAGCTTCTTGCCATCCCCTCTTTCAGAACCATTGTGCTCATGTAAACTACAAACAAGTCTTGATACAACAGTAAGAGTAACCACAGTTAAGATCAAAGAAGACTTTCTAAATTTTAGAACATTAAGAGGGAAGACAAATAAGATTATGGAAGACAGTTTACAGATGCAAGTGATCAAATTATTGAGTTGAAACTCAGAACTCAGAACCTTCTCTGGTCAATATATACTCGGAAAAGCAATGTACAGTATATCATCCTCTCTGCCCAAACCCTAAATGGATCCAGATCTCACGTCATAGCAATTTAAATCAACTACTGTCAGGGATCACATGTAGCATGTTATGTTTTACAAACAAGATTGTTTTAATGTATGTAGAAGGATATATTGCCTGTATCCTTATATTAATTCAATAAGATTAACTGATTGAAAAAAATCAATAAATTGAGCTGGAGAAAATGATTATCAGTCCTACTTAATTCCTTCTAAAACGTGTTTTAAGAAATAAAATGTCTGGTACATGGGTACACATATCTTAGGTGGTTAAAATCTGATGACTAATATATGAGTTATATGTGGCACTGATCTATTAAAAAGTTTGTAATTAATGAACTGTATAGATATAATCATGGCTTTTCATTGTGTAAAGTATTTAAAAACAGTTATCTTCACTGAGTGAAAGGCACAAGTTCATTTACTAGAGAAAGAGCAATAGTAAGAGCTCTTACCAAAGCTTTTTAAAGGTTTACAAACTGAAGCTACTGCTGCAATATTACTTAGAAAGGAGAAGTAGGAATCGCAGACTCAAAATCATATTCAAAGGGAGATATCTTAGCCAAAAAGGGAAGCAAAATTTCAGGTTACCAAGAAAACCAGAGTGAGATTTGTAGTATAATAAATTAATGTCTGACTACTTCATAACATTAAGAAACACAAACTGACCTCATTTTCTGAAGATGATCTTTTCTAATAATTTGTTACAGATTTGCTATTGTATGCTTTATTGCTACTGCCAACTGTTTAAATTATATTTTTTTTAGCATAAGCACAATTTTAAAAATACCTTTATATAAATAACATAAAGAATGGCTTAGTTGATTCAAATATCTGGAACACATAAAAAACCATTTTGTTTCAAAGCAAATATTAAAAAAGCTTCACTAGGGAACCTAGTTCTAGGAAATAGGAAATATATTTCACAAAACAGTATGCTTAAAAAAGTGATTATATGAATATTTCAGATTTCCCAGGGTGCTATGTACTGTATCAGTATTTTAAAAGGCTCCCTGCTTTTCATGATCAGTTCTGAGATAGTCTGTATTTTCTAAATGGAAATTTTCCATAATTTCTTAAACCTTAAAAAAAAGGCTCACCTTGAAACTTGAGCTTCTGTGTCATTTCAAGATTCAATGTTTTCTGTAATTTGCCAAAGAATGAATAAATACTTATTGCCCTCCTATTTTAATACCAATACGGTGTATACTTTTTTTAATTGTGTCTCTTACTCTAAGAAAATCAGACTTTTCACCCATAAGAAATGAGAATGAATTGATATTATGCTGCAAAGTAAGATGATCCAATTAATTGTCAAAACTGCTTCTATTGCTATGGAGTGCAACTTCACAGATTTTAAAATACCATAAGCCAATACCTCTGTACACTTGAGTCAAAATGTATTAGCATCATAGAGCAAAATATATAATAGAGGTAATTAAAAATTATGTTACTCCATCCGAGTAGTAGAAATATTCATGCAGGTGCTTATCTCTCTTCTTGCCTTCCTGACATCTAGGTTTCAATTCTCACATTCATAAAATGTGCAGCTGCTCAAGTCGCCCCCATGTTCTGTATCTCTACGAATACTGCAACACCTTTGACTTCATCTCTTGTCTCATTCCATTCCATCAAACGATTGGCTTTTTTTTCAGAACATGCTTCCAGGACTTGTGTAACATCGATGTCTCTTCCCTATTTGATCTAGTCATAGTACATTACCAGTGCTTTTCCTGCTCTTGCATGGATTCCAGCCTGACATCCTACCCTATTAATCTAATTTTCCTATAGTTTGATTTCTGGTATTTTCTTCCACTTATCTTGTTACTATTCTCCTTTCAACAAGCAGATGCAAAATCTTTTACAAGATATACAGTTTTAATTCTAATACATCTTCAGTCCTGCTTTTATTTCTACTAAAAATGAGTAAAACAAAACTTTCCTGCTTTCTTTTGCAATTTATTATACCCGTTCTATGGAAATGACACTGTGTGGTAGTAAAATATAACTGTTCCTTGATGATTAGTACGTCAGCATAGTAATACATTTCCATGCTTTCTGTAATCTGTGTGATTACTGGAAAACATCTCTCATGTTATCATTAAATAACCAAGAAGTATGAAAGTTTTCAATGGTGGTGAGACCCCACTTACAGAACATTTTTAGAATTTTTAATTTTTTAATTTTCTTTGAATTCTAGTGTAGCCTACATTCTTTTTTGTGTGATATAAGAAGAGGTAAGGGGATTGAAAGAGGTGATAGTCACCTGGGATTTGGTTGTTGTTTTTTGTTTTTGTTTTTGTTTTCATTTTTGCATGTTTATGTGTTCATTTTCTAAAACATCTATTACTCTATGATAAAGATATTATTATTTGTGACCTATAAGGATTTCATGTGAAAAAATTGTATGTTGTTTCACTCTAAGAGAGATGAACCATTAGAATGAAATATCTTGGTATTGGTAACAGAAGACACCAGTAGCACACCTTATAAGAAAGGTGAATTCACTGAACTATCTCCTTTATCATTTAGAGGAGCAATGGATGAGCTATCTCAAGAAGAATCTCCCATTATGCTTTTTTTCAGCTTGAATTATTTTATTTAAAAATACAACCTTTACTTTTGAATATCTATCTTAATCAGTGCAGCTAAGAGGATATTCTTCTTAGGATACGCATAGAATTTTAGAATCATAGAACTCCTTAGAGTGGGAAGGGACCTCTGCAGGCCATCCAGTTCAGCTCCCCTGCAAAGAACAGGAACACCACAGCTAGATCAGGTTACATACGGCCTTATCCAGCCTCACTTTGAAAGTATCCGGGGACAAGGCATCAATAACATCCCTGGGCAACCTGTTCCAGAGCCTCACCACTCTCACTGTAAAAGACTTTTACCTTATATCTAACCTAAATCTACCTTCCCTGAGCTTAAAGACATTTCCCGTTGTTCTATTACCACAGACCCTGCTAAAAAGTCTGGTGGTTATGCTACCCTAAATAAGAGCCCCTGATAAGTTCCTTCAAGAGCATGTTTCAACATTTTTGCAAGCTGTTTCCAATTCAAAAATTCATTGATTTTATTGGGATGGTCTTCAAAAAGTTTGAACTCTCTGAATGCAAACTGAAAAGGCTGAGTATCAGGTCTTTCCACTGAATTCACTACCTAAACTGCCTTTACAAAGTCTGCAAGATGCATGGTACCCGAGAACTAGCGAAG
>JAOWBP010004700.1:35077309-35103807 GCA_028571105.1 Tragopan temminckii
AGGGTTCTTTTCTGTGAGGGTGGTGAGATACTGAAATAGTTTGCCCAGGGGGGTTGTGAATGCCCCATCCCTGAAGGTATTCAAGGCCAGGTTGGATGGGCTTTGAGCAACCTGTTCTGGAGGGAGGTATCCCTGCCTATAGCAGTGCGGTTGGAACTAGATGACCTTACAGGTCCCTTTCAACCCAAACCATTCTATGATTCTATAATTCTATAAATGACAGTCTGTATAACAGCATCATAAATCTGTATTTTCTTTTCACAATGAAAACGGAAGAATTATGGCAGATATACTGTGATTTAAAAAAATATGTACGAAATTCTGGCCATGTGAAATTCAGCATTAGACATAAAAATGAAAGAAAATATAGTTATTCATTTTACATGTATTTAAAAATTGTGTTTTTAAATAATAGTTTTTAAAACACTATTTTTTATAGTTAAATATTAGCACGGTTAATTGTTATATCATTGTAACTTTATTCAGGATATGTAGAATAGAAATCCAGATATGCCAGCTGGTATGTGTACAGGAAGTGCCATACGATAGGTATGTAGTTGATCTTCTGTGTAATATTCATAGATTGTGGTGAAGGTGAGCTGACCTAAAAAGCAGGTCAACCAACTGAACTTCTTAAAAGTTTCTGTACAGTGTTAGTGATGAATTTTCAACATCCATTCAGGTTTCTGCAGCTGGTGTGGCTACATGTATTCCCTTTTATTTGATGTGATAGTGGAGAAAGGAAAGGTCATTGTGTTTTATTTCTGTTTGTTTGTTTGCTTGTTTGTTTTAAAAATGATGCCCAAGTAAGTTTGAAAGAATACATACTTTATAATTCCCATAAAAATTATTTTTGTTTTCTTGTTTGAATCGGAATCTATTTTTGATGGCAGAATATTCAATATGACGATGCCACCTACATAATTCCAGAAGTTCTTCACTATTTCTGTCTTTTGTATTGCATGGAAACATACAGAAGAGGTCTTTGCCTCTTTTAGCCAGATGTACCACATTTTCTTATTGTAGTAAAACTGTTTAATACATTTTTTCAGTTAAGAGAATGAGAAAGTTCATCATCAGTCCTGCTGATGATAATTTCAGACGGAAAAAAAAAAACACAGGAAAGCACTTTGATCCTCCCAGTGTTAGTGAGTCTGATAGGAATTTATATCTGGCATTTTAACAATTTGGCCTGAGTTAGGGTTCTACGTTAATTGTATAAATAAATTACATTTATTTGCTTATTTATTTTAGCTTTAGTCAAACTCTTGTAACGGTAGATGTGTATCTGGAACACTAGATTTTTCTGTATGTTTTCTGTATGTGAAAGGAAAAAAAAGCTAAATGGTCTTAGTAGACTGTTTTTGTTTTTTTTTGTTTCAGCTGCTGGCATTCAGCTGGGCTTGCTGTCTCTGTATCTATATATTTAATTATTTACTTTATTTACTTGTTTAAGTTCAAAATTGCAAAAAGAGTGCTGTAATAAGACTTCTAGAGTTTCATAGTTGCTCAGAATGTATTCATACTCCCCAAATTATTCCTGCTATTTCATTTAATACAGTTATAAAAATGTGACAATACACTGAGTTATTGAAGTAGTGTATAGACTTTTGTGTACATACTGTACATATTTAAATGACCCCATGGGTCTCCCAAAGCAAGCTTTTAACATTCCA
This sequence comes from Tragopan temminckii, assembly GCA_028571105.1. NCBI lineage: Eukaryota > Metazoa > Chordata > Aves > Galliformes > Phasianidae > Tragopan > Tragopan temminckii. Next base: position 35,078,986 of record JAOWBP010004700.1, read on the forward strand.
GATTTTTTGCTGTGCATCTACTACTGGCATGTAGCCACCCACCCACAAGTTTTGTTGAAATAACTTAAATTTATTCCAATTCACTCAAGAAGAATACTTGTAAAATATAAAGGTAGTCACCTAGCTAATAAGGTTACTAAAATAAAGATTTTTCTTAAATGGAGTAGGGCTTTTTTGTGTGTGTGTTTTGGTTTCTTTTTGGTTTGTTTGTTTATTTTTGGTTCTGTGAACTGTGTGCACAATTACATAGCTTCTTAAATTCTTATCTTATTTTCCTTTTCTTTTCCTTTGCAGATGGGGTTTATACAGATTAATGAGGACTTCATATTTATTGAGCCACTCAATCACACTTTGGCTGTGACAGGTCATGCACACAGGGTGTACAGACGAAAAAGGTCCATAGAGGAGAAAATTACTGAAAAACCAACTTCTCAGAATCAGTACTGTGGTGTTGTTACAGGTAATACACAAATCTTACTGAACAGACTTAATGTAGTGAACATGTATTTAAGATCTGTAGGCAGTAGTTAAAAACCAACGAAAGCATATTTGATTATATTTATAGTAGTAACTTACTGTCAACTTGAAGGTGGCATACTGAGACTGCGCTTTCATCTGTCAAAATCTTCTGTTGCGGAATAGACAAGTACAATGATCAATTATATTTGAAAGTAGAAAATTTGGGGCCATTTTATTTCAGTCTAACAACTACAGCCTACTTGTTGGCCCTGTCTATTGTCTTCGTACTATTGTCTTAGTAGTTGCTGGTTTACTTACTATGTTCAATGCTTGTACTTAGTATTCAGTTTTAGAACATAAACACATATCATCACACTTTCAGTCATTAATGTTTTGAACGTTCATGCGAGTCAGACACTGATGTTAAATGACCTTTGTAACTGTTCATCTTCTATGATTGTCACTTAAAATAAATGTGAAATTCATCTTCTTAACTGGGTGGTAGAAACAGTCAGTTTTTTCAAGAAAAGGGGCTTCAAAAAGTCTGGCACATAATGATCACTTAGTAATGTTCAGTGTAGAGGAGAAAAGGGCTTTTGTGGAAAATAATACTCTGCTGTTTCTGCTTAATTGATGGCTTCTTTTCTTCAGAGGAGAGAAGACATGAGCTGAGGATATTTGTAATGATGTCGTAGGAAATTATCATAGAAACAAACACAAGAGAGGCATCTGCTATATAACAATCTATGGTATGCATGAAAATGAATAAAGATGCAGACTCATCTGTAAGGAAATTATTTTTCTGTCATTTTCATTAGCAGTCAGCCTTTCACTTTCTCTTGTCCTCTAAAATGGAAGTCAGCTTATTCTGTTCCAGTAATCTTATGCCCAAGGCTCTGACTTAGTGCAAACAGTCTGTCAACAGAGATTCAAATATTTGTTTGAAGTAGGTTTTATTATCTCTACTACCAGTCTGGAATTTAAAAATAGCTTAAACTCAAGTAACTGATTAGCATCTTCTGGCATAACCTTGTTTCCGGGAGGCTTTAAATGTCTGCAGTTTCTGACTAGTTCTGTTATACTAGCAAGACTAGTCCCTCCTTTTGATGTTACAAGTTGTGTTACGTAGTGGAGCTGCAGTAAGCTGTATTGATAAAAGTGGTGTCTATGCTAGGAACATTTGCTTTTGTGACAATACTTAGCATCACTAACATCGCCAGAAAATTAATTGCAGAAAGGAGAGAACAAAAAAACAAACAGACAAAAACAAACAAACAAAAAACAACAACAAAAAAAAAACAAACAAAATAGTCTTTTAAAGCAATATTTGAGAATTTTAAACAAAACTGTCAAGTAAGTAGGTTAATGAAGATAAAACAGCAGATTCATGGAGCACTCTGATACTCTGATACTCAGATTTTACAAGCTGCCTTGGAGAGAACTGTACCTGTCCAACACAATGTAACTGCTGTCTTACATATGCTTACTTGTCAGCAATATCTTACAACAGGATCTCTTGCTTCTGCAGTGCTGGTGTGTTAGTGTAGGTGCTATGGGACAGGTATTTTTGCTGCTGGTTTTAAGCCAAATTGATCTCAAAGACTGGCTGCATATCAAGCAAATATATATTGCCAAGGATGAATTGTGATTGTTAGAAGGAATGAATGTCTTTGTTGGAGGTGCTGAAGGATCACTATATAATATGTATAATGGCTTTTCATGCAGAATTAAGGGAGGCAGTCAATGAAGGTATTGTTTGTTGTCTGTAACTGTTGTGGTCTGTACTGAAAGATACTACATAGCCAAAGTCGTCCGAGGAGAGCAAAGAAATTGGTTTTGCAAATGGGCTGTTTTCTTTCTTGCTGCTTGGTGGAGGGAGAGAATAGGACTGATGAAAATGTTTACTTTTTGAATTTGTGGGAATGTGTGTGTGTCTTTTCACTGAACGTGTGTATGATTTACTTACTCATGTGAGCCAGTTGCACATACACAGATCTCAAACTCTGCATCTTTCTGTAGCACGTGGTCCATGATACCTTTCAAATCAAACCAGTTCACAGCTCTGTTGCACAGGATTCATGACAAAAGCAGTTGCTTTAGAGCAAAGATCTGTGTTGAGAAATATGCACTATTCTTTCTGCCTAGTATGAAGCTCTTGTTCAAGCCTGAAGTTGCTTGTGCATTGTAGCTGGGTCATGGCAAAAGTACTCTAGGAAGAAAAAATAATCTAAAATGGCTGTTCTGTTTCACACAAACTGATGAGTGAGAGTGCTTGCACAAGATATAGTAGTTGTGAATTTTGAATCCTTTCTTTGAGACTGGAAGGCTCTTCTTTTACTTCTCTGTTCTGGCAATAAGCAATATTCAGTTCTTCTGAGTTACAATCAGACTATGCTCTTAAATTGATGTTATTTTTGTAGGAAAAATTCAGCAAGTTTTGCTGGACCAAAAGCGGAAGTTTAACTTAGTGGAATGAAGAATGGACTGGCAGCTGCAATAGCTGTGTTAGTCCTTGCTCTAAATGCTATTTTCATTCAATAATCACGAAATGAAATGCATAAATAATCTTAGTTGTAGATGTAGATTTTTGAGATTATGCTAGAGGATACTGGTGCTGCTTGAGTGGCTGCTTTCCATTACATTCTTCAGAATACTGCAATTTCTGTATGGTTAATGCATCCCTTTTCTTTTACCTAGGAAAAGAAATCCTAGGTGTTGATGGTGGTGAGTTCTCTTATTTGGGCCAGACTCAAGTGGATTCAGGAAATACTCTTGTGCCTGAGGGCTGGCAAGTGTGTCAGAGTCCTGTAGTCATAACTTCTTCATAATGTCAACTCAGATACAGATACTTCTGAGCAATCTGTTGCTTCAGTGGCTGAATTTTCAGGGTTACTATTATTATTATTATTTTTTGAGAGGCTATTGAATGTCAGACTTCTTGGCTGGGGCTTGGAGTATTTCTAGATTTCATTTCAGTCCCAGACTGTGAGTTTAAGTAATAAATTGAAATGAAACCTTAATGTTCTTTATAACTGCACCGAAAGTCAAAGTCTTACTGATCACAGTATTCTGATAACATCTATTTTTTATTTTTCCATTGTAATTTAGTTCATAAACTGAATTTCTGTATCTTTACATCCAAGAAGCAGTGTTTTGGTTTTGTTTTGTTTGTTTTTTTTTGTTTTTTTTTGGTTAATCTGACTTTTATCATTTTACTACATGCAATGTCAATATAAATACTTTTTTTTTTACAGAGTTGTTATCTCTTATGCAGTATACGTTCATTAATGAGCAATTCTGTTTTTGTATATGTGAATAATCAAGTATTTTCGCCTAAAACCTGTTTGGTCTGTTAGGTGGAAGTAATCACAGTAGTTGTTTGGATGCCACTGCTACTAAAATTAGCAATTCTGTTTATTTAAGAGTCTGGAGGAAGAGCTAAAATTTTCAGATAAATGAGGTCTCACATGATGGGGAATTTTTCCACCGATTTGGATAAGGCTGACTGGCCAAGAACAGATCTTCCTTTGGTTTGTTAACCCAACAGATATCTGAGGAAATTAAGGACACTGCCCCTTGCAGCCAGCTTGTCTGTGGAGCTGAGCAGTCTTCTTATCCACAACAATTCAGAAAATAGAGGATACAGCAGTTTTTGGGACTGTGGTACATTTAGCAAAACACTGACTTAAATAGTGGGCTGCTTACTGTCAGTTCTGAATGAAAATTAGATCTCTAGGTAAAATATTAGAGAAGTATATTAGCAAACTTTTCAGAACTTTCATGCTGATACTAAATTAAGACTTTTCAACCTGTAGATGCTGTTAGTGAGAAAGAAGTGGATGATGAAGAAATGATGTTGTTGAAAGCTATACTGGAATCAATCACTGCTCCTAGAAGGAAAATGGTATTGATCAGATGGCTCATGACAAATCTTTTCTAACTCAAATGAATTTACTATGTAAACTCAGAGCCTTAGCCTACTCATGCAGCCTTAAATGCTTCTGTAGTAAGTCATAGTTGTATAGCTTGTAGGGTGTGTTTTCTTGGCACAAATATGGATACTTGCTAGTACGGCTTCATTAAAAACTATTCTCAAAGGCATGAAAAAAACAAGTATGATGTTTTGTTTTGTGCACTAGGCTCTGGATCCAGCCAGCAAACACAAGTATAGCAGGGGGCTAGCTATCCATATAAGGCTAAGCAAGCTGATTGAAGGATCAAAAGGTGGGAGATTAAAATTTAGATCACTTATGGATTTATCTAATATTTCTTTTTAGGAAATCAAAGACTTTATTTATTTCTGGAGATCATGCACTTTAAAAAAAAATTATTTCAGCAACTTAAAGTGACAGCAGCAATGATTTTGAAATCCTGTTAGTGCAGCTTTAAAGAAAAAACAAACAAAACAAGGCACAAAAAACAATCATATTTTATCCTGCATATTCTTGACATCGTTCACCTGAAATTGTCTTTCATCTTTACAGATCAGTGAATTGTTCTGTATATTTTCTTAGTACTCAGTTTGTGACAAATCTGTATAATCTATTATGCTGAGATACATTGACTGTATGTTTTCTCTATGCTTTCTGCAGATAAACAGTGATTCTTCAGCCTCAGTGAGACTACTTTTATGTTAAACAGAATATTAATTTATCTTATAAAGCAAACAAGGATACACCTATTATTTTATAAATATGTCATGTAGTGGGATGCAAAGAATCTGACTGTCTTTATCTGAGCAGCTGAATGACAATCTTGTTTACTTCATGTGAACTTATATTCAGGCCATCAGTCTGAGGCTAATCACACTGGCAGTGCTAAATAAGAATGTACTCGCGTTCATGAGTATTACATTGCACACAATCAGTGTGATGCTCTAATTACAGGTAGCAAATCCTTAAGGTACGCGAGGGGTACTTTGAAAGATGAATTCTTCAAGCAGTGTTTTTATGTTACAGATAAAAGAAAATCCAAGAATCAGAAAGCATCAGAAAGTGGAAGAGGAAAACGATACTCTTACAAATTACCTCAGGAGTACAACATAGAAACAGTTGTGGTAGCAGATCCAGCTATGGTTCTGTATCATGGAAAAGATGCTGCCAGAAGATTTATCCTGACCATCTTAAACATGGTAGGAAATTTAAAATTCATTTTGGCTTTTGCCACCAGTGCATGCATAATAAACTGATTTCATTGCTCCTTTGTATTATCCTAACATAGTACCTGTAAAGAGACAGTCAGCACATGACCATTAGCAGGCTGTCAAGATTTAACATGTATATTTTGCAACATAAAACCATGATGCTGCACATCAGTTTGCACCATCTGGTCTTATATCTTCAGCAATGAAACTAGAAAATGGGATCTGACCAAGGTGATTTTCTGGTTAGAAGATGATATTATTGGAAAGCTGGGGTATTGAATGATTTCTTATGATCTGTGCATGCTATGTAAATGCAACTTTGTCATTTGGATTATGTGATCATCACAGTGGATAAGAAAAAAAAAGTTAAGGCACTGAGTTGATTACAACCCCTCCCAGCTGTTGCTGCACTGCATAAAGTGCATCTTTATGGATCTGTCACGTAGAAGGAAAGAACGTTCTGAAGAAGGAGCATAAACTGAGGAATAAATAAAAAGACTATTTTGCATGAGAAGAAGGGTTATTGCCATGATCTCGCATTTGAATGAGTAACAGTTTTCACATGAATAATTTTATATGCATGTGCAAGTATGTGGAGAAATTGGCTAAACTTCATAAAGTGGTTATGACAGTTGTCAGTGTGAAAGGTTCTTTCTGTTCTCCCAGAAGCAATATTGCCTAATAACAAAACACATTAGCTTTAGGCTTTGCTGAAGTCACTGGAAGTAAAACCCACCTCACTACAATATTAGAGTTTTTTAGTTACTCTGAGTTTTGATATTTTTAGTCTACAATGTGTTGTGTTCAAAACAAGTGCATGGTTTTTTAAGTCTTTTTTTTTTTTTTTTTTTTTTTTTTTTTTTTTTCCTCCTTAGGTTTTTAACCTTTTCCAGCACAAAAGCCTTGGACTACAAGTTAATCTTCGGGTTACTAAGCTTGTCCTCCTTCATGAGACTCCAGTAAGTATGCATCATCTTTGTCTTAGTCTGCAGAAGGACAATGTTACTTCAGCTTGTTGCTCTGTGAAGGCTTGTAATATTCATTTACTTTAATGGCTAACAGCTTTTCTCAGTTTTCTTTATGTATTATTTACAGTGCTTGACAGCCCCAGTAAAGATCAAGTTTTTGCCAATCTGTATGTTGTATATATTGAGATTTCTATGCTTGCAGATGAAAGTCAGTTAAAAAAAAAAAAAAAATTTCTATGGAAACCAAGCTGCTTATGTACTGCTTTTTGTATATTCACATAACTCAATGACAAACTTTTTAAAACTTGGTGGATGGTAGGAGAGTTAATGTTATTTGTCAGACAACTAGTCAACAAATGAAAAGTGCAGTGATTTCTTGTCATTTCTATGAAATATTATGGGAATCCTTTCATATTTTAATAAGTACATAAGAAAAAGAGATCTCCCTGTCTGTATTTCAAATTTTAAAATATTAAAAGAAAGTATTTTGTATTCCCACTGCAAGTGAAATTTCATTTTATGTTCAAATTCTTCATATTCACTGATCTTTTCTTCTCAATCAATAGTGAAAAGTTATTGAGTAAAGGGGGCAGGAACTTATGTGAACAGATTGTCTGTACTCATCTCAGTACAATGTCTTCAGCTGCGTGTTTAATGTAGAAGGGTAGCATTAAATTCAGAAACAGAAACTTTCATGCATACACTGTGCCATGAAAGGGAGTATACTTTTGCAAATTCAGTAAAAAAAAAGTCCTTAATTATATTGTACAGAATCACAATTTTAACAGAATCAATATTTTCATTTCTAGGCAGATATGTATATTGGACATCATGGGGAAAAAATGCTGGAAAGCTTTTGTAAATGGCAGCATGAAGAGTTTGGCAAGAAGAATGATATACACTTAGAAATGTCAACAAGCTGGGGAGAAGACATGTCGTCAGTTGATGCAGCTATACTTATCACAAGGTATTATTATAGAAGGATGAGCACTAAAAAATAAGGAATGGCATAGTATGAACATTATGGATCAAGAATTGATTAAAAGAGTTGATAGATGATCAACACAGACTTTAGTTTTGAATGAGAAAGAGTGAAACTTGAGGCATCTTTCCAGAATTAGAAAATGGAAGTTAATTGAAAGTCTTTTAGAGGCTGAAATGTTGAGAACAAGATGGTGCTAAAGAGGTGGAAGACAATAGTTGCAGCTGGTAAGCATCTGAAATTACAAAGTCACTCTCCTGTTTCTTCTTTGACTGTAGATTAGATCCTTCCATGTGTATTCAGGAGCAGCATACACAGGCCTGCAGATACATTTGTTCAAAAGACATAAGCATATCTAGAGGATTCAGAACTGGATCAGCATGACATTGATCACGTCACTATGTTATAATTCTTTGTAATGGATCTAGAACAAGTATGTCTTACTGTGTGCCCAATGTACAGTACTCACTTTGCTGACATAGAAGTGTGATCTCAGATCTGTGATTAATTATAACACTATCAGACAGTTCACATATTCAGAAGGACACCTGCCTCCAACTTACCTCTTTCCTCCCAGGCAGGTGTTCTTTAGTCTCTCCGTCGTGGCACAGGAAGATGCATCTTGATTGAACAGAGCACAGCCATTTTCCAGTGAGAAGGAGAATGATGATTCAGCTGGTCTAGGGTTGGGCCCAGCCCCATTTTTGCAATGGAGCTTGAACTGGATGAACTTTGGATGTTCCTTCCAAATAAGCTTTATTTGTTTGCATATATTGAAATACTTTTAATTGAGGACAGTGTCACTGGAAGCTATATACATTTGGTAAAATTAGGTTACTTTCTAAGTACTCCAATATCTAAATTTCAGTTGTCCAAAGCAGAAAAAATCTTCTGTAAATTTTCTTGCTTTGGAGAATATGATAGAAACAGGGGATGCTGAAATCCAGGTCGTCTACAAACATAGATTTTTTGAGTGTATTTTTTTGGTACTTTTGCAGCTTAATCTCCTACCTTTCCTCCTAGTGTTTCCTTAAGAAAAACCACATCCTTCACTTGTAATCCGTTCCCCATTCTACTGTTTATCATTGTTCTGTCTGCACCATGGATTGTTGTTTGAGGATCGGTTTTTACACATTTCTGTATTAACTAATTGGTAGTCCTTCATTCAAGTTCCTTTGAACCGCCCTGAAAGACACAAGCAGTAATAAAACCAGATAATACTATCTGTAATAAAATTTCCATTAATTAGAAAACATCTCTGGGATGGCAGACTGGAGGGGGATTTTTCAGACCCCGACTAATTTTAGCAGTGAGTGTGTTTATGGGGAAAGAGTCTAGATGGCAAAGAAAAAATCGGAGTAGCAGGAAAGAGTGAATTATGCTAAGGCATGAAGAATGGCCAAGTATCATAAGTTGGGCATTGAGCTGATGAACAGGACTAAAGGGAAGTAGAGCTTCTTGCACTTCAATGTACTCTTTGATGGTCCAAAAATAATTGAGCAATTGTGTACTACTAGAAGCATGTGTTGCTGAGTGACCTCTCATCTGTCCCTTGACTCTTGAATCAGTTTCAGTGTTTGCATCTCCTACAGCAGCTTGAAGAAGCACTGAATTCTTCAAAGCCTAAACTACTGGCACTGCCAGGAGAATGAGAATTTCTATGCCATTGTTTGACAAAATTGGCTGTTGTCCCACATCTGATCTTCAAATCTGTCTTAGCTTAATGGGAAAATACAGAAAATTAGACCGATGTTTCAGCTTGTTGTCCAAGGCTGCACTTCTTAACTTGGGAAATGTATTTCTACAGCAAGATACTACAAATTAAAGAATTTAACACCTCTTTCCTCTCATTTGCAATTCTTTCCCTTATGAGCCTTCATGAGAAGTCAGGAGAGTTCTGAATTCAGGCAAATGAGGTCTTAGTTAAAGCAGTCAAGAGACAGTAGCTTGGAGATGTCTTTAGCAGACAATGCATTTAACCAGAGAGTTTTTTTAATTTCATGTAACCTTACTAAATGGTAAAAAACTTCTTTCAGGAAATCTAATCATGCTTTTAAGACACACTTTTCTGATGTTCTTGGTAATAACGGTATTCTGATTTGCATTTCCTATGTCTTTATCTGTTAGTTTTAAAAAGGTTTTCTTTGAAGTATTTGCTGATTAGCATTAAGGAAATTAAAGCAGAGAATGGGGAAGTGATTGGTTCGAGATCAGATAGTAAGTCAGTACTACAGCCAGGAATTGGAGATCTGTTCTGACATTTTTTTCAGTGGTTTTATTCTCCAGACTATACTACCTACCATCTCAGAGCTGCTTTAGCTGTTAATAAATCATATCAGTGTGGTTTGCTGACTGTGGGAATGTTTTGCTAATCCAGGCTCCCTCTGCACATCATCAGTTTTATGGTATAGCTAACCCCACATGAGGCTACAATTGTGTGTTTTCTTAATTCAGAGAGTATTATTCTGTTTTACAATCACAGAAAAGCTCCTTTGCCATAACTTAAAAACATCCTTGGACAACAGACTTACCTTACCGAGAGAAGTAATTTTGTTTAGGGAGATAAACACTGATTTCTTGGTATTTTTTCAAGTAAATATGTACGTTTTTTATTTCCAAACATATTCTGTGGTAGACCTGCTAAAACTTACCGACACCTCCTTTTTGTCTAGCATGGTAATAGAATAAGCAAGAGTATTTTGAAAAGGCTTTATTGTGCTCACACATGCCAGTTGTTTCTGGTAGCCAAAAGAGTTAGAAATATGGTCTTGATTATCACTATTTTGCAGAACTAATACTTAATGCAAAATGTAAAGACCATAACATGAATGTAATAAAGATTTTTATTCAACAAAGAGACACCATAGCCATTTAATGAAAAAGGTTATCTTCCAGACTTACTTTAACTCTTGTTCTGTAAAACTGAAAGCAAAGCCCATTTCTGCTCACAGTGTTCACATTCTCTGCTGCCCAGACAGGCTGGAGTGGTACCTGTGAGTACACTAGTAATTTGATCATTTTTCTTCACTATAGTTCTGTTTGACCCTCTGAGATTTTGTTTAGTTTCCCTTTAAATTGACTTATTCTGGTGAAACAATGTGGTATTTAGAATATGGAGTCATAAAATAAAAGGAAGACAGAAAAATAAATTTCATATTGTATTTAGATAGGATCAGGGAGGCTTGATAGAAGGAGTATGTGAGAATTGAGATAGAAATGGTTTTAAGGACTCTCTTGGTAAAACAATTGGACAGCTGTAAATTAACACTTACTTTAGAGATATACATATCATAAAGCATTTTTCTCTGGAAAAAAAATAAAGAAATTAGAGTAGTTCAGTTGGAAGGAACTTACAAATATAATTGTGTCCAATAGCCTGACCTCACTTAAAGGTTAACCAAAAGGTAAAACCTATTAAAAGCATTTTCCAGATGCATTTCCAAAAAAGTATTTTCCAAATGCATCGCGGACCTTGACAGGCACAGGGCATGAACTACCTTGCTAGGAAGCCTGTTTCAGAGACTCACTGCCCTCAGAATAAAGAAAAAATAAATCTCATTTTAAGTAAAAAAAGGCCACAGTGAAGTCTTTCCAGAGCCTCCGTCAGCCTTTCTTTGCAGGAGAGGTGCTCTAGTCTGCTGATCATCTTCTTTGCCCTCCTCTGGACCCTTTTTGACAGCTCTTACTTGCCCTAGGGTCCTCAGACCTGGATGGAATGCTCCAGATGGGGCCTCACAAGGGTAGAGAGGGACAATAAACTCCTTCACTCTGCTGTTCACCCTTCTTTTGATGCAGCACAGGATATACTTGGCTTTCTGGGCTGCAAGCGCATGCATACTGCTGGCTTACACTGAACATTTTTCCATCAGAAGCCCCAGATCTTTCTGTGCAGGGCTGCTTTCAAGGAGTTCTTCTCTCTGTCTGTACTCATGTCTGCGATTCCCCGACCCAAGTGCCAAGGACTTGCACTTGGCCTTGCTGCACCTCATTAGATTCACTTGGGTATACTTGTAAAGCTTGTTCATGTCCCTTTGGATGGCAACCCTTTCTTCTGTTGTATCAACTGCATTCTTTGGATTGATGTTGCCTGCAAACTTGCTGAAAGTGCACTCAATATGGAACCATAGGGTACACTGTCATTACTCACCTCCAGCTGGACATAGAGCCAGTTGTCTGCCCAACTCTCTGGCTGTGGCCATGCAGCCAATTTGTTAGGCCTTCTTAAAACTGGAAGTGATGTTTCTTCAGTGATTTCTTCAGTCACTGAAGACTTCACCTGACAGCCATGACTTTCCAAATATGGTGGAGAGTGGCTCAGCAACTGCGTCAGCCGGCTCCCTCAGATCCCTGGAATGCATGTCCTTGAGTCACATCGACTTGCACGTGTTCAGTTTCATCAAGTGGTCTTAAGCCTGCTCTTCTTTTACAGTGTGAGGGATTTCACTTCTCCAACTGTTACCTGGAGGTTCAGGGACTTGAGAGACATGCCAATGAAGACTGAGGTAAAGAACTTTTTGAGTACCTCAGCCTTCTCTAGTGCTTGTCATTGCCAGTTGTCCCTTCTTTGTTCCCTTGAATCCTATTACTGGTTACCAGAGAGAAGAGATTAGCACCTCTTCTGCTCTTCCTTGTGAGGAAGATGCAGGCAACCATGAGGTTTCCTCTTATTCTCCTATAGGCTGAATGGACTAAGTGACTTCATCTCCTCCTCTTATGTCTTGCCCTATAGACCCTTCACCATCTTTGGAGCCCTGCTTTGGAAATCTCTATTAGTTCCTTCTTTTCTTGTGCCACCCAGACCTACATACAGTGCTTAAGGTAAGGTTGCACCAGTGCATAGCAGAGTGGGACAACCCTTTTCTTCTCCCTGTGGCAGCACTGGGCATGCTGAACCCCAGGGTGTGGCTGGCCCTTAGGGCTGCCAGGGCACGCTGCTGACTCAGATTTAACTTGCTGACAGCCAGAACCCATCATTTTCTGCAGGGCTGCTTCTCCAGCCCTCATCCCTGAGTCTGTACATATAGCCAGGTTCCTGGTGCATATGCTCTTTTAAAATTTCATGTGGTTGGTGATTTCCCAGCCTTCTAATTTATCAAGATCTCTCTGCAAGGCCTTTCCATTCTTAAGGGAATCAAAAGCTTTTCCCAGTTTAGTGTAAGCTGCAAACTTACTTGGTATACTTTCAAGTCCTGTATCCAAGTCATTTAAGAAAACATTTAGAATGAACTGGCCCTAAAATTGAACCCTTCCTTCATTCACACTGTGGGTAACATTATTGTAGAAGGAGATCAAATTACTAAGGCAGAACTTTCCCTTGATGAATCCATGTTGACTATGTCTGATCACGATTTTGTTCTTCAGATGCCTTTAAATATCCCCCAGGACAGTCTTTTCCACAACTTTTCCAGCGACTGAACTAGACAAACAGGTCTGTTGTTTCCTGGACCTTCTTTCATGCCATTTTTGTTGTCATGTATAAAGTTGGCTAACTGCCAGTCAGAAGAGACTTCCACACACTCCCACAACTCCAGTAATTTGTTGAGAGGAGTTCAGCTATTATGTTCTCTAATTCTTCCAGCATCCTGCAGTATATCCCTTTAGGATCCATGGACTTAAGAATATTGAGCTAATACAACTTACAGTTGTTCCCTTACAATTTTGGTGAACACAAATGAAAATTCACTTCTCCATTAGTCATGGTCCTTCCACATTGAACAACTGTGTAACTGAGAACTGAGGATCTACCACTGATGTTAAAGACCGAGGTAATAGGAAACATTAAATACCTCAATCTTATTTTTGCCCTCTTTACTTGTTAAATGATCATCTGCATTAAATATCAGTGCAGAGTTTTTCTTTGATCTCTTGTTTCAGCTGGTTTCAGCTGGGATGTAGTTAATTTTTCTTCACAGTATGTGTTGTGATGGTGTTTCAGCTTTATGAGAAAAACAAAAATGCCAACACACCAATATTTTAGTTGTTGCTGAGTTGCTCTACACAGAACCAAGGACATTTCATCTTGTCGTACTGTCGTGCTAGTGAAGAGGCTCGAGGGGCATGAAGAGCTGGGAGGAGACAGAACCAGGACAGCTGACCTAAACTAGACAAGGGGTATTCTATACTCCATAACATCATGTGAGAAACTATGACTGTGGGGAGTTGGCTAGGGGACTCAGCCGCTGTCTGGGGACTGGCTGGGCATCTATGAGTGGATGGTGAGCAATTGAGTTGCCATCACTGCTTGGTAAATACATATATGTATGTATGTATGTACGTACAAGCACTACTCCAAAAGTAATGCCTCCTATTTTATTATGTATGTCCATGACATCAGAGGTGGATGTTGGTGGTATGGAAGTAGAGACTGAATGTTCTCATTTTTATTCTGTTACATTTTGTTGGCATGTGACAGGAGGCAGCAGAGAATTGGTCTGACAAAATTGTGTCTTACATGGAAGTTTGTATGAGTTAATGGTATTATTATTCCTCCATGAGGAAGAAATAGCAACCAGTGACATTGATAGGCACTTGCTGAATGTTTATGGTGCCCAGACAGTGGATGTGAGCTCAGTGAGGCAGTGGGTGGTGTGTTTCAGCTGTGGCAACACCCCTGTGAAAGAGAAGCCATTTTCTGGATAGCCTTGCACAGCTGTCATACCATGAAATGAAGAGCTTCTCAATCAGCTCATCTACACAAATCAGCAGATTACAGCCAGGGAACTGTGTAAAAAGCTGAATACTGGCTTCAGTTTGCTTGAGACGATGGTGGTAATGTTGGAATATTACATAGTTTGCCTCAGATGGGTCCAGCAAATACACAGGAACAGAAATAACACCATGACATCATGTTCAGATTTATTAAAACCTATTGAACCAATCTGAGGCTGAAAGTAACAGTTTCTTGATTTGCATCGTTACTGGTGATGAGATGTGGTATCATCACTGCAAACCTGAGTCAAAACAAGAGTCCATGGACATGTGAATTCCTAATCTAAGAAAAATCAAGACATAGCCATCATCAGATACAGTGGTGTGCATGGCCTTCTGGGATAGGCAAGGAGTAATCTTTCTGGGTATCCTGGAACCTGGACAAACCATCAAGTCTGACTCTTAAATCATGATGCTGATTAAGCTGAAGGCTTGAACTTCCAAAGCCAGGCCAGAGAAGACAACCATTCTTGCAACACACAAGTACCTGACCTCATACCAGTTTGAAGACCTTGGAGCACACTGCCAATTTTGGCTGGACTGTCCACACCCAATGCATAGATTTGATGCCTTCTGATTTCCATTTGTTTGACTCAAGAAAAATGGACCATGTTGTCAACATTTTCCTAGCAATGATGCTGTCATAGCAACTGTGAAATAGTGGGTCACCTCTACTGGTGCAGATTTTTGCAAGCACAGCATGCAGGCTCTTGTTCATCACTTATGGAAATGCATAGATAATGGTGGTGACTATGTTGAAAGACGGTATTTGGCAGCTTAGAATTTGCTGTATCAAACAATGTCATTGTTCTCTTTTAATCTTTTGTAGTTTTGTCATGGTTTTATAATTCTGTTGTCGGTATTCCACATCATAACATCATGTAAAACATGGGGAATTAAAGAGTTAATACTCCAGTTCAGTGGACTGACAACTTTCTGGATATCTGGTTCTCAGAAGACAAGAACTACGTACCCCAGGGTACTTCACATTCATAGACGAAGAGAAGGCACGGGATGAAGTCACAGGATCTCGCTCTCTGGCTTTCTCGCTCACTGCCTGGCAGTGTGTGTAGGTGCTCCCCAGCCATGAGTCTTCAGTTCAAAGTAGGCCTTTCGGTTTTTGTTTGATTTATTAGCCTCAATTCCAATTATATTGTATTATATTGTGTTATCTTGCATTCCGATATCATATTTAGTAAAATTAAGTTTCCTCCTTAGATTGTTGCCACTGTTCTGTTTTTGGGCCCAGCTCCCATCTCCCTGCTCTTTCCCTTTTCCCTTCCCATTTTGAGGCCAGGGGGCCTATGGGCCTGCTGTCCCCTGTCACAGGCACAGATTGATCTAGATAACTCCACAACAAGTTTCCATGAATATAAGTAGGAGGCATTACGTTCAGAGTGATCTACATGTAATTATCATTACTGTTATTTTTTCTCTTCCATTTCTTAGTAATTAGCTTTTATGTCAACTCACAACTTCTACTTTGCTTTTATTTTTATTGGTTCTCACCCCCATCCCATTCGGAGCTGAGGAAGTGGATGAAAAGTGTGTGGTGCTTTGCTGCCTGCTGGATTAAACTACAACGTGCTGACAAGACTGAAAAAGCCTTCTTTGTTGTCTGACTCTACAGCGGCCACTGTCAATACAAGCTGGGCTTTGACTTTTCTTGTTTTCTCTTTGCAGGTGCTAACTGCCACTCTGTCCTCTCCCTATGAATCTTGACCTTGCCTTTCTTTTTCTGCATTAGTTCCAAGAACAGTTCCTTTTGTATCAAGGCCAGTCTTCTGCCTTACTTGCCTGACTTGCAGTGCAACAGGATTGTCTGCTTCTGGGCTTAAAAAAGGTACTTTTAAAAATGCAAACATCTAAACCTTCTGGAGCAGATTCCCGGGGGACACTTCTAACTTCCTTCCTGAGAAGCTCCAAGTTTGCCCCAGAGTGGCAACTCTGCTGACCCTTTTTCTCCTTGCAACAAAAAATTTTGGGGTCAGCTTTTTCAAACTCACTGTGGCCAATAGAGCTGCCTACCATCACCTCTCCACAAGGCCCTATTCTCAAACAACAGATCTAGAAGGTCCTTTTCCTAATTGTCTTACTTAGTGCCTGCGACAGGACAATATATGCTGTAGCAATTTCCCAGACTTATTTGTTGCAGCAGCATGACATTCCCAATTTATGTCTCAGAATTTGAAGTCTCTATAAGAAAGAGGGCAACTGATCCTGAAATTCCTCTTGACTGCCCATAGAATATCTTATCTGTGGCATTGTGCTGAGTGTGTAGTTGGTAGTAAGCCCCCGTGATTACTTGTGCTTTGCAGTTCATTCCCATAATCCTCACCCAGAATCTCTCTACCGTGTCATCCTAAACGGCAAGGTCTGTACAGTCTAATCTCTTATGTACAGCACAGCACATCTATCACACTTACCCTGTCTGTTCTTCCTAAACAACTGGTAGCCCTCCATCCAGCTCTCCAGTCATAGAACTTCTTCCATCAAGTCCCACTGATACCAGTGATATCACAGGGAAAGAACCAAATCTTCCAATACATCCTTTTTGTTCCTTGCAAGGTATGTGTTAGTAAACACTAGAGAACATTATCATGCTACTTGCTTTTGAAATTAAGATGTGCATCTGCACAGTGTTGAGCCCTGACTTTAATGACCACTGAGATTTTATTATCGGTTGGTAAGGAGGAGGAAATCCTTAGGGATTTTCTGTTCTGTATATTAAGGCAAGAAAAGGTTTATGGCATCTACAGTTTCTCTCTTATGAAATCTGAGTTCATATATGACCGCTATAGCAAACTAGATAGTCAAATCTTGGAAGTGTAGAAATAAAAGATACAAGAGTGAAGCAAAACCTCATTTCACTTCAAATTTATTTATGATGTCTAGTACTTTCCCCTAATTTTTAATTATCAGATTCTGTGGGTTTGTTTGCTTGTTTTTTTCCTAAATTCAAGGTGTTGGAGTATGTGAAGTTGATAAAACTTGTCACAACACGTTTGAGGAAAATCTGCATAATTTACCTGGTTCCATCAGCATGTTCTTTAGAGCTGTAGTACTCAGGTAACATTTGTTCCATTCTGCAATGTCTTTCACCCTTACAGATCTGTTACCTCTACATGAAACTAAATTGAATTTTAAAACTACGGTTATGTAGCGTAAGTGTCCAGGACCAAATTTCAGATTTTAGTAGTGAACAGGAAAGCTAGACACAAATTGTCTTGAAACAAATAAATAAAATGAAGGAAATTAACTGTGTTCTGAAATAGATTATTGCCATTTTTATTTACTTTCAGAATGAAAAATTTGGTCTTATTTTTCATCTCTGTTGCTTCAGCTTTCTAGCAGGGATCTCTATGCCATTTGCAGCTAAGAAGTTATTTGAAATCTCCTCCCTATGTAAATACTTGTAGACTGTGATCAAGGCACAACTATTTTTCTCTTAGATTAACAGTTTCTCAGACATGTAATCATTCTTTTAGCTCTTCCCAGACCCATTTCCTTTTTTAACAGATTGTAAGTCCACAAATTGGACACAGCAGTGTGTGGACAGTTTTGCTGGTGCCACATCTAATACTTTCCTATGTTTTTATCCAACAATACTATTCACTCTTTTGAAGTAAACTGCCACTGCCTGTTTTCAAATTCTTATTTCTTTTCTTCCTTTTCTCTTTTCTTCTGTGTTGTCACCATGTCTGATCAAGTTTTAGAGTCCAGTTTTGGCCACATTAAAATAAGAGTTATTCACATAAGTCATATGTAAAAAGATTATTTGTCTTCATTCCTATTTGTATTCTAACAGCTCTCATTTCATTTTTAAACTTAACTAGCAGTGCTCTCTTATTTTCTTCCAAATCATTGTTTACTAGTGTTGAGCTTAGATTCCATTGGACTCAACTCAAAAACACCTTCCTTGGCATTCTCATTTTTCTGTATCTGTTTAGAGATGTTAGTTACACATTCAATTTACTTATTATTTCACTTACCACTCTCCTGACATTTTCTTAAATGTGGCTGAAACATGAACTTCGGAAGGTAGCTTATTACAATTTTTAATCTCAGTTCAACCTTACAGAGCCAAAGTAAAATTAGCTATTTAAAATATTTAAATGCAGTGCTTTTGATTTTCTAAATTAGAAATACTTACCAGTGCATTTGAAGCTTACCATCACAATAGTGAAGAATTCCAGAAAAAATATCCATAACAGTAAGATTGTTGTTTATTTAAATTCCCAACTGAATAAAAAATTCATAATTTAGCCTGTGGTTTATTAACTCCTAAACTGATTTTAATTTATTGTTTTTTGTTTGTTTTTTAAAAAAGTATACTGATAATTTTGTATGGACCTAATTTATCAGTGCAATTTCAGAATGTTATGTCACATGAAAAAACAACAACTGCAGTGCTGTCATTACTCATTTAGTACATTAGAGCATCAGAATAGTTAGGAAATTGAAAGTAGGGCCAGAATGAATATTTGACAGAATGCTAAAATCCACTGTCTGACCTCTTCTGTTTCTGCTTTTCTCACATCTAATATATGGAATGAAACTGCAAGCAAGTTTAGATACATAGTAAGTCTTTCTACTAGCATGCCTAAAATATGTGTTAAGTTTATCTAAAATGATGCGCTGATGCAAGCTGTTTGTGGAAATTGTCTGTTTTTTTCTTTATTCTTCCTCTGCTGTTCTTTACACCTTCTGTTACATTCCATCTATACATCAACATTTATTTTGAAAAATAGTATATAATGAGATACTTTATATTTGGAAAGTGGATAATCAGTCTTTGCCTCTTTATAGTCTATATGTAATTGATTGAGAATTCACTAACTAAATGTAATTTCTTGAAACAATATATTAGTATTTACCCATTCTTTCTTAGAATTCTTTTCAAGTGTTGGTCAACTCAATCAAACTTGGAAATCAGTTATAATTCTCATGAAACCTCCTGTTTTCCCTCACTTGAATAAGGACTTGTTTTTCTTTACATGTGCATGCCAGGTGTGCATTAGAGTAATGGAAGTTTTGCGCTGGATACTGCTTAGAAGGGAATTTCTTTGTACTTTAACCAATTTTTTGCTTTCTGTATATACCAGTATATATTCTATATATACTGGTTACTAACTTTTGCCCCTCAAACTTCTATATGTGCATTAATGATAATGCTACTATCAACCCTACTTTGCTAAGAAGGAAAAGAACAGAGGCAAATGATGTCAGTGGCTTTCCTGAAGGCTTTGTATTATGCTTTATTGCTCTATTTATACCACTTTATCTATTTATACCACTTCATCTGTGGCTAAGAGTCAGTATCTTCTTTTGTGTAGTTTCCATATGTCAATTACATATATATACAGAGAGAGGTGTATCTATACATGTGTATGATTCTATGTGTGATTCTGTGTAAGCTATATATATACACACATGGAAATGTAGTTATAATTTGATGGAATGTGTAAGTTATCTTGTAGGAATTAAAGAATAATTTCTTTACAAGTCAGTTGTAGATCTAGCTAGAGCTTTAAATTTTTACTAAGGTTTCCTGAATAAATATTCTTGGAAATTAAAGTAGGCATTAGATTCTTTCAATTTAAATAAGGAACTAAGAATGGTTTATTTTGCCTTCCTCTTACCAAATCACAGCAGAACCGTTTCCCCAGAGTCCCATAATGGAACTCTGGATGCATAGCTTAATCATAGATGGATTCAGGCAAGAAGGAAAAACAAAACAAAAGCACCTCATTAAGTATCTGAGAACAGAGCTATTACATAAGCAGAAACCTCTTGGATATTGGTAGTTTTAAAATGCCAAATGATCTTTTAAATTTCAGGTATGCTCTTCTTTTTTTTTCTTTTTCTTTTTTTACTTCATTACATCAGTTACTATTTATGGTAGTTGAATGACTATGCATGAAAGATAATCTATGGCCTTAGATCGTTTCTGCACGTGTTCTCGTGCTTCAGCAGAAGTGCCGTATTTCTAATCATACTGTCATGTTTAACAACACAGTAAGTCCCTTGTGTCACGTAGCACAGAACAAAGGAAACTGTTAAAGCCCACTGCATTAAAGCAGTTTGTTGCAGGTTTGGCAGTGTAAAAAAACTTCCCTCTGTGTCTGATTATAGTTTCTTCAACATCACTTCAGTCTCTGTCTCCAATGGTCATCTAAATAGATTCCTACATCTTCTTTATCACTTAGTATAAAGATTTGATTCTATCATAATTTCTTTCTAGCATTGCTACTTTGCTTTTCTAGCCAGTAATTTTTTGTCAGTGGTGACTAGAGAATAAAAAGCTATAATCTCATGTCTCTAACTGTGTGGCCCTTAACAAGTGCCAAAAATGTACTAGTCTCTTGAGGTTGCTTTTGAGCCTAAATCACTGTGTGACAGTAGTCTGTGGGAAACAAAGAAAACTCTCTTCGAGTAGTTGCATTTGTAAAAATGGTAATTATCACCAGTCTACTCTTGCGTCTCAAGCCCCAAACAATTCCTGGGAGCAAACATTTAGTTACTGGAAAATAAATACACATATAAGATATTTTTGAAAAAGAAAGATCCTTAATTACTGGCCCTGTTCAACAAAAAAGTAAAATGTGAGGTTGAGAAGTGAGGTGCAGTCTGACTCATATGGTTAACTTCACTGACTTCCAACTTAAATTTTTATTCTTAAGCCTTTAACAACAATAGCTATTAAGAAATGTATTACAGATACTTAACGATGATCAGTATGCACACATGAAATACTTCCTAGATATAAAAAATGAATATGATTATTCATGCAAAGATATTTAATAACTTAAGTAATATTGAAACAGGAAATTTCTGTACTGGGTATGTCTTTCCAGAGTGTATTTCAGGTATCAGTTTCCACTTATAAAAACTGCTGCTGACAGTAGATACACGTATGTTTGTGAGTGCTGATGTGTGCTCTTTACCTGTATCTATTTATATTTATATATCTAGCTTCATAGACAGGATATAAAAAAGGACTATTTTCAACCCATAATGGCCTGTGCAAAAATTGAGAGTAAGAGGGGAGAATATTCTTTATACGAGTACATGTCAGAATCAATTTCAGATAAGTAGATAGTACTTTTATTAGATATTGTATGTAGTGCATTGTTTTTTTCTCTATGTTCATGCATACCTTTTTTTTTTTTTATATGACTTTGTTACTTCTCTCAGAGAACAGGTAAAATGTGTGAATTTAAAATGAATTCCAAGCAAATATTTTTTAAAGCAGGGCTAAGATATTTATTCTACTTGATGCAATTATGCGGTCTTATTTGTAGATCTGCGGGTGGACTAAAAATGGTACTGGTGAAAGTCTTTTCCTCATGAGCTTATTTTAAATCTTCCACTGTTAGAATGGCTGCCCTAGCAGAAATGCTTTGCCAGCATGCACTTGTACCAAATTCTCTTTTAGTCTTGATAACTTGATAAGCCACAAAAGCTTTCTTACTCTGATTTTAATCCTGGATTAAAATGCTGGTTTTGGATCTGATATTAAGCATCACAGATATTTTCATTTTATGTGCAAATTTCTGAAGACTAACTTTAGACTTGCTATATTTCAAGAAATAGAAATGGATTTAAAAAAAAAGAAGAAGCAGGAACTATGTATAATGCAAATTAAATGTATGGTACATATTTTGTCACCTGACTACTCTTAAATCTCTTCTGAGAGTATACTGAATAAAAGTGTTATGGGTAATCCCGACCTTTGCTTCACCACACTCTTTGTTGGGATAACAGCGTTCTGTGTTTATTCATTGAGCCATATGAAGTATTTGTAAATAGGTCACACAGTCATTATAGGACTGACAACTTGGCTTACTTAACATTTTTCTTTTTTCCACCCTCAATTCTAGGAAGGATTTCTGTGTACATAAAGACGAACCATGTGATACTGTTGGTAAGTAAATAAATGTAAGAGGCTGTGTGTATAGACCATGTCATAAAATGAGTGTTAGATAAATACGTATGTGAAGCTACACTGTGTCAACAGCATCTTTGGTGGTTAGCCGTAACTAGGTAAAAGGAAGATGTCTAAAATACTAAGAATAGTTTGTTAGATATATGCAAATAGTTAGATACACAATTATTTGTTGTATATCCCTCTAACTAAATAGTGTTAAAGTACAGTATTTGTCTCATTTTTTAACGTACTCCTTGTATATTTTTTCTTTTCAAACTCAATTTAAGAAGAAATTGTAGTATTCTTAATTGACAGTCACAGTCGAAAGGAGCAAGTATATGATGCTTTTTAATGCAGTGGATTTATCTTTGCTGAGAGTATGTAGATTTTAATCTTCTTCTATAGTAATGTACTTGAATAATACAGTGTTTATGAACTATGTAACTGCTCAGAAACACACAGGAAATGTACTATTTTGCAAGGCATCTTCTGGTATCTACAATTAAAATGAGTACTAAATGCATTGAGGTCTTCTCAAAAAGTAATTAACACCTTTTGGAAAGACATATTTTCAGTATAAATGTATGGTGGAAAAGGCAATTCAGGCTTAGTACTAGTTAAAAACACTAGATGAAGCATGCCATGGCGCATTTTTATCCTAGAATTTCGCTTGGCTAATAGGAACTTATATCAGTTTTGTGTGTAAATACAGGTATTCAGAACCTAAATTGTTTCGATAAGATTAGAATTTTACGGATGACAGTAATGGACTATTAACTATTTTCTTGCTTGTCATCCCTCATTTTTTTTGATCATCCCAAGTCTATGCAAGTATCTGTAAGATGGATACCAATTAAAAATCTTTCTAAATAAGGAATTGAATGTTTCTTGTGTCAGCTATTGATTAAAAATGCATAGTGTTATTCCACAAACTGGTATCTTGCTCTTAGGTGAATTTTTGTGAGTACTTGATGCACGTAGATCAGTTCTTTTAGTCCTATAAGTGGAAAAAAAGCCTCTTTTCACCTGAAATAAATGATCTGACTAGGAAAGTCTTCAGCAACTTATGCTTAAGTCGAAGATCAAATCTGATTACTTGCAGTTTATCTAAATCAGATTAAGTGAATGTATTCAAAGGATTTTCTATGACAAATACCTCTTCTTTATTTGAACCTTGGGGTGAATAGAATTGCTGTTTATCACCAAAGTTGTCCCTGGAGTTGTAAAGTTTTCAGCTAAGGTGAACAGATTAAAATATGTATTAAAGCTCTATAATTCCCAGCTGTCCAGATCTTGGAAAAAATCCCCCAAAACAACAATAGCAACAACAAACAAACCAACCCAGAGGGAAAAAAGAAAAAGGGAACACAAAAAGCTACACCAAAATACAAACTCCTGACTAGCAAATAAAAAAATATACGGCAGTTCTGTGTGAAATATTAGCATAACTGTGAACGTATCTGAGTCACACAAAGTGTTCTTTGTAGCATTTTATACAAACCAGAAGTGAAATTCATCATAAAGGAACATTACAGGACAGATGTAAATATTGGAGAGGGATGTAATGTTGAATTGTAGTCATTCTCTTTCGTGAGTACTAAAGAGAAAAATATTGTCTTTTGTTCAATTTATTCATTAAACACCAAGACTCATAGTTTTCAAACCGTATGTGAGTATCCATTTAAGTAAGTGCCAGTATTCTATTGTGTAGGCAAAGTTTTTACGTATTTATATAGCAAATACATTTCTCTGTGTTTCCTGTCTTGTTCTGCTCAAAGTGGAGAGCTTATGCACCCTTCAGTTAGTCCTTTTTCATTGTCTCATAGAATAGACAATAGAATAGAAGAGTGATTTATATGATTATATAATGTCTTAAAGTTAACATTAAGCAAGAACTCAGTAGACCAGAACAAAAAATAAAAAGGTGTCTAAACCTTCATTGTGTCATATATTATTCTTTGAAAAAAATATGAGAAGCTGATCTTCCAATTTTTTTTCAAAAAGGCATCTCAGAAGATTGAGGTTTGTTTTTCCTTATTGGTAGAAAGTTTGTTTTGCAGTGTATGTGAGATTTTACATTCTTATCTGGAAAAAAAGTTGTGACTATCTTGATGATCAAACACAAAATGTATTAACACTTAGTATCTGATAATTTTGAAAAGTAGACAGAAAACCAAGAATTAGTTTGAAATGTTATTAAACTTTACAAAAGATGTTGTAGTTTATTAATAACATAGAATTATAGAGTGGTTTGGTTGGAAGAGACCTTTGAGATCATCTAGTTTAAACCCCTCAGTATAGACAGGGACAACTATCACTAGACCAGGACACTCAAAGTCCCTTCGGACCTGACTTTCAATGGTTCCAGGCAGAAGGCATCCACAATCTCGCTGGGCAACCTATTCCAGTATCTCACCAACATCACAGAAAAGAATTTCTTCCTTATATCCACCCTCTTCCAGTTTAAAACCATTTCCCCTTGTCCTGTCACTGCATGCCCCTGTAAAAGTCGCAGAACAGGTTGCTCAAAGCCCCATCCAACCTGGCCTTGAATGCCTTCAGGGATGGGGCATTCACAACCCCCCTGGGCAAACTATTTCAGTATCTCACCACCCTCACAGAAAAGAACCCT
>JAOWBP010004700.1:35103907-35121683 GCA_028571105.1 Tragopan temminckii
AAAAAAACCAACAATAACAACAAAAAGCAAAAAAAAAAAAAAAACAAAAACAAAAAAAAACACAGCAGCAACCAGATTGTATTCTGAAGAATAGATGCTGATTTATAAAGACCTAATCCTTTCTAAGTCCAGTAACAGGGAATAGCAAAAACAAACAAATGAAAAAGCAGCCACAAAATAAAATAAATAAATAAGTAAATAAATAAATATATATTACAAATGATTTGTAAAAACCCACATGCAGGTAGAATCCTGCATAGTGTGAATAAGGCTGAGAAAATGTGTGTTATCTATGATGTTACGAACAGCTACAAAAGTGGACACATAATTCTTAAGTACCTGGTTTACAGATCACCCCTGTATAGATTGGGAAACTGTTGTAGGGTGTTGTGGTTTAAGACTTTCTCATTACAGAGATCATGTTCTGCTGAACTGAAATCGCTGGCATCTGACCAGATACATAGACTTCTTTTTCTGATCAGACTCATGCAAGTGTCATGTCTGCACAGGAAAACATGTCCATATTTGCTTCTGGAATCCTACCAAAAGAACCAAACATGCTGCACTGTGGCTCATGTTCACAACGGGCTTATAGCAATGCATTTTGTTTGAATGCAGTGCAGCAGCACGTTACCTTTATGTGGCTGGCCAAGTCGGAGTGCAGTGAATGTCTGTCATAGTCCTGCACTGTCCAGGAAGGGGTCCTTCTCTTCTCCTCCCAGTCATCTTCCACCTGGAAATCGCTATACAAGGGATTGCTCTTGATTGTGGATTTCAGTGTGATGGGTGTAATGTGTTTCCCAAGGGTTTTGTCTATCATTTCTTGGCTGACCCCATTCAGTTCCAACCCAGGCAGCTCAGTAATGTTTTTCTTTTCTCTCTGTAAAGCACAAATTAGAGCAGAATTTGGCCTTCATTTTCATTTACCTATGACACAGGTTCCCTTTCAGTGCTATAATTTATCAAAAGTCATTATTAAAATTACCTGTGCAGCAATTTTTCTTGTTCTGGCAAACATCGTCAGTGTACTAAGGGAGCCTGACTGTTCACTCTGGGAAGATTTCTTCCTTCTGTGGAAGCACGTGGTTACAATGTGAACATGAAAGTTTTCTGCAAATATGAACAGGCACTGTGAGGCCCACTGAAAAGAAAGCTTATATTATAGCAGAATGGTGTTATGGGGTATGACAGTGGAGTATGCAGATCTTACAGATGCCAAGGTAGTGAGATGCAGAAGCACAGCTGCAAGAACAAAGAGTGAAGCGTATGGTAACAGTATGCCAGCGGCTGTCTTTGCTGAAGCTGCACATCTCACCATGGGGGGATCTCACAACTCTGATACCCTCACAGCACGGCAGACCTGTCAGTATATCAGAGGCCTGGCACGCAACTAAGAGAGAGTTCCTAATACAGGTACCATCAGAACACAGGTAATTAGACACCTGAGCAATCTTCCTGCAAAGCATTGATTCAATCAGGCCTTTAGGATAGTGGATGGCAGAGGAGGAGGGGTATTGACTGTTTTGGGGTGTGGTTTTTGGAGAATTCACAATGTGCTTCTTAAAATCAGCCTAAACCTCTTCAGGAACTGATAAGACTGTAACCATACAATGACCTTCTGTCCCAGAGACTTGGAACTAGCCCATGGCTCCAGCCACACCTCAACTTCCCAGGAGAGCTATTTCTGGCAGAGCCCTGCCCTCACACCAGTACCTGCCCTGTGCTTGAGGTCTGTCTTTCTACTTCCATCCCATCATACACAAAGCTCTCCTGACTAGCAGATGACATTTCCTTTGAGACAAGGGTGGTCTTGGCCTGACTTGGTGCCCTGACAGGCCTGCTGAGAAGAGCACGGGGCTCCTACATCCTCTTCACACTGGTTTTGGAAGTGCACAGATCCCCTACCAGGCAGCACCAGTCCCAAAGCTGACAGCAAGCTGCTTGATTCCTCAGTTGAGTGATGTTCTGCTGCTTTGGTGGACCCATTTTCAATTGAAGCCAGCAGTATCACATGCTCTGTGCCTCATGTCTGCATGTATGCAAAGGACCTGTGAGCCAGTGTGGGGCAGGGAGGCATAGATGAAAGCAAAGGCCTGGTTTTGTTTGGAAAGGAAAGAAAAAGGTAAAGAAAGCATCAACCTTTGTCTAAGTAACCCTAGTAGAAATCATGCTGGCACTGTTATCACCAAATCATCAAAAGTAACTAAGTGTATTTCCCATCAATAATTATCATTAGTAGGTGGGTGGATCCTCAGTGCCTCCCAGTTCCTCCATTAGTTCATAATTTCCATATGTCATTCCTCAGCCTTGACATGTCCCCTGACAGTATTACTCTATGCAGTGCAGTTACAGCTGGCACTGAAGGCCTCTGGATTGTACTGGCCAGATTTCAGCTGAGCTGGTGTTTTTAACTGTCATTTCTTTCTGATTCCATTTTACTTTATTTAATTTATTTCTTATTTAAAATTTGTCAATGACCTTAATGATGCTTCCCTCAGGCCCACTAGATGGTTGGACTTGGAGAACATTTTGCTGAAGAACACGAGCCGTCTCACCACGGGATGTTCAGTATCCCTAGGCTAAAATATTGTGAAAATAATGTAACTCGACAGTGACTTTTAAAGCTGTTTTATATAAAATCCTCCCAAACTTGGAAAGATGGCATGATGGAGAATTTTTTCAGAAATAAGTGTCAGAACTTCATGCCCCTTCCTTCCAGAAAACATTCCTTTTTATAGGCAGCAATTCATAAAGACAGGAGAATGTGCTATCCTGAAGTAAAGCTAGGGAGAAAATATGATGGGAGGAGCAGAAGTGTTTTACTAAGAGAACTAGACTGGAATTCGAGTAGGAGATGCTTTACAGAAGCTTTCGAGAACAGACATTGAAGTGCTACATTAATTGGGAAAATATCTTTGAGTGCAACTGAAGGTTTGACTGTGAAATTTCTGCTGCAGATATGTCTTAGAGACTGCTTATGGAAAGAGAGAAGCCCAAAACACGGACAAAAAGTCTTGGACTTTAGGTCCAAGAAACAGCATATAAATATGAAGCAGATTGCATGAAACATATGCATTTACAGAAGCAGATAAATGATTTCAAAATGCAAATTACGCATATCAGTACATGACAACATACGTCACTATAAATTCTAAAGTAATCTATATTGTTAAAAATATTTCAATTTCGTTATTATTTTAACTTTATCTTTCTGTTTCCACTGTTGTTTTAGCACAGAAATAGTCTAACTTTTCTGTCCTCAGTCTGTGATAGAGGGATATCAAGCACCAAGCTATGACCCACCAAAACCAAGACATTAAAGTGCTAAGGCTAGGCCTTGGTCCCAAGTCAATCTGTTTGCAAGAAGAAATGAAAGAGACACCTGAAAAATTAAGGAACTTCACATTATGCAAGTCAAAATTTTTCCTTACTCTCTGCAAAGAGTTATTCATGTCCCATGGCAACCTGGGGCTGCTGGCAACAGGGTGGTACTCAAAGAAAGTAACAAACACTGCCTAAGGGCAGCTGTGCCAAGTAGCTTTACTAAATCAACTGTTTAGAAATTTCTGGACACTGTTTTCTGCTGGAGCTGCTTTGTAAGAACATCCTCAATGCTAATGAAAGTGGGTGGCAGGGTAATTTTTACGTAGGTGATTTGTTTGGTATTATAACCCTCTATTGTTCAAAAGGCATGCATTGCTTTCTCTGGAGAGCTCTCCAGTAACAGGTGGGGCATTACTCTTATATAGAGACATAAGGTATTACTGACAGGAAGCTGCTAGGTAGCTGCCAGGGACCTAAGGATCCCTGTGATAGTTATAACAACTGTAGAGGTGCTATATGGTATTTAATCAACTGAAAAAGCTCATTTATCACAATAAGCAATCATCACCTCTGTAGATCTTCTTAGACAAATCTAATGTCTTGGGAGATGCTGTGGAAAAGAAACCAGGAAGGCAATTATTAACCATGTCTAAGTGAGTGGATATGAAAGACAACAGAGCACATTAAAGGCTCCTGAGAATTCACATTTTCTTTTCAAGAGACCTGAGGGGAATCAGATGTGCTTATAGGAGGAACAAGTCAGTGCTAGGTGATGCGAAGCAAGATGGGAGTCCACCTGATGTGGACTGCAGATCAATAGGTGGCTGTAAAACCTTAAGCCAAAGTGACGGGACCCAAGAACATTCAGAGAAAAGCAGGCATTCATATCTTCACTGTGCAGCACTGAAAGTACTTCTGCACAGTAATTAATTTTTTACTTAAAGAAAGCTGTTTTGTCTGTCATTGCTAATGGAGGTCTGCAGGGCTGTGAGTACAACACATAAAAACTGCTGTATGGTGTCAGATCAGAACTCCTGTCAGCCTTGCAGCTGGTCTCTGGCTGCGGACAGTTGCAAATGTCTGGAGAAGAATAAGAGAACACATGTGTAATGCAGGCCTGAGCCAAGGGACGGGAAGCAACTGGCCCAGTACCTAAATGAGATGTAAAATTCTCCTTTTCAGTGCCCTGAGAGGTGTGCAAGGGCCGGGCACAGGTGCTGCACTCAAATGAGGCACCAGTAGGTGTTAAAAGTGCAGTTAGTGTGGTAACAGCAATTTTGGAAGGCCAAAGTTGTCCGGTTGTGAAATCTTAATAACCACAGCAAAGTGAAGGAGCGCGGTGTGCAAAGATGAAATTCTGTCTGCTGTCTTCCAGGGAAAAAAAAGAAAATGCAAGCAGGAAGGAGAAGTCCAAGAACTGTTGAAAACAAGGGAAAGGGCTTAGGGAGAGGGGCAAGCCTGGTATCTGGGAGCTGTGCACTGTGCATTGGGAAGTGCTGGGCCAGAGCAGTCTGCAGTGCTGAGAACACACAAAGTGAGCAACAACTGCTACCATTGGTGAAGAAACAGTCTGTGCTCCTTGTGTTGCTTTGAATCAGGAAGTGTCAGGATTACTGAACTGCTTCATGGCCTTTATTTGAAGTAGGCAGTGAAAATGTATGCTGAGCAGGGCAGCTGTGTTTGCCTGACACAGAGAAGTAAGGGAAAAAGCAGAAATTTTTGGTCAGAAATATTAATTGCCGTTATAATCAGGCTGCTTTTTATAATGGAAATTCATTTTAGAAGCTATAGGTGGAGAAAACACCTAAGTACTGAAATGTGCAGAAAATGAGTGTTATCATGACAGAGGTTGGAAGGGGCTGCAAACTGCCACACAGTCACTGTGTACAGGGAGACCTCCGCAGCCGCAGCTCCTTACAGCAAGAAAATGAATTTCTGGGTGGGGAATTTCAGCTGCTTTCAAGGATGCTGGGAGTTTGCAGGTCACTCACATATGTTCTGAAACCAATTTTCCTCCCTCACCCCCCTCATTTCCGCTTCTGAATTAACTAACCCTTAACCCCATTAGCTTTCTCATCTTAAAGCAAAACATGTTACTCCTGCACCATTAGTTCTCTGCTGTGCCATCGTGTTTATTCTAACGTCTGGAATTCATCAACTCTTTTCCCTTTATTTGTCAGCAAGAGGGAAAGAGAGGAGGCCTCTCTTTCATAGGGGAGGGAGAATGAGGCACAGTGATGTCTGGACAGCTCACAGTCACTAAGAACTGCACTTACAAACATAGGTTATGCCCCACATTTGGGGTTTATAAACCATGCTGTATTATAGGAGCAGTTCTGGTAAGGCAGCAGGCACAGCCATCTCCCTGGCTGTGCCTGCATGGAGCAGGGTGGAGGGAGGCCTAGCTTAGGGCTCCCACTCAGCCCAGTCCTGCAAGCCTGGCCCAGCCTTGAAGCCTCTTGCCCAGCAACAATGGGAAGAAGCGTCCCGCTGTGGTGCAGCTCAGTGTGTGGTTGCCTCATCCTGCACAAAGAGGGGCTGCAGCGGGGCGGGAAGCGAGGCCAGCATTGCTCCATGCCCTATTGTTTTGGATCCCACAGGCTCTTTCTTTTATTGAGAGCTCTGTGCAGAGACAGAGAGACATGAGAGACAGCAGTGACTGTGGGACCCCCCCTGCCTGCCTCCTCCCTTCCAGCTCCCCATGGGGAGTCCTGGGCGAGGAACATACAATAGGAGTGGACTCTGGGAGGGAGGGAAGGGGTCTGGACTGCTGATGAGGGAAGAAGTAAAACTGGAAGCAGCTATGGGAGATTTCAAGGCTCTTCCTCTTCCCCTCCTGCCCCCATGTTGATGGTTTTTCAGTTCCCACTCCTCATTGTCGTGGGGATCTGGTCTCATGCCCCGGGGATGCTCAGGATACAGAACCATCTCCAGCCCCCAGCCACCTCCGCGTGTCTCCATCCCCTGACAAGAACCAGACCTTGAAGCTTTTCTCAGGCTAGGGGTGGGGAAAGGCAAGGGGCTCCCCAGGCAGCCGGAAAGGAGTGCTGTGGTGTGAGCTGCAAGTGGGGCCCAGAGGGGTGTGAGCTGATGCAGCTGTACTGCTGCTGATCCAGATACAAATGTCTCCTCTGTGGGCTCCAGGCATCTGTTAGACAGTGCACTTTTGCATTTTTCCATGAAAACACTGCTACCTCCACATAATAACCTGCATTAATGCTGTCATTGCCTTTCACGCCTTCAACAGACATCTGTCAGGGTGACAGCAAGGTCAAAGAGGAAAGACAAAAAACAAGACGAAGTAAAGAAGATACAGCAAAATACACAGACGTGCACAAGCTAGCAAGACACTAGCAAGAATCTCTGGTGTTCTCTCTAATGTGCCTTTTATTGAGTGTTGTCACCTGGATTTCACATTTAAGTCCAGTGTTGACTTTTTTTTTCCTCCTTTGCTATTCTTTTCCCTTCTTTCTCTCACTTGTAATTTCTTTAGAGAGGGTGTTCTATTAGCCTCCTTAGTACAATTAATCCATATTTGACATAAGTCGGCTTTCTGGGAAGTGCTATGAAAATGTCACCACAAAGGATAGAAAACATAATGTACTGAAGCAAATGAGGTGGACTGTGCTGCTGCTGAGGAGAGTGACTGCCCTTCTGGAGCCCAATCCTCACTGAAATCAAAAGGAAAACTCCTGGGGGTTATATTAGTGGTGCAGATTCAGAGATGTGGGAAGCTGAATTCACAGCTGAAATGCTGAGCTCATATTGTTTGCCTCCATATCCCCAAAAGAAGATAGAAAAGTCAGGAAAAGAGTGTGCCTCTGTTAGACCTTACCTGTAAATAGATCCTATTGTGCCACTGTTGCACTCCAGGTAAAGCTGCTTCTGGGAACTTTGCCAGTCTGGCCTGTAGAAAGGTTGAGTTTTTCACTAAAGACTTCACGTCCAGCTGTAGGAATTTATCAGGATGGTTGTTGTTTGGCAAAGCAGAGAGGTCCATGTTTCTGTCCTCTGGAGTAATAAAGAAAGCAGTCCAACCTTCTGCTTCCTGGCCGTGCACACTGCTTAAATCATTAATGATGTGAAGAAGGATACGACAGTCCCCTGAAACTGTATCTGACCTCCTCTTGATGTCAGGCTCTCTTGTATAATCTACCAATGCTAAAAACATTGTTTGGAAGTGGCAGAAAAGACACGACCTGTTTCTCTATGTTCCTAGCTTAAGTTTTCAAATTCAAGTTCTGTTTTAATAGGTACAAATTTCTCATTGAAGCTAACCAATTGTCAGTCAGTAGATGCATGAAACACTTAAATGCGCACCAGCTCTTCTTCAAGTGACCTGCTAAAAATTTCAAGCTTACAGCACTTCAAAGTAAACCCTTTCTCAGAAAATGAGAAGCAGCTCCCAGTACAAAGCCAGTTTTCCTCCTCTGTGGCAGCACTGGGAGGCTTTGTGGTGCTGTGCAGGTCAGTACCGTTCACCATAGCAGCTATGACACACACTTCTTGCAGGGATTTCTTTGACAGTAAGTTCTTTCTGACTTTGGAAATGCCCATTTGTTTCAAGTAATTGATAACAGAAGTTCTCAAGTGATTGACTAGTTGACTACTCCTGGTCAAGTGAATGGAAAAACTCCTGCCGACTTGAGTGACACAGTCAGTCCCTTAACTTCCACTGTTTTATTTTGAGATTATGTATTTTCATCAGCAGTTTAGAAGTAGGAAGATCTTTTGACTTTTGGCTAGTGAAATTCTCCTTCTAGTCATGGCCATTACCAACAGCAAAAATAGCCCCTTCATGTTTATTTTAAGCTTTTTAAAAATCTTTTCAAACTTTTGCATTTTTGTAATACATACTTCATTTTTTTTGATAATGCCACATAGGATAGGTTTGTAAAAGCACAGTGTTTGAAAAACCAATTTTGGATCAAATTAAGTGCTGGTAATTAGGGCATAATGAAAGTGTCATCCTTGTACTTAGAGCTGAGAATTAATCCATTTTCTTTATGTAAGATTTCTGGTATTTTAAAAGAAAATTGAACAAGTAGACTGCCTTTTTATGGTACTCATGTGAGGTCCTAATGTAATAAATGACTAATTTGATATACATATGGGTTAAAACCCTTTTTATCCACAGGTAAAGTTTGTGATTTTTCCTTGTGTTTGTGTATTATTTGGCAGCACATCTTGTAAAATAAATATTAATAATTAATTAATAATTTTAATAAATATTAATTTGTTGATTTTAAAGTAGGAATGGAGTATTTGTGAGCAGACATAAAAGAGGCAGTAATAGCCATGTTTCCAAGAAGACGCTCCTGGGGAAAGTGCTGCTCAATTTAGGGTTCCTGCCCCATAATGTAATGAAGCCCTGCAATTCTGTATCACACACTCACTGTATACCTGCAGTGTCTACCATGAAGTTACTCTTCTAGACATACAGTGACATGACCCTCTCTCCCTGTGTACAACTAAGACAGAAATAATAAGTGTTCTGCAATACTTGTGTCTTTTTGCATGAATGTACGTACCCTTTCCAGTTTATTTCTGCAGACAGTATTTTCATGTGATACTGTATCATATAGGATGTGGAAATGAGTCCTGGATGTGCATCTGTCAAAATTTACATATAACTACTTCTTCATAAATGTGATTTAAAAACATAAAAGAGGATTGATTGGGCTGGAGGTACCCCAAATCCAAGATGTCTCACTGTATTTGTAAATAAGAAGGAGAGATACTATTTGGGAGTAGTGTTTATTCCTGGCTGCCTCCGGCAGTTCATTCTCCATTTAGCCTCCCAGAAAGCACAATTATTTTTTGTACCAGAGAGTCTCCTCTTAGGCCTTCTGTTTATAGGCTACCCATCCCTTAGTATGTCTAATTTCTCGTCAAATCTTCTGATACTACCTCTTCTGAAAATAAGATTCTGACCATCTCTGTGAAGTGCTGAAGATGTTAAATAAGACTGGACCCAGTACCAACTCCTGGAAACAGAACTAGACACAGGCCTCCAGCTACACTCTCCATCATTTCCTTCAGCCTCCTCCAGCTTCAGTAGTATTTGTGCTGTAAGCAATGCACAATGTGTATATCATCCCTCTGTGTCCCTATTTGTGTCATCAGGTGGACCCACTGACTCTCTAGCTGGCTTCCTGCTTTTGATGTATTTCTAGTCTTCTTTACTATAAATTTGAGCATCTTGCCTTTAGTGTTTATGTTGTTTTCCCCATGTATGCAACTATTCTAATATATTTTCAGAATTGAACAAATTATTTGTCACCAATATATTAATAAAAATAAGAAACAGGATGAAAACTCCCCAACAAAATTAAGCCAAAACTCCAGAAATTAAACCAAGTAAGCAAAAACACATCCTGCAGAACAAAACAGCAAATACGTTCCAGAATAATCAATAATGTAATTAAAATTCTGGTGTTCTTTTTATTTAGGAGAGGGGTAAGAAGCAGTAATTACTGCTTCTTACTTCTTCTTACTTCTTACTTCTTACAGTAATTACTGTACCACGGCAAAAGAGCATGTAACTGAGACAAAGCATCCCCACTGTGTACCACCCCTGTGCACCGCTAAACCCAACCAATTGGGTGCAGGTGAGATTTCACTAGCCCCTGGCAAACAGGGTGCATTTTCAGCTCTACTTGCCAGATAACCATGACCGGCTGAAATTCACTCATAAGGCCAGAAGAAAAACATATGAGTGGAGAAGGATTGTTGCTGGGGGGAAAAAGTAAAAGCAGCTCCAGAAAGTAAGGGGCCTTCCCCTAATGCAGTAGGCTGTTGCTGCCCTGAGTCCCACTGGGAGGACCAGAGAGGGCTGCCCAGAGAAGCTGTGGATGCCCCATCACTGGAGGTGTTCAAGGCCGGGTTGGATGGAGTCCTGGGCAGTCTGATCTGGTGGCAGCCTTGCCCATGGCATGGGATTTGAACTGTGTGGGCTTTACAGTCCCCTCCAACCTAAGACATTCAGTGATTCTATGATTTTATGATAAGGACCTAGCTGCTCTCATCTGGACTTGTGGCATCACCTGGGCTGTGGCAAGGCTCTGCAACGTAGGCAAACACAATGAGCCTTCACACAGCATGGACTTGTGAGTCTATGTTGCTTCTCAGAATGATAACTGCGTGTATGAAAGGAGCAAAAAGAGAATTAACTTGTTTTCGAATTCCAAAAGAGTAGGAAGCAGCAAGTATTTTTTGCTATGTAAACACAGAATTTCTTCAACATGATTCACACACATCTAATTAATAGTCCTGTATTACAAATGCTGAACAAGAGCCAGAGCCATCAGGCTTGTAACACTGACTTCACTCGTTACATTTAAAAGGAATGTCATTCAGCTGAGCAACTTTCCATCCCTGGTTCCAATCTAGAGGTCTTTTTCTTTTATGGTGCTGTGAAAGAGCAACAGGAGGACGATTTAAGCATCGTTCAGTTGTCCCTTTTTGACAGACATCGGCAGAGTACTTTCGTATTTTGAGATAGGTTGTCATTCTTGTTAGTGAAATGCACAAAAAAAGCAGAGTGTAAACATGTGTGATTGTGTGGATGATACAATTGGCTGAAAAAAGAATGCCCTTGGGCCTCTAGTCTGGCGGCATCTTTCTCTTTGGTTTTTAGTTGTGGTTGCGATCCAAGCTTGTAACTGAGGACTGGGTATTCAGTACGCTGGAAGAAAACAATATTTCGAGTTTTTTTTGTCTACCAACTTCAATAATTCTGTTAATTGAATTTTAAATTTGTGTCAGGGACACTAAGTAGTTAACATCCAACAGCAACTGAATTGTCTGTACACTATAACACACTGTGTCTATTTAATTACACAGCACATAATTTCACATTCCATGACATCAAAGTAATTTTTCACTGTTTTTTCACTTTTCAAAAACCAAAAATGTATGATTCAAAAATTATACAATTATTTTAATATAACACACTGTAGTTTCCAAAGGGGGGGCCCGTGCTCAGTGAAGCCTACTGCAAAGCTACAGTTAATTCAGTGCAGGGCCATAGTTCCCCTTCCTGCAGTCTGTAAGGAGACTTAAATTGTTATGGGAATTACTAACTACATCTTGTGACTCCTTTCAGACTCATTTCTCCAGCTGTCTCGCCTTCAGAGTTTGCTCTCCTGGGTGTTTTCCGAGCAAGGCTAATGGTTTGCACTGCAAAACAGAGGCAGAGAACCTAACCTACAGTGGTTACATAACTGACCTGTGATACCTAAGTTCTTCACTGAATATCCCTCTGCTAGATTCAGCTCTTCATGCATCAGGATTCTGGAGCAGCACACCTGCCTGTAGCCATAGAACAGTGCCTAAGTCATGAGGATGGAGGCATGCACTGCAGAGATTACTGCAGCTGTACCTGCTGCTATGCAGGGCTCAATGGATTCTGCAACCAGACACAGATGCCAAAACCCACAAAAATGCAAATAACAAAAGAAGCTTCACTTTTTATTGAAAATGTAAAAGTCATGTGAATCATGTACAATATTTTCTCATAAGGAAAATTTTAGCTGTTTCATAACGTTTCACAAAACTGTAAAACATTTTATTTTTATAAAGACTTTTTCATAAAACAAAGATAAACTAAAGTAAAATTACAAAGCTATTTCCTAAATTATTGACAAAGAACTGAAAATGTTTAACAGATTAAGTCATAAAAATGGCAGGAGGAAGGACTTCCATTGGTAAATCTGCAAGAGGATGCACGAAGGTATAGGGGGCATGGGTTTTTTGTTTCTAAACGTTTAAGATCAAATGACATGCTAAACAGTACAGACGTGGATTCATAGGATGGTACAATTTCTAGGACTGCATTTCTCTACACTACCTCAAACAGTGCAACAGTGATTCAGTGTAAATCTCTACAGTGTTTCATTGATTCAATACTTGTGTTCAAGTACATGTCCATGAGAATGATCAAAATTCCTACTTCTCTATTTTAATCTTCTTGTTTACAATAGGTATAAGTTACAGTAGATTATCCCCAACAGCATGATTCTAAATCAAATCAAATGAACTGATTTCACAATACATTCTGTAATAACCTGCTCAATAATGTTAGCTTACTCACCTCAACATCTGTTGCAAAATACACAAGATCATTCTGCCAAAAATATAATAAAATTAAAAAAGGCTTTATTTCCATATACAACAAAACTATTCAGCTAAATTAAAATAAATTCAAGATAACATGGTGGCTTCTTTTGGCAACAGAGAGATGACCCTACTGAAAATAAACATTTAAAATGCTAGTTGCTATTTTTTAAAAAATTCTGATAAATGTATCCCAAATTGTTCATATAAAAATTAATTATGAAAACCTCAGAGGATAAAACAAGTTGGCTGTCTAACCAAAACAATTAAGGATGTCTGGCAGGCAAAAATAAATTAAATTTGATTAAATTATATGTAATCATAGTATTTGGTCTGAAAAAGCGTGCATGTGTGTGTATGTGTACGCGTGTGTGTGTGTGTACGTCTATGTGTGCTTATAAATAATAAGATTGCAAAGAGCTGAGAGCCAGCCAGCCTGACAGAGGTCAACTCCTTTGTTGCATCTTCTGCGCATAGAAGTCCCTGCATGTCTCACAGCAGCGCTGGTACCACCTCATGTCTTGACACAGGTTCTTCTCTCGTATCACTCTGCAGTACACAGGCCACTGGTCACCCAGGCACTTGAATGTTAAAGCAGCTGTGAAACCACAACAAAAAATACACATAACTGTTACGTTTATTGTGAAGAATTGGGTAACAAGGATGACCAGGACACCAGAGTGTATCCATGGGTGGGAAAGAAGGGCGGATTTAGTTTTTCAGAAAAGAATGACCACAAATCCTCTTGTTTTCAATATTTTCAACAGTAAAATTTTAGGGCCAGTTCAATTTATAAATTGGATTAAGTCAAGTCACACTGAAAGTGACTGGTTTCATGTCATGTAGTTGCCTCCTCACAAGAGAGTTAAGGTACATTTCTGCCCCACAGAGGCAAGCCCTGTTCTACTAGGGATGAATCCAAGGGCGTTAGGGGGCTGCAGAGCCAGTTCTGGCTGAAGCTATGCTTGAATGGTGAATGTTACCATTAGAAGCCTCAGCTCCAATAGTAACAGAATGTGGTTCCCAGTGAAATCTAGAAGGGGAAAAGCTGCCATCAGAGGGAGGTGGGGAAAAGTAGTGAGGAGTGTAAGTGGGGAAAAGTAAGTATGGAAGTTGTTGCTTGTTTCCATTTTCAGCTTTTCCTCAAGAAATCAACACTTCGTGCCATGTTGTCAGTGAATAGAAATTAAACAAAACTGCATAACATTTTACCTAATCTTTCTTTGTAAGTAAAACGTCTGATAAACCTTCTCTGCCTACTTCACTGGAACAGACAGAACAAAATTGTCTTGCTAGCTTTAATACTATAGATACCACACAGC
The DNA here is from genome assembly GCA_028571105.1 of Tragopan temminckii. NCBI lineage: Eukaryota > Metazoa > Chordata > Aves > Galliformes > Phasianidae > Tragopan > Tragopan temminckii. The sequence goes on from JAOWBP010004700.1 coordinate 35,117,671, forward strand.
AAGGTACTTCTGTAAGTGTATGGAGTTGAAGGCAGTTAGCAAGTTCTATTTAATAAGGCAAATACATTTTATCTACAAAAATGGAATTTGCTGCATGGAATCAATGAGACTTGATTTACTGGTAAATATTTTGTCCAGGCCTAATTATCTCCCTTTGTGTTTTTCTTAAATTTCTGAACTTTATCTCTCCTCTTCAAATTCAAAATTTTCACAAAATTCAAAATTTTGTGTTTGTTTTTGTTTTTTGATTTGTTTTGAATTATCTTCCAGTACAGCAGTCTGACAGCATCAGTGTATTTCTAATTACTCTGAAGTCTTTCTTTTTCCTTCTTTTAATCCTTGCCTCCATATCTTTCACAGTTCATCCTCAATGATTTATTCAAATTGCTCCATCAGTAGTCTAATGTTGCTCCAGTGGGCTGCTCCAAAAGTAATGCCTCCTGTTTTATTACTGGCCCACAGAATCAGAGGTGGATGTTGGTGATATGGCAGTAGGGACTCAACCTTTCTGCCAATATTCCATTATATTTTATTGCCATGTGACAGACGGCAGCAAAGGGACACTTTGACAGGATGGCCTCTGACATGAAAGTGCATCTGAAGCAAAGTTGTACCACTGAATTCCTCCATGCAGAAAAATGGCATTTATCAAGATTTGCTGAATGTTTGTGGAGATCAAATAGTAAATATGAGCACAGTAAGGTGGTGGAGGGTGGTGCATTTCAGCCATGGCGACAACCATGTGAAAGACAAGCAATGTTATGGACAACCATGCAGACTTTTACAAGCACTGCATGAAGGCTCTTCTTTGTTGCTGGTGAAAATACAAAGCTAATGGTCTTACTGTTTTGTAGCTGAGTATTTGCTGTATGAAATAGTGCTCTGGTGCTCTTTATATCTGTTGTAGTTTCCATGGAAATAAATAGGAGGCACTACTTTTGAAGTGACCTACATATTACTGCTTTTTAACTGTCAATCCCTAGCCACCAAATTCTTCCTCTGAAACATTCTAAACTGACAAGGACAACATACTAGCCTGAAAAGCCATTGTCTGATTTATTCTACCTATTCTCATTTGTGTTACAATTACATGGTTCTCTCTAGCCATCGTTAACTCTCAGATGCAGACACCTGATAGTTCTAGTTGTTAAAAAATAGTCATATTTTCACATATATTGTCTTTTTCCTTTTGAAGTCATCTTTTACTTCATATTTTTACTACATAGTTTTACTACATACTTGTTTCACTTACCAAGGCCTTTTATTATGTCAATCATCTAACAAATTTGGAAACTCCTACACTGAGTTAGTCCAACTATAGTGCATCTATGCAATTAGTATGGGAAACCAAGGAAATATAGGGCACAAGATCCGCGTCTCATAGAATAATCAATATAAATACTGAACTGAAAAAAAAGAAAGTCATTTTAATAGAAGTCAAAGAGAAAGTGGGAATATATTTAAAAGTGAATAGAGATAGATGGTGTTACCCACATCAGCTTCCACCAGCTCTACCATCAGATCCAGAGGATCCATGCAGCATGGTAGGAGATGAAGTGGATGAGAAAATCATCAATATATTTAAGTGAAGCTTTGGCTTATGAATTTGGAGCTTTTAGCGTTTCCAGTGGACTGGGTTCTGACTCACGCTGCATGAAGTGGACTTGTAGATTACTAATAATTTCTATAACCCATTCTACAAGGACAATATAGCCCTTTTGTTTTGTGAATTTCACATAAAGTGTAATTCTAATCTAAAGATGCATTTTCTGTGAAACTTTGTGGTTCATTTAACTTCGTGAAACAAAGCCTCTTATATTTTACTGGTTGGAGAGTGTCAGTGATGGAGAGCTGGCCTCTTGCTTCTCTGAGATCAGCTGAACAAAGTATGGAGGGCAGCAGTGAAATAGTTGAGGAAAGTTCTGTAAGCATCAGCTGTCATCTCACTGACCAAACTGAAACAATGACTACCACATCAAAGTGTTTTAGAGTTAAAAGCTTCAGAGATAAATACCGTTTCCTCACTCAAAGGAAGGATTACACAGCCTGAAACGTTAGACTTGCTTTCCATGCAGGAGTAGTCCTTTTGACAGGAGAGTTTATCTTTACAGGGGCTCTGGAAAATAGCCTGGAAAAGATATGCTGTCCTGCAGAAAGATTTTGAATAACGCCCCAGTCATGCTCAAAAAGAAGATGAACATTGCAGGGAGCTAATGGTAAGACCACCATTAGCACCCCATCAGGAAATGACAATTAGAAGAATCAGCTGATCATTTATGCAGTAAAATAATTTCTTTAAGACCAACAGAGACATCAGTTTCTCCTGGAACAGTAAATCTCTTCCTGTTAGCAATTTTCTTTCATGTGTTTTAGTGCATCAGTCATAGATTATAGAGATGTGTACTAAAGAGAAGTAGAAAGAAAAAATTGTGTTGAGTAACAATGCCTCATCTTATGAGTATAATGAGAACATGATGTGCAGAGCTTTTAAAGAGAAAACGAAGGATTTTCCCACTTTAGAAATGTTTGACAAAATTTAGTGGATAAAGAAACAAATTCTTAGTTCTAAAATAAGCTTGTATTCATGCAGGATATTTTGATTCCATAATATCACACAGTCTCATAATGTAATCCTTCTCTGGATAACAAAATCCTCTACCATCCTGAGGTACAATCTCTCATATACACAGTGGAAAAGTGAGGTAGAGAAAGAAGTCTCTGCAAACAATTTTCATCTTCTGAATCTCAGTCCTATGCTTTAAATTTATCATTGCTTTATGGGGAAAAAAAAAAAACAAAAACAAAAACCAAATTTCCAGTAAGAAGGTGTCATTTTGGCTGCTTACCTAACCTGGGTGATGTTATTGTGTTAACATTAATTTTCTCATTGCAGGGGTGGAGATGACAGGGTCTGTAGGCTGCAGGTTTTTCTGAAGAAAAACATTCATTACCATGCCTTCCTGTAATCTTGTGCATGCACTGAATGACTCGGGACTGCATTCCTTTGCCACAGGTAACAGAGCACTGGAACACACAGAAGACAGAAATTCGTTGTAAAGGTATTTTTGCCTGCAAAATATGAAGTGAAATGCCAGTCCAGCTGAAGCCAATGGCTTTTACTGCAATCTGAGATTTCTGCCTTCCGTTCAATTACCTTAACAAAAATACATTAAAAAACATAAACAAAATGGCAGTACCACTGAAAGATTGATTCTTGCATGCTGTGTCTGCCAAAATCCATTTTTGCAGTCAGTGATGAAAGTGAAATGTAGCAACCTGCATGAAGGAAGAAAGGGATTTCTCCTTTGTTTCCTAGTTTACTGTTAGAATGGAGGTGAGAATGATGGAACAATAGAAAATGCTGACAGGGAGAAGCATTTTGAAATAACCCATTATTCACTCTGCCAGTGCAGAAGTGCTCTTTCCACCGACTGTTTGCCTCCTTCTCCTTTTACTTCCCACCTTATTGTTTTCACATGTCCCACATAAAACACATGCAATCAGTGAGACACTACCTAGCTTTTAATCACCCTTCCCTGCTTGTTTCCATAGTGAATGAAAAAAGAAAACAGCTAAGTACTGTAACAATAATAATATTCTACTTTTATCACAGTAATTTAGCAAAATAGAATAAGTTGAGTCATGCTTTACAAACACATACAAAACCTGTCCCAAACTACACCTTTTCCCCAACTTGCTAAGAAGCTTCACAACACACAAAGTACTGTTTGTCCATTGTTTGCATATGTTCAGTTGCATTTGATTATAAGTGCATTGAAAAAAAAAGAAAAAGAGCTTTGATTTGCTCCTATGTGCTACTGATTTTGACTCATGTTTCTATAAATTTCATTCAGTTTTGGAGACCTTTGTAATAGAGATCATCTTCAAGTATTAATTTCTTGCAATGAATCTTATGAGCACTGGCTAGCAACTTACGCATTACAGAATCACAGAATCACAGAATGGCCAGGGTTGGAAGGGACCACAAGGATCATAAATCTCCAACCCCCCTG
>JAOWBP010004700.1:35134490-35154914 GCA_028571105.1 Tragopan temminckii
TGTTTGTGTTGCTCAGCATTGTATTCCATGGACAGCATTCACAGAGAAAAGACAATGAAATGGATAATGTTTCAAGATAGTGGCTCCAGCAGTTCAGTTTGAGCCTTTAGTTTCTCAGCACACTCATGAGGGCAGGCACAGAGTACAACTGATGTTGAGAACAGAAATTTTTAGCACATGGAGCCACCTTGCTGACTTAAGAGCTATTAAGGAGTTTAATGCTGCATACATACAGATCAGATTATGCAGCATATTTATAAATTAAATCAGAATTTTAGAAGCATTTATGTATTTTTTACCTATCAGAGCCTGTAGTCAAGTTTTCTTTGATCTTGGCATTATTGTTAAAATGCTGAGCAAAAGAATTATTTGATCTCAATGTGACTGTACCTCTAAAACAATATTAACTCCATTACAGCACTACCATGGTTATTAATAATGTTATCTTTCCAGTAATAGTGCAGTTTAAGCTTCATTTAAAATTATGCCTTAGGAGTTCAAAAGGAGCAGCAAAGCCAATAAGGATCACATTAAGCCTCTTGTTTCAATGTGTGAGAAGCGTCATTTAAATTTTTCAAGCCAAGTCTTGGCATTAGCTAGGGGGGACTTGGCTTTGCTCAAAGGAACAGCCTTCTGTCAATGTCAAGAATGATCCTGAAGAGTAAAAACAGTGAACACAGAGGGCTACACTGAACTTCTAAGTTAGAAACAAACAGTGAGCAAAGATCAACATTTATTTGAGCTTTCTATTTGTTTCCCCTATTGCAGACACATTAATATGTATGACATGACTTCATGTTGCTATGTACTCTAGCAATGGAACAGAATAGTAACAGGGGGAAAAAAAAAAAAAAAGGAAATCCAAGTATATTTTAAATTGAACTCATGTCTCTGCAGAGAAATTAAAGTATCTATTCCTTTTGTATAAATCCTAGAAAATCTCAGCTGTATAAGTCACACTCGGGCTCTATTATTAGCCATTCAAAAGATTTTGTCAATTCCACATGAAATATTCTCTCATATTCTGTTCCTGAAGTTTAAAGCACAATTTAGGTGACACTATTAAAGCCTTGACAGGAGGAAGGCAGAACATTTGAAATGCCAGTAAATTTTAAACAGGAAGAAATACATTCTCGTACATGAATCTATGACATGGGCTTTTGTGAAAAGTACTGAATCGGAGAATAAAGCCCTTCTTTTTCTTCAGAGGGCACTGGGAATACAGCATAACTGTCTGAGCATCCTCACATAGCCTCAGCAATGCTGATTTGAATGACTGCTTCAGCTAAGAAAGCAGATGGTCATTTCTACATGGTCTACTTCTTGTTCATGCTAGTGCTATATGGTGCAAGTTTTTTCTCCAATTCTGTGGTATGGAAAAGCAACTACTAGGCTTATTTCCAAACATATCTTCTTATAAAAGTAACCCTGCTTCTGAAGATAAGTTGCTTCTGGCTGTTGTTTAAAAATTAATGGCTATACCGCCTTGTATTTCTGAAGTAGCTAAGGTAGGGGGTTATATCCTAGTTTCTATGACGGTGTTCCAAAAAATCAAGTATTTGAAAATAACTCATAAAGAAGACCAGAAAATTGAGTAAGCAGTAATACGATAGTGACAATTTGTACCCCACAGTCACTATAGTCATAAAATGGGAGCTCACAAGTAGAATTCTGTGAAACACTCATTACCCATACAGTTCTTGCAGCTAATTCTTGGAAGACTGGCTAGTCATACATTACTGGCTTTAGTCCTTGTTTCCAGCTATTACATCATATTAAAAACAACCAAAAATACATTAAATACTTCTCCATGCAAGCAAGTTTAAAAGCTTTTGCAGTAATGTTATGCACTGAAAGCAGAAGAGATGTTTGCAAGGTTATGAACAGAAGCAAAATAAATAAATAAATAAATAAGTTAGAATATCTCTGCAAAAGCACAGTGTGTGATAGGGCAGTAACAAAACTTAGCAATTTTTTTTTTTTCCAGAATTATTTCAGAATCATTGTGTTTTGAATATTTTAAACTGTACCAGATGTTCAGGTTCCCACTCCAATAACACATTCATTCAACCGCAGATCTAACCAGTGTCTTCTGATACTGTTTGGCCTGTGTGTATGTATTTCATTGAAATCAAAATTCCTATACCAAGGAAATAACTGGTAGTTACATCAGGTGTTCAGAAAAATCCAGTTATACATGTTTTCTAGTGATTAAATGGTGTACTTGGAAATTGACAATGCTAAACATGCTTCCTTATCAGGCTGAAAGGTAAAACTTCTTGGAATTGTGGACAAATAAAATCTGCAAGCATGATAAAATGTCCTTGAAATGACCTTAATTGGAGTATAATTAGTATAATTAATTACAGTTGGGTTACACCTAAATGGCAAACAATACCTTGCCCCGGTTAGGAAAAGAAGACAGTGAGGTAGTTTTGAGATGGGATTCAGTAGGATGACCTAAGCAAATTACTCTAAATGTTTAGTAATGGAAATTCAGTTATTTTCTCAGAACCATTTTGTTAAGCAACCCTTGAAACAAATTCCACATTACAATGAGAAATGCATGACAGAATTAGGACACACAACAACAAACATTAGGCCTCCGCCAGCCTATGATGGAAGTGGAAAAGAAACACAAGAGTACCTCACCAAAGCATGTAGTGCATACTGCCAATTGATAGCCTGTATGCTGCTATCCAGACATTCAGGAACATCTTGCTGGGAGCCAAACGCAGTATTCAGTGTGTTTGACACATTGTCTTAGTAAGACATCAAGTGAGAGGCAAGCAAGAAAATAAGTCTAACAGAAAATAAAGAATACAGGCAAGAGAACTGCTACTTTTACTTAATCAAGTGTTATCAGAATTTTCAAATAGTTCTGGAAAAGAATAATAGCATATTTGCAAATATGAACACTTAAAATATTCCATACTCTTCATGTCTCTGACAGTTTTGCATGCCTACTGGAAGCAATAAATATATATCACATTTGCACAATACTGAACATTCAACTCATTCACATTTCTGACTTTTCTTTTACACTTTGGTCACACTGTGACTTCATGTTTTGAATTTTTTTTTTTTTTTGGTATTTTTTTTTTTAATTATTATTTTTTCACAACTGGGAGGGTCCTCGATCTTTAGTAAAAGCCGTACAGGGAATTCAGCTGGCAGAATGTATTATGCTATGGGACAGCAGAATCAAGAATGTCTCACCTTAGACCAGTCACCCATCCTCCAGACATAGCATTTGGAATAGTCCTCACAGTCCTCTGCTTCTTTAGGTCTTGTGGACAAAACGCATTTCTTGCGGGGATTGGTGCACCTCACAGTCCGATGCCGTACTCCCTTACCACACTTTACAGAGCACTGTTGGAAAAAGATGTTTTTCAGGTTTCTACAAAAGGCCTCTGCCAATGACTTCTGCCAAGCTATTATAAATACTTCAATGATTTCCTGACTTTCAATCCTTACACAGATACAGCTAAAAACTAACACATGAACAAAAATTTTGTATGGGGCAGAATGATCATTTTTAGATTTATATGTGAAAATATGTAATTTGATGAAAAAAATATTTGCTTAAGAAAAAACTAAGCTTTAAAGGCTGTGTTTGGATAAGGAAACATTTGGAAAAGATATGATGAAATGAAAGTTGCAATAAAAATATAATGCAATCTTTGTTTGAATAATTAAAAGAAATATTATGAAAAAAAAAACTCTAAATGAAGTTTGTAAGTACAAGACATGAATCAATTTCAAATAAACTCCACCTTTATAAGAAGAAAAAAGTTAAAATGTAAAAGCAAATACTCTAAACCAATGCAAGAATCCAGACTGAATTTGAAAATTCAAATTCACAGCATATACAGCACATGAAAACGCTCCTCAAGTTCCCTAGAAGGTCTTAATCTATGCTTTTTTCAGCTATTACCACTTACAGAGCCAAAAATTATGCCATTTCCTCCTTAAAACATTATCACTGCTTTTGATCATCCCACTGCTTGTAGATCAAAACTCTCCTTTGCCAAGCCAATTGCAACTGCAGGAAGCAGTAATGGCTAGCTTCCAGTTCAATGGTGATAGTAGGAATGTCTACAGGAAACACTTCTCCCTTCAAAATACATTTCTTCCAGCAGAAACGTGCTTATCTCTCAAGTGCAACAAATCAACTAAACCACATGGGTTTCTTTCTCACACCACTGTAAGCATGCATGACTCTTCCCACAATCAACTTCTGCATTATAAATGTCTGTATCAAACTAACAACTGCTGATGATTACTCCTCTTATCTCCATCTTAGCACATGGTTTTTCTTTCTGAAAATACTCCCTGTGCTGCTGACCAGAGAAGCCCAAACAAAGCTGTGTACCCACATTCAGAAGCTGCTATTCTTATTTTGAGCCTGGAGGGACTCTTCTTCCAGTGGAGGGAGCAGCTTTAAATAACTCCTTCAGCCTTTCCAGACGGCAGTGATAACAACTCCCTTCTTCCTCCACAGTCAATTACTTTAAGAATTAGTATAGCTTCTTAGAAGAAGAAAATCAAATGAACATACAGCCCGCACTAATGCTTCAGGATAAATGGATCCAAAATTATCTTATTTACAAGCCCTTTGGCTCAGTGCTTGCACTGCTCTTGGAAAAAGGAAGGGAATGTCCTTTTTTTGCATGCAGCTTCATTCCCAGCCTCTCTGAAGTAAAATGGAAACTACAGTCTGATCAACCTCCCTTGGTACAAAAGTACCTCTCAGACACCCACAGTCTGAACCCACATTTTGGTAGCTGGCAACTGTCTCAATTCTGCTTACTCCTAGTTAGCCATTACTACAGTCAGGATGTACTTGATTACATCCACTTGAAAACAGGCCAACAGAAACTGTTCCAGGATGTTAACTAGGTAAAATGTAGTAGTTCTGTACTTGTTTTCCTAGCTTGTTTTCCTAGTCCTAATTCTAAATCATTGCATGAGGATCCTGAAACACATTTTGCTAGCAAAAAGAACATTCTCAGAAAATACTAATGCATAAATAATCATTGTGTCTGCTTATATGCTGTAAATGCAACACCTCAGACCAGACTCCCGCCTCCCACACAGTCATGCAGTCTTGGCCTTCACAGCGCTGTGCAGAAGCAGGCTTTGGCCCAAGGCAATCTCTCTCCCTTGCTCTGATCAGGGTCCCATTTCTGAGCTGCTGTGTGCAGGCTATTTGTCTGTTTTGTGTCCCTTTTCCACATGTCCTTGAACATGGAGTCCATTCAGTCATCATCCATCTACAAAGAAATACAGGCAATACATTAAGCAGAAATCAGGATGGAAGAAGTCCCATTATATTGCTTAATCTTTTGCTTACCAATACTTTTTTAGTCAGGATATACTTGTAAATGTTCTCCTTCGTTTCAATTTAACATTTAGCACTAAACAGACTAATTACTAATCTAACATATTTTAAACTTAAATACTATTCTGTGATTCTATGAATAAGTTAGTGTTCACGTCATCAGTTTCCATGTTTTCAGAGTACTCGTCAATACAAGTCCAATTAGAAAAGCTCCAAAATAGTGTTGCATGTTTCTAACATGACAGCCCACTAATCAGCCTTGTATTTTCTGTCTATCTCTATGGCTACCTATATGTCAAATATATGCCCTGCACCTACATCCATCATTTTTTTAAAAGACTCAATTTCAGAACAGAATCACTCCTATGTATTGTTCTGGAGGAAGCAGAGGAGCTCAGACTCTTCCATGTTCTTTAGGATCAGGCCTAAATCAAGTCTCTTGGCTTAAATCACAGCAAGTAAGGCTGATGATGCAGCTTGGCAGAACCCATATACCTGGAAAGCAACCATTCTAGGAGATAATTTTCCCCAAATGTCCTGTAGCTTCAGACTGGCCGTACACCCTTAAAAATCAGAAGTTCTGCCATTAATCTAGTACACAAGTTTATCCGAAGAGGTTAGATTTGCAAGGAGATCCTTAGGAAACTGAAGTTTAACAAATCTGTTCCAACATTCTGACATTTATTGTAAGAAAGCTAAACATTTAACTGAGTTTTCTCTATTAGTAGTCTAAAGACTCAATTTACAATTCACAGACTGTCTAAATAATGCAATAGACAGTGCCTCAGAAGAATAGCAGACTATTTCATTTCCATCAATTCAGTGTATAGTGTCATTAATAAAATAAAATGCTAACCTGGTCAAATATGCATACAACTAAAATAAACCTATCTACCGTTTAACTGTCTGTGGAAACACAAATGCTAATAGTTCAGTCTTACTTAAAATGTATTACAAGTTGTATTTTATTGATCTTAATATTTCATGATTTACAACAAAGCTACGTCTTCTGGTCCATTTCACACACTTTCTTCAACAGTATTTGCATTACATTTGCTTTGAATTGAATTACATTTCAATTTCATTTTACACATCACAGTGAGAACTTCTACCAAAGAAAGCAATAAGCTGCTTTCTTGAATGATAATTGATTGAGACATGTGCTTAAGGGCTCTCTTTAATTCAGACTTAAGATAACCAACATTAAATGTTTCAGCGTCCTCCATATTTCGCAGTATAACTTTTGGGAAATGTGGCTTTACTGCACATTGAAGCAATAAATGCTCCTGAGATTTTTACATTCAGATATAAGTCCGATACAATCAAATCACTATTACCTGGTCTGGCATGGCTGCTCGTTGCACTTTCGGATCTGTGGTTCAGGTTTTGTTAAATATTTGCACTTTTTGTTGTCCACATGACTGATATTCTTGTTCATAATTTTTGTGCAAGAGACTGTTGTTTTTCTTTCACCTAGTAGAAGATAAAGCAGGTATGCAGAGAAACCAAGAATAGACAACTTTATTAAAAAGGAATTCAAAAGCTATCTGTACATCAGATGTAGTTATTCCATGTTCAGTTTGGCAAAAAGAAGTGAAAAAGACAGCAGCGAGCCTAGGGAGATACTAAACTTATTAGGGAAGAATGCATTTTCTTAATCTGGTATATTTGTACCAATGTCATTAGAATATTGCCGCTTTATTCCTGCAACAAGTCATATTCTGAGCCCCACATCTCACTGCTGTAACTGCTTCCTCCTCAACCACCAAGACCGCAGCGTTGAGAACAGCTTGTGGAAAAATCACATAGAAAGAAGACACATTTGCTTTTTAAGTTAAAAGAAAGGAATAACAAATCCTGTCTCCTTGTGTTGCTTGAGTTTAGCAGTTCTGCTTTGTTTAGTAGCATACTGGCAGGTGTGGCTAGCACTCAGGTAAAGGGAATCACTGCTGCAGCCTTCAGAAAGGAGACTACACTGAAGAGAAAAGGCCATACAGTCTGATCGGTAGCGTAACCATTTAGGAAGCTGTTTACTGCTGGTGGAGACCTAATGCATGTTCTGTTATGTAAACACTACCTTTACAGATGGACTGACACTTGATTCTCTTGAAGTTGAGCAGGTAGGAAATCTGAATTGAACGCAATAATTACCACAAGCAGGAGCTTGTAATCAGAGTGGAGTACAGGTTTTAGAAAACTAGCAAGCCCTTAATTAAAGTCTTCAGTTTGTAGAAAATAACTTCATAACCACTTCTTCCTGTTTCTATTTAGAAGTTTACTGACAAATGATGTGTGCAGAATGCAGTACTTAGTAGCGGTTAGAAATGTGCCTGCAGATCAAGCAGCAAAGTTAGAAATAATAATTTTCAGTGTGTCCACAACTGACATTTTACACAGTGTTTGTATATGTGAGCACACATGCAACTCATCTATCACATACAGTGTTCAAAACGTTTGACCTTTTTTTTCCTCATTTACATATACATATTTGCATCCATATTCTCGCCTACACTAAGAATGCTTTTCTGACAGGAAGTGGCAGACCAGTGACATATGTAAATATGCAGAAGGTCACATGGCTTCATCAGTACTTTCATCCTGACAGATGTTTTAAACACTTAAGGAAAACTACTGATATTTATATTCTCTGATCAGGTACATCAAAATATTGATGATAAAAGTTCAAGCACAAAAATTTACACAGGGTACAAGCTGCATCATTTTTATTTCATTATTACTTCATATTAAATGAAATAAATAAAAAGAAGAATTAAAGTGAGAAAAAATTTTAACATGTATTTCAGAATATTTGCAGTAAAAAAAAACTTTCATGGAACTTTGCATTAACTCAACTATTTCAAACAATAATAAAAAGTGATGGCCAATTACAACAGAGAAAAGTATGATAAAAATAAACATTACAGTAAAACACTTAAATATTTATTTAAGCATTAATGTAGAAAAAAATCACCAGCATAGTGCATTTTAGGACTTTTCCAATTGATAGGTAACTCCAGAAATATCTGAAGCAATAATGAGAGATTGTGGTAGCATTCCAATTATTCTAAAAATACGTCAGGAAACTGTAAAAAGCATGAATATTCCAAGTGAATATGAGTGCACTATGGAGAAACAGAGGATGATACTAGTACCACGTACAAAATGCCTTCAGGGAAGAAGCTTTCTTACCAAACCACAAAAGGCATGTTTATGGAAACTACAGTAATCTGTCGTGACACTGGGACTGTTTGCAGAATCAAAGTAGCTAGAACACTGTGTTCTTTGTGTTGCTCTTATGAGGAGGTAAAGTATTTCCAGGCTTTCTTATTGCATTGCAAGTTGCATAGCAGTTTTCACAACTGCCGATCAGAGCAGCCATAATTATCAAAGCATGAAAGACAGGTATTAATAATTAATATATTATTCACAGTATAAGTCTGAAAAATTAATTACACAACATATTAAAAGATCTCGGTGGGTTGCCTTCATTTAAAAAATCCCTCACATTTTCTAATAACCAGCTTCGAAACAGTTACTGACTGAAAAGGATTTTGCTACAGTAATATCATTCATATTCCAATATTTGTTCTCATATTGGCATTTAGTTCTTCCAAATTCACATTTTTTACAGTTTACAAACATAAACATAGGAAAAATATTACATAAGCATACTAATATCTGCTGTTGCTATATTTGTTCCGTATGTTTCTGGATCATTCTCAACTCATGCAACTAATGTATTTGATCTGAGATTGGGGTTCAGCTCTTCTGAAGTTTGAAATTTCTTTTACAGATCATTTATTTTCAGTAGTTCCAAATACAGAGTGGAATGCACATGAACCTTCTATTCTTGTTCTAGCTCTTACACTTGTATTTCTTCTTTGAAACTGCAACTTGAATCTATTTTTTTTAATTGAGATTTGTTTCCTTCACTATCATTTTTTTCTACCTACTTTATTTAGTTTGAATCTTAATTAGATTATCATTAAGATTATCATTATAGTTATCATTATTCTTTTAATATATTCAGGAAGAACAGAAAGAAATATGTCAGTCATTCTATGTAATCATACCAGCTACAATGGGGACATTACTATTAAATACACTTCACTGATCATCAGAGTCTGGAATATTAATACACCATTTGTTCTAGTTCGGGTATATATATACACATATATATATAGGATAAAGATATATATACATATATATATATACATATGTGTATGCTGTATATACATATGCATTGAATGTTTGCGTTGTTGTTTTTTTTTTTACCTCCTCCACATACAGCATCACAATCCTCCCAGCCAGAATGAGTCCACATGAAAAGAGGTTCTGGAACTTTAGAACTCTGATTCTCAGGAGGAGGATCCAGTGGGATTGTGTACTCATAGTGTAGACCATAGCTCTGGTCATGGAAAAGCAGCACCTGTAAATCACAGAGGAGGAAAACATTCCTATGAGGACAGGCACTGAGGAGAACATAAAAGAATCTTTGAAGAAATAATCTTGAAGAGCTTGACAGAATGGCTTATTCATTCAAGGCCAGGCTGGATGAGGCTCTGGGCAGCCTGGTCTAGTGGTGACTTTGCCCATGACAGTGGAGTTGAAACTAAATGATCTTTGAAGTCCTTTTCAACCCAAGCCATTCTATGATTCTATGATTCTAAGATTCAGTCACCTGTAGAGTTTTCTGATAGATTTGATAGGAGAAATTACTAGAGGTACCCAACTCAGAACAATGGGAAAAATGCTTTTATTTAACATAAAGGTCTAAAAGCTCCCCATGTAAAATAATTCATTAAATTAAAAACAGACAAAAAAAAAACAAAAACAAAAACAAAAACAAAGGCAAAACAAAATTCATAACAAATCCAGGGAATTATGTTTTCTGTGCTCTTAAAAAGATGCTGTCTTCCCTAGGTATGAGATATTTCAAACTAGACATTCAAGACAGTTTCTTGCAACAAAAATTTTGAATTGTGAAGTATTTCTGCATCATTTCTTCATCTTTTCTTTTGGATTTGTCACTTGGCTGCCAACTTTTCCTCCCTACACTGACATGTATCAAAACTCTACTTAATGGAGAATATGATAATTTCAACCTCGAAATGGCAGTACTGTGCTAAATATAGCCAATGGGCCATGAGGATAGAAAACGTCTCATAGAAGAAAAGGCTAAATAAAACACAAAATTCGTATTGTCATACCAGTAAGTGTAAGGGAGAAGTTGTGGGACCTTTGGCAGAAATCTTCTCCCAGAGACCTCTTCGAACATAATGGACAGTGGTCCCAGCAATACTGAACGTTCCTGAATGTTCTATCTTCCAGTCACTATTGATAGACTGTTTACCAGCATCTCGAAGAGCTGCAAAAATACAATAAAAAATTTTTGGTCATTAGTGATTCTGGCCCCTTTCCACATGCTGATTGGATAATATAACTGGTAGATGAAATCACATAAATCAAGAAAGATACGTAGTTAACTCCAAAACTCTTATTTATTTCCATGGAAACTACAACAGGTGCAAAAAGCACAGTAACATTATTTGATAAAACAAGTTATCAGCCTCAAAACACTATCTTTCAACATAGTCACCACCATTAGATATGCATTTTTACGAGCAATGAACGAGAGTCTGCGCACTGTACTTGTAAAAATCTGCACCAGCGAAGGTGACTCACTGTTTCACAGTGCTATGACAATGTTGTTGCTAGGAAAATATTGCCCACACAGTTGATCTTTCATCAGCCTGAACAGGGGTAAGTCAGAAGGCACAAATCTGGGCTGTACAGTGGGTGTGGTAGGACAGTCCAGCCAAGATTGGCAATGCTCCACAGTCTTCAGACTTCCATGGGGCCAGGCATTATTTTGTTGCAAGAGAAATGTTGTCTTTTTCTTCTAGCCTGACTCTGGACCTTTGAGACTTCAGCTTTGTCATCACAGTGATATAGTGGTAAGAACTGATGGTTTGATGGGGTTCCAGGAAATACAGAAGGATCATCCCTTTTCTATCCCAAAAGATAGTGCACATCACTTTACCTGCTGAAAGCCGTCTCTTTTTCTTCAATGGGGTACTGACATGTCAACACTCCATGGACTGCTGTTTTGACTGCAACTAGTAGCAATGATACAACATCTTGTAACTGCTAATGATGCAATCCAGGAAAAAGTCATCCTCAGCCTCGTACTGGTTGAACAGGTTCTGACAAACTTGCACATAGCGTTCTTTCTGGTTCCACGTGAGTATTCGCAGGACTCACGTGGCACAAGCTTTGCAATATTTCAACATTGCCATCATCATTGCCAATGCACTGAAACCAATATTTGGCTCCATACACAATTCCCTGGTCATAATCCACTCATTCATGTGGATGACCTAATTGATACGCCTTTCATTTCATGGTGTGACAGCTGTGCATGGGACCTGCAGCTTGGCTTGTCTTTCACACTGCTGTCACCACTACTGAAATACAGCACCTACTGCCTCATTGTGCTCACATCCACTGTTTAGTCTCTACAAATGTTCAGGAAGCATCGATGAATGTCAGTGGGTGCCAGCTTTTTCTCATGAAAGAGCTCAATTATACACATTTGCTTCAGAGACACTTCCATGTCAGAC
Source organism: Tragopan temminckii (assembly GCA_028571105.1). NCBI lineage: Eukaryota > Metazoa > Chordata > Aves > Galliformes > Phasianidae > Tragopan > Tragopan temminckii. The sequence continues at coordinate 35,146,458 of JAOWBP010004700.1, forward strand.
GCCATTCTGTAAGACTGTCCCTCTGCTGCCATCTGTCACATGGCAACAAAACATAACAGGGGATTGGCAGGAAGGTTCAGTCTCTTCTGCCATATTACCAACATCCGTCTCTGACATCCTGGTCCAATATGGTAAAATGGGAGACATTATTTTCACAACAGCCCTTTTACTTATGAATGCTATTGTACAGGAACTTAAATTGAACAATTTTTGGAAGAAATGCTTATCCAAACCACGTATGCATAGCATTAATTGAATTTAAATAAGTGTTTTACTACCTAGTAAGACTGAAGGCTCCAGAATTCATTAAAGTAATTTAAGACAAAAGCAATTATTCTCCATTCCTAAGGTCTACAACCTTTACAAGACAGGGAAATACAATTTTCACAAGTTATTTTTCAATATTTGTGTATTTGTGGAACTACATTAGAACTTCAAAAAAAATCTGGTTCAAGATTATTTCTCTCTAAGCACTAAATCTACATTTTTCCCCACCTCAAAATGTGACAGTACTATTGTTATCCTGCTTAAGCACTTATTTTACTCAGACTTTCACCATCTAATTTGATTGCTCTAACAAACAGAAACAGATTGTTCTTTTTGGTCAAATTATGATTTAAAAGCATCACCAAGTCAGGAAAGATAATCAGACATTGAAAACACTGTATATTACTATTTTTTTCTATATTAAACTCTGCAGAAGGTCTTCTGTGAGGAACCTTTATTTTAATCTTTTGTTGTTTTTTTTTTTAATTTTATATAATTTTCTTATTCAAAATAATATCTGAAATAGGCATGTGAAGGAAGATGTACTTGAAGTCACCTTTTGGACAAAAAGTTGTACACATTCCTCTTCACTGAAATTGCATGTTTGGCAACAAACTGTTTTAAGAGAACCTCAACATCTTAAGCCTTGTCCAAATTTTCTTATTTAAACTTGTAAGTTAATGTGAGTCATTCCTGTAATTGTCTTTTCTCCTATTCATATTTATAATGTTATGTTTTGTTTCTATGGGAAACAATGGCAATAGCTCTATGGACTGGCAGCAGTACAATTGCATAAGACATCACTGATGTGTACTACTACAGTGCTGTGTAATAAATGTTAAGATTATAAAATCCATTAATGCCTCGTGCTAAAAATAACAAGTCATTTTACAAGATCTAAAAATTGGTATTTCAGGTTTAAACATTCTATTACTAGTGGTAATTGAGTTCTATTTAGTTTTAAAACTGTAGATGCCAATCCTGTTTCTAGTCTAGAAACAACACAAATGTAACTGACAGTGCTGGAGTCTAGTTGAGTAATGCTGCTCAGATGGAGCAGAGTTTCTCCCTTGAGAGCAGTGGACCTTGCACTGTCTTCCATGTCTTTAAAAGCAACGTTAGGTGTGACAGCACACAGATGTGTTCAGAAGACTTGAAATCTCAGTCACGGAACACAGAAATATGTCAGTTCATGCGTTTTCTGCTCTCAGCTTCCTCAGCTGAGCCCCTGGGGTTAAATGAAGGAAGGATGAGTGTTACTGTGTCTAAAATTTAGGCTTGGATTCAGGTAGTCCAGCTTCTACATCTGATTCTGTCACACCTCTTCCTGCAAGCTAGTTCAGTGAATTTTAATCCACGTCATGTGTGTAATCCCTACTCCGCTTAGCTTTTGATGAAGGAGGATCTCCTGTACAGAGTAATGCAATATAGGTGGAAAATTCAGCACACGAGTGTACTGCATCTCAGGCTATAAAACATATTGAGTAATACATGCATAATGAAAAAGACAAACAATAAAAAAAGTTATGATGAGGAAAATCTACTGGAAGAAGAAGTGTTTGTGCCAAAAAAAAAGAAGGAAGTGAACGTCTTTGGATGTTGTGAATTTGGGTTGTTTTTTTGTTTGTTTGTTTGTTTGTTTGTTTTCTGTTGTTTTTTGCAAAATTTAGACATACTCTTCATAAAATAACCAAAACAACGTCACTTTGGCTGAACTTGATTTTGTCAAGAAAACCTGCAAATATAAAAAATATATGAATCTAATTTCTAAACCAGAATGCTTTCACTGATATCTTTCATCAGGGAAGTCACTGTTTCACTTCCATTAAGGTTATCCTGTGATACCTTCAATACATTTTAACAGTAATAATACTCAAAATTTGAATAACATAGAAAATTTCAATTTATCAACTCAGGAAGTACAAAATTCCATCTTGATTTTATATATAGTGCCACTAAAATTAGGAGTTACATGTAATTTGGCATAATGCCTTCTTGTTTCTGTTCTTACTAACTAAATTATTTTGATTTTATATTGAAGTATTTATTTCCAATGTAAATGGAAAGTTATTTGAACAATTAAATGTTTAAAGATGCTGAAAACAACTATACTTATACTTTGCAGTATATGGGATAAATTCAATAAATTATATGTCTTATTATAACAAGAAACTTGTATTGGATGTTGCTTTTTTTTTACGAGGTCACGTTTTAATGCTGATAGTTCCTTGCTGCTTTCTCAAAATTAACTAATGAAGGGACATGATATTACCTTCTGCAGCAAACTTCCCATTAACTGCTGCTGCTTCAGTCTTTTCCAAATCATTGCTTTGATATTAAGGAAACTAAGTAAGAGAAGAGAAATCAAACAGAAATGCTATCAGGTGAGTATGCAGCACGTGTCAGCAAAGGAGTGTTTTTTGCCTAAACCAAAAAGCTTAAAAACGCTCAACTGGCCCCCTGCTTGACACAAGCCCATTTTCTATAACCTTTTGAGCACAGTCCTTCAGCCAATTGCTCACCGATCACATTATGTTTTTGTCATTGGTCATAACACTAATGAAAAAGCAGAACAAGCTCACAGGTTCTTTTTCATTTTGTAAGCAATAACAATCAATTTATAAGCTACATCCAGAGGTATGTATATTGCTAAAAGTAATTTATAACAATTCAGCACTACTGTGACTAATTAGCCCCAACTGATCATTAGTATCCAGGAAATACTTTTGTTAAAGGCAGTGTTATTATTATAACAAGAAGCTGAGAACAGGATCGTGTATGTTTTGTTATGATTTGACAACAAATGTATTTTGTATAGAAAAAAAAGACTGACCTTAATTTCTCAGAAACCTCCTGAAAATAAAATGAAATAATCAGGCTAGCCTGCTTAATCACTGTAATTGGTAGCAACTGTTCCATGGTAAACAGTAATAAAGTTACAAGTATCTTATCTATATGCAAATATATAATCTAATGAAAATTAAAGACTCTTTAAGACTACACATAAAATAAGTGCTAGTCTATGCTTAAAATTAGTAAGTTCTACTTTTGTTTCCTGTCTAGCAGTGTTCACACATACAGTGAACTTATTTCCAAAACTCATGTAACTGATTCCTGATAAACCATTTTCTTTGTTACATATTTTCATTCACAGCTTTGCTAACCTACTTGCACTTTCTTTATCACTTTTATTTCACAGAACTACAACACATATTCTCTTGATATTAAATATAAAAGCAGGGGAATACTTAATTGAGGTGGTACAATTTGCATCTGCTGCATAATTCTGTATAGAAGAAGGGCATTTTTTTTCTCTACAGAGAAATTCAAGCCATATTAAAATACGTACATGCAAAAATATACTATTAGTATTTATTTTTATAAATAACTTATCTGCATGTGCTGAGCAAAAAAACATAGCATGGTTCCATGTTTGTATCAATCTTCATTCTTACTTTGAAAATGACTTTAAGACAGTCCATACCACTGTGGTGCACAGTTTTACTGACTGTGAAGGAAGAGCTGATTCCCATTGCTTTTCATGTTGTCTTCTGCTTTGGCAATGTAAGAGCTCAACAGAAATTTTAATCGGGTTTAAGCACAATTTGAACAAAGTAAACTGCTATTTACTAATTCTGGCTGTTTTATGGAATGGGTTGCTCAACTGTTGAAAGTTCTAGAGCTCTTTATACACACTGGAAATGATTCTTGGATGCTTAAATTCAAGCTGACTTTTTCTCCCCCACTATTGCAGTCCATGAGAAAAATGGGGGGGCAGTAAAAAGGCTGTTAAAACAGTAACAGAGATCAGCAACAACTAAAAATGTGCATATTCTTATCTGGAAAATAATTCAAACTCACTTTCATGAACTTGTCTGCTTGGTTTATATTGCTAAACACTGTGTTAAATTGTTTGCTGATAGCTTTTAAAGGTACAGACTTAATAACAAACGTTAAAGAATAAGTATTTTTTTCATCTTGATGTAAAACAGTTTCAATTTTATTTTTTTTTTTGTCATTAATCACTGTCCACAGCCTTCTACTTATAAAAGGAAAACATGGTTAATCTCAGGGGACTCTGGCCTCTGCCTATGAGACCAGCTCCTCAACCAGCTTCCAAGGTGTACTAAAACAATTAGTATTTTCAGGAGTGGGTGATTCAAAATTCTGTGTACTTTGTCAGATCTTGCCTGCTTTCCCACACATTCTTCACCTCATAGGCCCCAGCAGTACAACCTTTCTTTTTTTTTTCTTTAAAAAAAAACAAAAAAACAAAAAACAACAAAAAAAAAAACCTAGGGAACATACTTCATAAAGAAAACTGGACAAGAACACCACATATTTGTCAACTTGTCATCTCAACAGAGTGAGGAATTACAGTGCTATGCAGTGTTCAGTTGCAGGTGTTCAAAGGGTCTGCATCCCTGAAGCAGCTTGATTGTGTATGCCAAAACAATTACTCAGCTCCCAGAATGGCTGAGGTAGGAAGGGAAATCTGGATGTCATCTGGTTCTGCTCTCCTGCTCAAACAGGGACACCTGGAGTTAATCCTTTTCTGTATCTCAGTTAAAAACAAATAATTTCTCTCATTTCCAATTACCACTGAAAAATTTCAGGTTATAGACTAAAAACTACCTGTATAGCTAAATACAATTCTTAGTAATTCATTATGGGTCTGGGCCTGACATGCAATTTTGCAATTGTCATGTGTTATAATCTCAAAATTTGTTTTATCTCCTATAAAAAATAAACTTCCTTCCTGTATTCTACTTTAACAACGTAAAAAAAAAAAAAAAAAAAAAGTAAACATTTGTCAAATGGGAAGGAAAATGTAACAGCAGATAAGGCATAATCTTAGACTATAGGAAACTAGATCACGCTTGAAACAGTGTGTCTACAGCTGTAACTGTGATAAAACTTTTCAAGTAAATGACAATGAAACAAGACTGGCACCAAAACAGTTCTAAATTCACAAGATCACCACTGCAAGTTTATTCCATTCTTTTTTAGAGATCCTAATCCTAAAATAAATAAGTTTATTGTTTAGGAAACATTCTCAAGTTAAATAAATACTTGTTATTATCTCTTTACTACTATACATAATTTATATTTCTTAATGGAAATTATTACAGAAATATTTTTGAACATATATTCCTACCAAGGAAAGAAGCAGAATTTTGTATGTATTTTCTCATATAACTTAGGGGTAGGAGGAATAACTAATATTTGGCTATATCACAATAGAAAAAAAAATTTAAACATGTAATTTTTCTAAATCTGTGAATAAATCCTCCAGAAGGCATAAGAGATAGGCCATATCTAGAGGCATTCATCAGTTCAGTAAATGCAGTTGCAGGTTATACTTTACATTTTCCCCTAGGATGACAGAGTTCCTATTATTGTGGTATAAGTTGGTATACCTCAGAGAAAGAGGATATTTGAGGGGTTCAGAAAGAACTTCTCTGAAGATTAGCTTCCACAGTACATTTATACAATGATGCTATTGATGTGGACTGCGGTTTTACTAATGAATTTAGTTTCATCATTGCTACTTTCAAGATAACTGGGAATGGCATTTGTTTTGATTGCTTCTCTGTTTTAACTATGAAAAACAGGGATCACATTTCCAACAGCTTAAATTGGATTCTACTTTGTAACCCACACTTTTGTTGTGTACACTGCATTACAGTATGTTTACAGCTAAATCATTATGCAACTATTAGGTAGATAATTAGCTATATTATTATAAGAACTTAATCATAAGGTGTGTATATGAAAATAAGCAGGCCAGAAATATGGCTGAAGCATATTGATTCTTTTCAAGTTCAAAAACCCAGAAAGCAAACTACCATGCAACATAAAATGAAAACTCCAAACTATAAGATATAAGTGATTCAGAAAGACAGAATTTAATTTGTATTGTATTTCAAAATTTTAAAGACATTGTTTCTAAGTTGAAACTTTTACACTTTCTTCCAAGAACTTGCAATTCACCACTCTTGGTCAAAAATTTTACTGTTCAACTTGTTACTCCTATTCAATTTTGATTTTTGTGCTTCCACAATAACTATGTTTTAAAATTGAAGAATGTGGCTAGTATAAATAACAATAATAATAAAAAAGCAACAATTTAGGTTTTAGTTAGAAAGAAGAGATCTGTGACTGCTTTTTCCCCCACAAAAAAGGATGTGTGATACTGCCTGATAATCATTCAGACCTCAGCTGCATTAAGAAAAGTAAAATTCAAGTGAAAATAAATTAAAAACTGATCAGGTACTAATTAGCACCTTGAAAAATAATCAGAACAACTGATACAATTTCATGGGTGTAAAAAAAATTAAGTTCTCTTAGTCTGTCTCAGAATAAGGAGGAAAATTTACCACTTATGAGAAGTGAACTAATTTCCCTAAATACAAGTCTAGTGTTTACTTATTTTTGTATTATTTTAAATACAAGAACTAAACATTACCTCAGCTGTCTGTTAATGGTAATAGGCAAAGAGGAACAAAATAACTTGAAAATTAAGAAAATGTATCAATGAAACCAATTATTTATCTGACAGTTCTATACCTATATCTTTATACTCCATTAATGCACAATGAAATTGTTCAAAACTATAAATCTCCTGTGATAATTTAACAGGATAAGCAGATCCCTCACAATAAACCAACAGTAATTCACTGGTAACTTAAGGGCTAATAATTCAGAGTTGCCATTTTTGACATTTTCTCAGGAGATATCGAGAATGTTCAACTAAAAATTTTTGTAAAACAGTATTTCTTATGACCAGAACTAATAACAGTGGTCAAACCAGGGAAATTTTCATTTCATTGTCCTATTTCTCATACTGAGTTTCTCACAAATTCAAATGCAAGCAGTTCATGGAGAAGGACCAATTACGATAACTTAAACCCTGTAACAATAATTACAAATTGTACTCCCCTAGACAAGAGCTCTACAAATCATTAAGAGAGAAAAATGCCTTCTTCTTATGAAAAAAAAACTTCATAAAAATGAAAAAGAAAAAAAAGAACTAAAAAAGTCATGATGATTAATTATTTCCATGAAAATATTCCGATTATTCATCAAAAGAAATATTTTTCTGTATTATTACTCCAATTTTAGAACTTTCATTTGACTTTTGGTGACACCTGTGTATTGGTCAGTCTGTTTTTGGTTCCACAAGTGGAAATTATTCCATTTCAGTATGAAGCATTTATTTTCACTAGTTCAATACGAAGTGCTTTCATTAGTGTTTTCCACATGAAGCACAGAGGGTCTTGAAATGTAAAACACGGAGATTTTTTCTGAAATAATCTAAATTAATACTTTGAAAATTTCTGTAAATGAGATGACATGAAAGTTCCAAAAACGGAAAATGCAGGAGCCAGTCCCATGGCATTTCTACAAATTTTCTTTAATTTTTCTCTCAATTATTTCATTTTCTACTCAGTTTTGTTTAATCACACAAATATGCCTAATTAGATCTCTTCAGTGCTGATCCAAACAGAAAACAAGCACTAAACCATGATACTTACCTAAGTAACTGTGAGCTGGTTTTTCTTCCACAACTTTGATTCTCCTTGCTCCTGCAGGTATCACCAAAGCTTCCACATAACCTAGACACAAGACCAAATGTCCAGATGTGCTGAGTTAAATAGAGCTCTATAGAAATGTACATCTTGCATGTTTTTTTCATTTCTTCTCTCCTATTCTGTTTTTGAAATTTAGAAAGTTATAATTTGTGTAACAATGGCCTTTAAAAAAACATAGTCATTAACAAATGATGATACTGTGCCTTATACATAATATATATAGTGTGATATAAATTTAAAAAGTGGCAGAATAGAATGTAGTGAGAATTAGCAAGGAATGGACTGGATCTAGGGCAGATGAAACCAAGTAACATAATGCTATTATCACATCAGGCAACGGCAAAAGAATTCTTATTTCATTCTGCATGTAGAGGCAAATACGATGTCATCAAAAATACATATATAAAATCATCCAACTACTTTCTTTTTTTTGAATTTTGTATTTTGCGATCCTGCTTTCTTGCTTTAATGTTCAATTGCTGCTATGAATGACTTTGAAGTCATTACAGTTAATGTAATAGAGTTATTGTAGTACATTAAAATTGGTTCCATACAGTATGGGAAAAGACATACTGTTTAATAATTTGCTATAAGT
>JAOWBP010004700.1:35163155-35174962 GCA_028571105.1 Tragopan temminckii
TTCCCTTCCCTTCCCTTCCCTTCCCTTCCCTTCCCTTCCCTTCCCTTCCCTTCCCTTCCCTTCCCTTCCCTTTTTCTCAAATCCATTAAATTTCTTCCATTCTTCATCATTCCCCGGTTTTGCTCTAATTTTTCCTAAATCACCTACTTACTCTACATTTCACCACCTACTATGTTCTCTTACCAATTCTATTTTTCCCTTTTTTGGTGTATAACTGACCCACAAGAGAGATGGGGCACTGAATAACCAAAAGAAAAGCATATTTTATCCAGCTACTATGATATAGCTATATGCTGATTTCATTCATGGCAGTGATAAAGCTTCATTTATCTCCAGTGGCACAGAATTTTCATTTTCACTAGACAAAATGTTGTTTCTAGATATTCTATCTGTCTGCAACAGTAGAAGATCTCTTTGTTAAAGGTACAATCCTTTGGCTCTCAAAATGAAATAGAAGACAATTTTTCTTTACCAAAATGAAAAGACAAGAATTATGTACTGGCACTCTGCAAGTCAAAAATTATGCATTTAGTTTTCTCTTTGAACTTCAGGTGAAGCTATAAGCAAAAGTTTTAACATGCAGCTAAAAAAAATCAAATACTTAGTTCATCTAAGCCTCTTCAGTATTCATTACTTATACATAGGATAGCAATATCTTAATGAGGTTCTGTACTGGAAAGACATAAATTCTGTTCAGAAAAACAGAATTGGAATCCTGAACTTATTTTTACCCAGGGCATTTGCGCTGTCGACTGCTGATTCCAGTGTTGCAAGTACGGCTGCAAGTGCTCCACATGCTCCACTCCCCCTCCATATGTTCCACCAACGTTGTCCGATTGGTACATTCTCCAGCCTTACACCACTAGATGAAAAATCATCACTTAGGTAAATAAATCAAGGTATATGCAAAACAACTCACTACTCCACAAGGCAGAATTCAAACATTTTGTTCAAAAGATTTCATATGAGTCAGGATTATCTCCTATTACTGTTTTCACAGCTTTCTTTCCTGTATTAGTGACCTTCCTCTAGCTCTTTGTCCAAGCAGCATGTGCAACTCTTGTCCACAAGCTCATGCTGAAGTTCATTTCCAACACAGGGTGCCTCTGGAAAAGAAATGGTTTCCAGATCACACTGTCCACTTCATTTGAGGTTGGGCCCTGCTTAGGAAAATGCTTCTGGGTCCAGCTAAAACACAGCAATTGCCCATTTGCTGAACCATATAATCACAGTACTGTGTTTAGGGCTGTGCCCTCAGCTTGATTGATTCATTAGTACAGGTATAGCTAGTATTTATCACTGATAATCCAGTGACAATTGTAACACGAAATTCTACTATGAGTTAGAGAAAAAACAAGATTTTTTTCACAACTCGCATTCAAAGAGAGAGGAATTGAATCCTCCATAGGCAGCGCTGAAAAAGTCAACCGAAATTCTGACATTTAATTAAAGAAGTCCAGAGTACCACCTCAATAATCTCATATTTATCTATCATTTCCCAAAATAACAGCAATTCTCACTATCCAATCACAATTCTTATGCTTTGTAGCCTATGTCTATATCTTGTACCAAACACTGTACATTTCTTAGAATCACAGAAAGGCTTGTGCTGGAAGGGACCACAAGAATCATCAAGTTCCAAACCCCTGCCATAGGCAGGGCCACAAAGCTCCACAAACCTCCAGAAGATTAGGGATATGATGACAGTCCTTGGTGACTGCAATATGACTCAAAGAGCAAATCACTGCAGCAGAAGATTGCTGTCAGCACAGTATCATGAAAATCCCAAGACACATGCATACTTCTGCTACATTATCTATTTACTTATCTTCCTTTACAGTTCTATTCACACACAACAGCAATTATTAAAACATGACAGCTCCTGAAGAACAACAATTAATGTAAGTCAGACTTCAGGTGATCATTAATTTCTCCTTGGCATCATATTTGCAGTGACATTAATTGTTCCTTTAGATGTATGGATGCTGTAAGTATCACTTTACAAAGCTCATCCTAGTTAGATTGCAAATCTGATTTTACGTGGAAATCGGAGCTGAAATTTTTCTGTCTTTCAAAGCTTATGCTTCTGCTCACAACAAGCAGGGCAACAACGGCATTCCATTCATAAACAGGACACAAAAACAAAGCAAGTCTGAAATAGAACAGCGTAAGCATCAAAACAGGTGACTTTGATTAACTTTTTAAAAGGATTTCACTGCTTGTATGGAAATGTATTTTTGTACCATGTCTAGATTATATAATAGAAAATACATAGTTCATTTTATTATGTACGTATGGTTTTCATGAAAATTGAGGTAAGCAGTAACTTTAAACAAATGCAAAGACATATTCAGCTTTTTCCTTAAGTGTCAGGTGTTCAGTGTAACTTATATTGCTTTATCACTTCTGCTGCAGGAAAACATACCTTTCCAGTCTCACAGTCTGTTCCGTCCATAGGTGGATCCAGTTTAGTTTTGCATTCCTTCTCACTTTCCACCTTACACCACAACCCAGTGCATATGACATGCTGAAAACCAAGTACATAGATATACTATAAAGTATGAAATCTGTCTTAAGAGAAATTACTTTCTGCACATAATTCAATAATTTTATAATAAAGTTACCAGCTTGAAGATATTGAAGTATGTTTAAAAGTAGGCTAAAGGTGGACAAAAATCAGTAAGGGCAAATTCTGCTTCACTTTCTATTAATCACTGACACATGGTACAAGCCAAGCTAGTGTGTTGACAGAAAGAGGAAAGAAATCCCTGAGTTTAATCCTAGAGGTCATGGTCTGTGCATACTCCAGCACTGACAAAGCACATAGGAACAACTTTGCATCATGTTATGAACATGTCAGTGTACAGATGCGCTCCAACTAGGACTGAAAGATGTATGATAGTGCTAAGGCTGAAAGGAGGATTCTGCTTTTGTTTACTAGCACACAAATCAGGAAAACACACTGGGCAGCTGAATAAAAATAAACTTCTTAGCACCAATTTAGAAACAGGTGAGTACAAGGGATGTGCTTCTTAATAACATTTGGAGCTTTCGGAGCATTATTTTTAAAATTAATCCATATTTTCACTCAATTTATTTAGAATCATGGAAACATTAAGGTTGGAAAAGACCTCTAAGATCATCAAGTCTAACCATCAATCCATTACCACCATGCCCACTAACCACATCCCTCAGTGTCACATCTATACATTTCTTAGTGCTCATTCATTTTATATGAAAGGGAGAACGCGCTGCCACTACCAACAAAAAGCAAGGTTTGAAAATGAATCCATTTATATACATAAGATCTAATCAATCTTGGTACAACTACGCAGACTATGATCACTGGAGGTTTGTAAGAACATATTCATAAAAAATGTGGAGGTTTCTCTAGGACTTCCTAATGTCCTGTGTTCATACAATGAATACTGATGCCTTATGCACTTCCAGTGATTCATAATCTTCATTACACTGGAAATACCTTAAAAATAAATAAAATTTCACATCTACAAAGAAGATACAAAAAAAAGGTGACAAATCAGGCTGCAATATTTTTGCTGGGAAGGAAAAGGCAGACGAGAGGAATTCCAGTCAGTTGTCATTTATGAAGATTTTTGGAGACAGAAAAAAAAATGCTTATTCTGCCTGCTGTGAGCATCAGACCAAGATAACTTTATCTTCTTCAAATGTTAGTACACCTTTGCAATATTCCTCCAAATTTCCTTGGCAGCTAAAGAGAGGAAAAAAAGGATGCATGAGATGTGGGAGAGAGGTGGCTCATAGAGCACATAAAACGTAAAGGAGATTTTTGAACCCTGGGCTGCCAGAAGACGTATTTTTTATGACTGAAATGATTTGTTACATTGATAAAACTACTGAGAATCTCTGTTTTTTTTATATTATGCCTGAAAATTGTATGACAAATCTTATGCTGTCTTGAAAAGTCTTAGTGCACAGGAAATATGTGCACTAATGAACAATGAAAGACTGTGTCTAAACCAAGAAAACAGGATGATTCCAGTGGGAGACATGCATGTAAAAATGTATGTAATAACATTTTTTTTTTAAAAGACAAAGATTGCAGAGGGCTCAGGATTGAAGCAGCCACATTCACCTCTGGTTCATTCTGTCACAGTTTTGTGTCAAAGCAGAACTGACATGACAACAGTTAGGCTATGGCAATCCTAAAATTTAGCTACAGAAGATCTACTCTGTGTTCAGAATAGTTTTTAACAAATATTTTTTAATATCAAATTGTAATTATTGTCCTTGTTCCAAAGATAATTTGTGTTCCTAACATTATTTTTATAAATACACTTCAAGATAAAACTTGACAGCAACAGGACTTCTTCAAATAGTGAAGAAAAGACAGAGCATCCCATCTTCAGCACTAACTGCTTCGACTTCTACTGTGAAATGACTGAGTGCACTGTTGCCACAACTCAGCCTCACTGAAACAAAAATATATGCTAATCTACTGGTCCTAATTAATGTCTTCGTTCATCAGAGACTGTATTTGAAGAAAAGTTATCCAGATTTTCAAAAACTAAAGTCACATTTTCACATACTGATGCATGTTTTCCATTTTTTTAATTTACAAATACTTTCAACTTCTGCTTAACTTCTCTTGAAAAAAAAAAAAAGAAACAATTATTCTCTTAAGAAGATGTGAATTTAAGAGTGATGCACACCATAAGACATTCTCTAGAAATCTGCAGTGCTTCATGTTAAGACTGATTTGAAAACCAACAGAAATCTGGAAACCAGTATCAGTAGCACAGTCACCCAAAAATCAGAGCACAAACTTCTGAAGTGCAATTTACTGCTCTAGGTAGAAAGCTTTATCCATTCATAATCTGTATAGTTATGTTCACAGAGGTTTAGTGGCTATCATAACCACAATAAAATAGCAGTTACAAATAGACTAAGGTGGAAAATGAGAGTTACTGGAAGTGATAAATGTATTATAAATTATATTAAACTATTCCCAATCTGTAAAATACTTCTTTGTGTGTACAGTACAAAACAAAATATTGCCAAGCATACATGAATGATTTTTTCTTAAAGAACAGGCTAATAGTTAATCGTGAGTTTTTAACATCTGAAATTGAATAAAATATAACATAAAAGTCACAATGTGACAGAACTCTTTTATTTTCAGGGGCTTTTAAAACGAGCAAGGAAGATCTGTGTGCGTGATAGGAATACTTTTCCAATCATCTGGAAAGAGGATCCAGCTGAAAGGAAGGAATGGATACAAAACGAGCATTTCAGAACTGTGTATGTGCAAAGTCAAGATTGTTTACAGTGCAGTGGTGGATATGAGGATGGATATTTCTCCAGGGCTATAATGTTTCCATGACTTTCGTTCTTTTCATTGTGATCTTTCCCTGAAATGTATTAAAAATCACCATGAAATATAACCAGTCTCCTACTTCTTTAAAAAGATCACAGCTGTGTTATGACAGGAATTGTTTTAGTGGAGCTGACTAGATAGCACTCACATCCTGGACTTTAATCTTGAAAGCCAGCATTCAATAGTTCAACGATTGTATTCAATTGTCAAGTTCTACATTTAATCACCGAGAACTACTTCTGGGCCATGATCTTGCTATCTGTTATGCAAAACAATGTTAGGTCTAATTGATTCTTGTGTGAGACATCACGGGCATAAAAGCGAACTTGGCTCCTTTACAAGATAAGCACAGTGACATGACATAAATTTTGTACCCAGAGATCTACTCACACTTTTCTCAGGCTCTATAAATTTTGCTTAGGATATGAAAAAGAACTCTTTTAAATAAAGCTAAAAAGAAAAAAAAAGTACTGTCTAGATACTACTCATGGAAGAGTGAGGCTCACTTAGGAAATACAGGAGTAGGAATTCAGTGGTGCTTTCAGTCCCTTACTTTACACATTAAATCACAAAAAGGAATTCCAGATAGCAAGTGAAAATTGTTAGTATATGCAGTATTTCTGAGAGGCTGCCATATAAGACGAGTGTAAATTATTATGAAGTGCTGTTCAATAATAGAATTTGTAGAAAATTCTGAATGTACCACTGATACTATCATTTTTATATCATTGAGAAAACTAATTTTCATTATTATTCAATTGTTTTCTTAGTCGAATAGCTGTTAAAAAAAAAGAAATGAACTTGTTTTAAAAAATGAATGCATGCAGTCTGTGGTCAAACCAACTCCCAGTGACAAAAAATGTAAGACTGACTTAGTTCATGATTTATCTTCTACATAGTTATACTGAAGTGCATGAATCCTTCAGCAAATAGAACAGATTCAAGAAATCCTTGGCTATAAACTGTCGGATTTACTGAAGTTTAAATGAACCTTTAAGGAGAATGTTTCTCACTCATTTCTTGGCTTCTGGACAACTGTAACCACAGTAAACTGCCAGTTACTGGCAAAAATGTATGCAGTGATAAATGAATGTAGTTTGGACTTCATAGAAGATTTAGTGGTTGCCAATACACAATAAAATAATTATTGTAACAAATTAATATTGCAACATCAGATGTACTGTTTTGGTTGTAAAAGATTCTTCCATGCACTGATTTCTCTAACGGCAGTCAGAATAATCTGCATAGTTAAAATAGTGAACTTTGCATTAACTTCATAATATGGAAAATGAAAGAATTTGGTAAATTCAACATATTTGTTATTTCCATGTAACATCCTCAGATTTCAAGAGAAAGATGATAAAAAATTGACTACAAACATCATAATAAAATAAATAAATAATATCAGTGTTACATAGTCCATGTCCATGGAGAATTTTTGGAATCTTTGTATAGCTTAGTTCTAGCTCAACTTAAATGGCAATATCTATTTTTTGCGTGTGTTCTGCCTATTGCTCTGAGATTCCTTTTTGCTACAAAAATCTTATTTAACTGCACTGGAAATCCTACTGCCATGCCACTACTGACTCAGCCTGGGCTCACAGGGTATAATGTGGAAAGTCAGGGTCTACTCAGAGAGCCCAGATAACACCACTGTTTTCACTCTGAGATTCAATACTCAAAGCATAATGAAACGGAACCCACACACAAAATCTGGTCCCAGTGGAATAAATAGTAAATATCCCATTTGTTGCAATGAGGTGACTTCACACTGTGTAATTTTCTACTTCTAGAGCACAAGGAACACATCATTGATAAAGAACTTGACTCAGTATTTTTGAGATTCAAAGCAGGCTCTACAAGATAAACAAATGAGAATGCTTACTTTAACCTCAGAAAAGCAGAATGCAAACTGAGCTTCAAAGATGCTATGTCCTCATAAACGGAAATAAATGAATTATAAATTGGTAGATGTATTCTCTGAAGTATGTCCCCATCCTTACCTGCATTTCTTGGCAAAAAGAAGCAGTTGGTCCAAAAATAATCTGACACTGCTCATCTGCAGTGTATGTCATCCCTGGGAGCTTGGAGGGAATAATCACAGAATTGAGGCTTTGAGGATTTGTCTGTAGCAGACAGTTACTGGCCTTTGACCTGGCAATATACAGAGATTCATATGCTGAGCAATCTGAAAGAGCTTGATTGTCATGCTGACTTATACATGCATTAGATGTTCTACATTAGAGGAATACGGACTCACGATTTCTTTTTATTTTTTTCATAAGAATTAAATTGTCATTCAGAGAAATGACTCCACATAAATTAATGTCTGCTCTGTTGAAAGAAGATAATGGTGTTCTGATTTGTGTATTTGCAGAAAAATTATCAGAAGTACTAGGAATTTCAGGAATATTCTGAATAGCATTTTAGTGTTAACGTTACTTAACTGATTATGGCTTGGATAGAAATTGAAACAGCTATTTAACAAGTGGAATATTGATAATGCACAGACAGTTTTGCAGCTTGTTTTTCACATCCACTAATATTTTAAACTAATAATTTCAGTTTATATACATATACATATTCAAAAATGCATACATTTCTGAGCCAGTAGACAGAATTTTAACATTTCTCAACAACCGAAGAAAAAAAGATTTGAAAATGCCTAAACCTATTTAATGCATCAGATCACGGACATATGATATCTGCTGAGATTCAGTATAAATTCAGACTTCAAATATAATTTCAATTAACTATTTCAGAATCATAAAGCAGGCTTCAGGACTGCTTAACTGTTTTAAGTAAATTCCAAATAGATATATCTATGAATTTAAGATTCTATTTTGAGAGATAAGAGTGAAAATGAATTTTTAATTTGTTTTCTAGGCATACTACTCTCTATCAAATATCTCCCAGTAAATTAAAGGAATTACTGTAATTAAATTGCATAGCAGTGAATGGCACAACACAAATCATAAAATCTATGCAATGTTTAGAAGTTGTTTTCTGTCCAGCCTTATTCAATGTATACTATATTAAAATACTTTAATGTTTTTTAAAATGAACTTTTATGCATATATATATACAAACACATTCAAAAAATGAGCATATAAGAGTATAAATAATTGCCAACAATAGTTAAATTTTAATCTGCCAAATAATATCTAGTGCATATTTCAAGTTATTCTGATGGACCTGTAAGTGGAAGTTCCTTTTCAATCTCCCAATGAAAGGTTGAAATTTTTTTCAGGTTACTCACTGCAACTATTTGTAAAATATACATGATATGAGTTATTTTTGTTGAAAGATATACCTGAGAAATCTTTCCAGATCTTCCTTGCTGCAGCGGGACCATGAAACATCACCAAGATTCTGTCCTTTAATCCACTCTCCAGACATGATATGGAGACCATCTGCACAGGATGGGTGGTCATTGTCGTGGTTTATTCCCATGCTGAATTTTTGAGTTTTTAAAAGCAAAACAGAACACAAAAAATAACAAGTTGTTTTCAGAAATGTTTGCTAGTTAAAATCCTTATAAGAGACTAAGAGAAACTCATTTTCTCCATTACATTTTTCACAGAAGTACACAGAATCATATCTGAAGGATTAGACTACCACTGAAAAGTCAAAAACGAAGTTTCATTATTTGTTTAGAAATACTATGTTCTAATCAGCCACTAAATACATATTTTGGACAGCTTTTTAAAATTCAGAACTGAACAAGTATGTTCCAGTTGTACTTTTCTTGATAATAACCAAAGCACTGGAAACTACTTTTTAAGATCAGTGAATTCTACTTATATTTACACTTTGACTTGATCTTAATTCTGTGGTTATTCCACAGGGAATTGGTCTGTTGAAATTTTAGAGAACAATAAAATACTTACCAGTTTATTAGTATTGCATCTAAAGAAAAATCATCTAATTGTGTTTTCAATGACTGCTCTTAGAAACAACGTTGATGGATTTATATTCATTCAATTTATAACACTATGAATTTATTTAACACCATTTATGATGTTTTGGTTTTTAATAATATTTTAAAGACTTGGCAGCCATGTACCACCTTCGTAAGTTCTCAGATAAGGCACCGCAAAGCAATGAAAAATTCAACTAAAAAACTCTACTAAAAATCTATTTCAAAATGTTCCTGTTGCTAAAGTAAAGACTCATTATCACTCTCACTGAAAACAGGTAACCACTGAGGGAAAAGACACTTTAAAAAAAAGAAAAAAAAAAAGTTTTTTAAAACTTTAAGAAGGAGCTAAGAGCAAACATTCTTCTCCAACATTAGGAGAAATAAATAAAATACTTCCAGTTGTTTTTAAAAATAAGCATGAGACTACTCTTTAGACCACTGAATTCAGATTCAAGCTGGTGCTTGAATTTTGCACCCCTAATCTGCCCTGCAGAAAAACAAAACTTTCTAGTGCACAAAGCTTTACACCTTGTATTCATTCCCTCAGCTGAAGAGCAGACAGAAAACACAAAGCTGAGAGGTTTGTCACTTCAGTAGAAAGCTAGAATGCATTGTGCTTATCATATTTCACCATAAGGCAATGGCCAAAGGGCAAAAAAAAAAAAAAAAAAAAAAAAAATCATGTCACTACCTCACTTTCCATCTTTACACTGTTCCCAAACTCTATTGACTAGATGAAATTTTACATGAATTCTGGAAGCTGCATTACCACGTTTTCCTTAAGGAAATGAATTTAGCATCATAGAATCATAGAATCACAGAATCATGAAGGTTGGACAAGACCTCTAAGATCATCTAGCCTAACCATACACCTAATACCAATATTGCCCACTAACCATGTCCCTGAGTACCACATCTCCACATTTCTTGAACACTTCAAGAGATGGTGACGCCATCACTTCCCTGGGCAGGCTGTTCCAGCGTTCAACCACTCTCTCAGAGAAGAAATCCCCTGTAGAGGATATAAAACCCACGTAGGGCTTTTTTATGCTTATTAGAGTCTCTCTGTAATTAGTTATATAAGAGTTGTATATCTATAATTAGTACTTATCAAAGTACACTGTAATTTAGAGCACTGGATTAGCTGTTTCTGCATTGATGGAATAATTTTTTTAGTAGTAAACAGTGTAACTGAGGTAAACAAAACTGTTTTACTATCAAGAGACACTCTAAGGAAATGCTCTGGTATTTTCCTTACGCCCTTCTTACATATGATTATTACTTTTTATATATGAGAGCTGCATTGAAAGTACAGTCTCCTATTTTATTATGTAGACCCATACATCAGAGGCAGATGGTGGTGTTATGGCAGTAGAGGGTGAATCTTTCCATCAATATTCTGTTACATCTTGTTGCTGTTTGACAGATGACAGCAGAGGGGCAGTCTGACAAAACGGTGTCTGACATGAAAGTGCAGATGGATCACAGGTGAGTCTTTGAAGTCCTCCATGTGGAAAAAATGGCACCCAATGACACTGATCATTTGTTGAACATTTATGGAGACCAAACAGTGGATGTGAGCACAGTGAGGCTGTGGGTGGGGCTCTTCAGCAGTGCTGACAGTGACAGTGAGTCACCTCTGTTGCTACAGAATTTATCACTGCAGGATGTTTCTTCATGGTCAGTAAAAATGCATACCTAACAGTGATGATGGTGTTGACAAAACAG
Organism: Tragopan temminckii; assembly: GCA_028571105.1. NCBI lineage: Eukaryota > Metazoa > Chordata > Aves > Galliformes > Phasianidae > Tragopan > Tragopan temminckii. Next base: position 35,174,162 of record JAOWBP010004700.1, read on the forward strand.
TATTTCGTAGCTGAGAATCTGCTCTACCAAATAGTGTTATTGTGTCTGTATCTGTTGTAGTTTCCATGGAAATAAATAAGTAGCATTATTTTCAGGGCAACACATCTATCATGTCTTACATATGGAGTTTGTGATGCCTGTAAGTGACCTGTTCATCTAATCTCACTTCCTGGAAAAGTTATTGAGAAGATTGCCCTGGGGAATTTTGAAAATCAGATAAAGAACAAAGCTATTAGCAGGTATATCAATACTGGATAATCAAGGGAAAGTCCTGCCTTAGTAATTTGATCTCCGCCTAGAATACCTGGTGAATGAAAGAAAGGCAAAATATGTTATTTTCCTAGACTTCAGTAATGCCTTTGACACTGTCTGTCAAATCATCCTTCTGGACACACTGTCCAACTGTGAGATCAACAGGTTATGCTACGCTAGGTGGTGAAATGGTCGAAGGCAGAGCTTAAAATAATCTGGTGGCTGGTCAGGAGCAGCGTTCCTCAGGATGCAGTTCCAGGGCCAGTTCAACATTCTTCTCAAAGAGAAGAGAAGACTGTAATGTACTTCCAGTAGCTTTGCAGGTAACAAAAAACAGGGAGATGTTGTTGGCTCTCTGGAGGGATAAGAGGCCTTCTAAGAAGTATCTAGAAACAGTGACGCACTAGGCAATCAGCAATGGCATGAAGTTCAAGAAAAATTCTAGTGCTGCACCAGGATGCAATAGTGCTGCACACAGGTACAGACTGGGAGATGGATGACTGTGGAAGAGCTCAGCAGAAAGAGACCTGGGGGTGCTGGTGGAAGCAG
>JAOWBP010004700.1:35183611-35211461 GCA_028571105.1 Tragopan temminckii
TCTCGCAGCTCTTCTTAATTTAAAGGCAGGTTTCAGATCCTGGTTCACCATTCAGTGTTTAGGGACTCAATTTATCACGACATTGTCAGTTTTCGTGAAACTAAGATTGTTCTCAAAGAATCTGCACCAAATGTGAAGTGGGGCTAATGCGCATTGCGCTGTTCTTGTGCATGCATCCTGTCATAGTATCACATTTAAGTAACTGAAATGAGCAGTAATTCACGTGGCAGTTTGTTAGTGGATACTGCACAAACCTTAGTACCAGCAGATGGAGGACAACAGATGTTTTCTCATTCTCATCATGATTAGGCTACAAAATTAATCTGGGAGGACTGCTTGTTGAAGCAACTGCTCACACATTTGAATTTCTCTTTTCTACCTTTCCACTGTAGTAGTGAAGATCTTGAGTCTCTGAGACATACTTATTTTGCATGTTGATCTTGGGCTGGGGCAATCCCAGGTATATATATACTGAAAATCTCCTTGAGAGCAGCCCTGCGGAGAAGGACTTGGTGGTCCTGGTAGACAAGAAGCTGGTAGTGAGCCAGCAGTGTGCGCTTGCAGTCCAGAAGGACAGCTGTATCCTAGTCTGCATAAAAAGGGTGGCCAGCAGGAAGAAGGAGGTGATTGTTCCGCTCTATTCAGCTCTTGTGAGGTCCCAACTGGAGTATTGTGTCCAGGCCTGGGGTCCCCAGCTCAAGAGATCTTGCAATGGGTCCAGAGGACAATCACTAAGATGATCAGAGGGCTGGAGAATATCTCCTATGAAGAAAAGTTTAGGGAACTGAGCTTATTTAGCTTGGAGAAAAGGTTTCATGGAAACCTCACTGTGGCCTTCCACTACTTGAAGGGAGCATATAAACAGGAGTGGAAATGGCTGTTTATGAGGGTGGATAATGATAGGACAAGGGAGAATGGTTTTAAACTGTGACAGGGGTGGTTTAGGTTAGATATTAGGAAGAAGTTTTTTCGCTCAGAGGGTGGTGACACAATGGAACAGGTTGTCCCTGGAGACATTCAAGGCCAGGCTAGATGTGGCTCTGTGCAGCCTGGTCTAGTGGTTGGTGACCCTGCCCACAGCAGGGAGGTTCAAACTAGATGATCTTTAAGATCCTTTTCAACCCAGGCTATTCTATGATTCTATGATTCTATAAAATAATCTTCGTGATTATTTTGATTGTTTCCAAAAAATGCATCACTATTTTTCAACGTCTTGAACAATTTCACAGGTAGAAAAGCAATGTTGAATCCCTGTCCTTACAACTATAATCCTAACTCTTCTTCAATCATTACAATTGGAAGTAAGAATATTTTCCATAAACCTGAAGACAACAAAATAGAAATTGAAAGCCGGGCACTTAAGCATCACATTTTTGAAGTTTATTTGGATATCGGATGGGTGTAAATACAGACTTTGGTCAGATTAAATGGCAAAACTTCTACATCATGAAAGCATGTAATCAAACAAAGATTAAAAACTGTAAGAAATAACGTGCAACTGGAGTACAACTGAGTAGCTTTCTGAAGTGAGTTTTGAGGAGGTGATTCATCTCACCAACTCCAGTGGAATAAGCTACCAGTGCTGCAAGTGAAAAGCCTGCCAAGATGCTGCATTTATCTTATGCAAAAACAACGTAACCTTTCCTGCTTTCTGTCTGGCTTTTTCTGTCTGCTTTTATGGATTCCACAAACTAAATTTCAGTAGTAAATGGGCATAATATTGACCTGTCATGATCTCAATAAAAGTCTTCCTCACAGTTCTCTCTCCACTATCTTGTGAAGTGGATGCAAGCAATCAGTGTGCAAGACCCAGCTGTACAAAGCTCTGCTTTTTCACACCCTCATCACGTTGCCTAAGGCAAAGAGCAATGATATCACAGGGAAAATTAACTTGTATCAGATGCAGAATATTGCATCTATCAGCGCCAAAATATTAATGTGAGAGATGAACTAGATCCTCAGATCTCACAGGAATATTAATGTCATCTGTGGTATGAACATGAAGGGATTTCCTCAATATACAATTACAAAGACAATTCTTATTTTACTAGGTCAGTTCTTGCCAGTTTTAAAACACGTTGTGATAATCTACAGATTTGTACTCTTCATAAAATGCCTCAGAAATTAAAGATTTTACTTATGAAGTAAAACCTTTAACATGCATATTGGTGTCCTGCTTGAAGCAGGTTTTAAAACTATAGATCAAAGTCAGTATCGTGATTCTAACAATGTTATCAAGTCTTAATTGTAGCTGAAAAACAACAGAAATTAAACTCTGTAGTTCTTAATAAAGCTTAAGCAACTTTTCAAACTGCTTTCAAGTTCAGAATTTTAGTTATTCAGTTCTCAGTGTTGAAAGACTTGGATTTTTTTTGAAAAAAAAAAAAAAAAGATACTTTGCCAAAATGCAGCTAAGAGAAGGCAACTGATTTTCAGCTGGGAAGCCAGTGACAACATGTCCTTTATGCAAAAATTGCACATCTGTGCAAAAATCTAATCCCCCAAATGGACCCAAGTAGTGTTAATTTGTAGAACGAGAAGTTCCTATTCGTCTTCCACAAAGACACTGGAAACTCTCAAGTCATAAAATAAGTTTATAAGATTAGAATGTAAATCTCTAAACTGCAAACTGAATTTTTAAGATAAAACAGATACACAAAAATTCTACATAGGTTTCTTTGCCCACTGGCCATTCACAGAGTAAAAATATCTGAAGCTATATGGCCAGCTTTTACATTTGTGATGTGTGGCATCTGCAGAAATGTCTCAATTGTGTCTAACTATTTAAGGACTTAGATTTTGTTAGAAGTTAGATAAAAATGCTCTGGAGTACCTTATATTGTCAGTCAGCACTTCAACCTTGAGAAAAAAAGGCTCACATATTGGGATTTTTCTACGTCATGTTGAGAAATTTCCACCTCGTATCTAAGAAAACTAACCTTCAAGATACAGCCAGCCTGCACAGATGCAATACACTGTCATCACAGATAAAGGATATATCTTGTACACCTATGATAAGGTGTATTTTTCTTCAGCTACTACCAAAACATCATAAATAGATACTGTAAAATTAAGTTAAGAAAGACTTTAAAGATCATCGAGTCCAACCATGACCTAACCATACTACCCTATCTCTAACAACCTCCCCTAAATCATATCCTGAGCAGCACATCCAAGTGGTTTTTATACACATCCAGGGATGGTGACTGAACCTCCCTGGGGAGTCTATTCCAGTGCTTAACAACCCCTTCTGTAAATAAGGCTTTCCTGATAACCAACATAAACTTACCCTGGTGCAACTTGAGGCCATTTCCTCTCATCCTGTCACCAGTGAGAAGAGACCAGCCCCACTCTGCGACAAGCACCTTTCAGGTATTGGAAGAGAGCAATAAGGTCTCCCCTCAGCCTTCTTTTCCCCAGACTGAACAGCCCCATTCCTTCAGTCTCTCCTCATAGGGCATATTCTCCAAGCCCTTCACAAGCCTTGTTGCCCTTCTTTGGACCTGCTCCAGCACCTCCATGTCCTTTCTGTACTGAGGTGCCCAAAACTGAACACAGTACTCAAGGTGAGGCCTCACCAATGCCGAGTACAGGGGCAGGATGACTTCCCTAGTCCTGCTCACCACACCATTCCTGAGACAAGCCAGGATGCCATTGGCCTTCTTGGCCACCTGGGCACACTGCTGGCTCATATTCAGATGACTGTCCATCAGTACACCAAGGTCCCTTTCTGCCAGGCAGCTTTCCAGCCACTCCTCCCCTGTAGGGTTGCCTGGGGTTGCTGTGACCAAAATGCAGGATCCGACACTTGACCCTATTGAAACTCATACAGTTAACATTAGCCCATCAATCCAGTCTATCCAGGTCCCTTTGTAGTGCCTTTCTCCCCTCAGGCAGATCAGCACTCCTCCCAATGTGGTGTCATCTCCAAACTTACTGAGGGTGCATTCAATCCCCTCATCAAGATTGTTAATAAAGATGTTAAATAGAAGCAGCCCAAGTACCAAGCCTTGGGGGACACCGCTCATGACCGGCCGCCAACTGGATTTAAATCCACAACTCTTTGGGCCCAGCCATCCAGCGTTTCACCCAGTGGAGCCTACACCCATCCAAACTGTGGGCAGCCAGCTTCTCCATGAGGACATTTTGGGGGACAGTGTCAAAGGTCTTACTGAAGTCCAAGCAGACCACATCGACAGCCTTACGTTCATCCACTAAGCGGGTCGCCTTGTCATAGAATGAAATCAGGTTTGTCAGACAGGATCTACCATTTGTAAACACATGCTGACTGGGCCTGATCCCCCAGCTGACCTTTAATTGATTCATGATGGCTCCCGAGATTATCCATTCCATTACCTTCCTGGGCACTGAGTGAGACTGATAGATCTGTAGCTACCAGGATCATCTTTCCAGCCCTTTTTCAAGATGGGCGTCACATTTGCCACTCTCCAGTCCACCAGGACATCCCCAGTTAGCCAGGACTGCTGAAGAATGATGGTGACTGGCTTGGTAACCACATCCTCCAACTCCCTCAGCACTCTAGGGTGCAATCCATCCGACCCCATAGATTTGTGAGCATCCAGCTTTTAGAGCATGTCCAAAACCATCTCATCATGGATCATGCAGGGCTTATTCTGTTCCCCATTCCCATCTACCAGCACAAATCGTGCTTTACTGAAGACTAACATGAATTTCAGAAAAAGTAAAAACTAGCTTCTGAAAGAGTGTATTTATCTTTAATGATGAACACCTTGAGAGAATGCTGTTTAAAACTCTGTAATTTTTTAATAATCTTAAAATTCTGAAGAAGTTATTATTATCCTTTCTTCTCTTCCCATCTTACAGGGTTTTGCAATACAGACACAGAAAAACACACTGAAATATCCTCTTAAATCCACAAAAATGATGCTATCTCAGCAGAACTTACTATATTACTCTCTAGTAAATAGGTATTCACTGCACCCAAAATGAAATTGCTGATTAAAAAAATATATAAATTCTGATCTCTCTGAAGTGCATTTCTGCACAAAAGCACATATTCCTCCTAAACTCCTTGTACTGTTTTAAAATCAAACGTCATTGGAATCAGCTGTGAAACTCAGAAATCTGACAGAAGTCCCTTCAATAGCCACAGTTTTCTGTGCAGCTGTGCAGATTTAAGTGACTATTTCTTCACAAGCCAAATTAAATCAAACCTCTCTGCTCTTTCACCTTACTGAACATATCAACAGTCTGTAGGCACATACTTTTACATCACTCATAGAATCCACCTGTTTTGCTTTTGTCAGTTTCCAGAAAAGTCAGTGTGTGTTTCCCATTTGATTTCCATAAGAATTCGGTAAAACAAATAAACTAATTATCAAACACTGAAATTATGTGTGCAAATCCCTTTCCTCTCCCCTAGAAACTCTTGCTGGGATTCTGATTGGGCACCATCCGTATTAATGAAAAATGTGTGCCTATATACTAAAAAGCATTCTGGAAAAAAGGGGAAAGCCCAGCAGAAAAACACCGCTGGCTACCTACTTTATCATCTGAATTTCTCCAGTGCTGATAGGATCACTCAGTATTAGAACAGGCTGTGCATACTTTTCTGAGAAAATTGTAATGTGTTGAAGGAAGCCACAGCAAAGAGAATGGTTGGCTGTTGCCTCTAGTGACTTACTTAAAAGAGCAAACTAGAGATCTTCTATTAACATCAAGAAATTATAAAAAGCCACTTCATATTTTTATTCTAGACATGGAAGCAAAGAGAATTATCTATCATTCATGAAGTTACAGGTTTTCTTACAAATTTATCTTCAGTATTAAAGTCGGATTCAACTAAAACTCAGCTTGATCAATAAAATCTGATTTTCTATATGTCAAACTCAGCACACATTTTGCAGTTCTCATTATACCACCTTAATTATCAGTGCCTAAGTTCTCTATTGTTGAAAAAAATCAATGAAATATGAGAAAGTCTAGTAGAACTATTGTAATTTCCCTTTGTATTATAGATTATAGTTCTACAGATCAAGTAAAGCCCCATAGGTATTTAAGACTTCATAAAACACAAACTTTAACATCGAATCATAGAATCCTTAGAATTGGAAGGGACCTCTGAGGGCCACCTAGTCCAACTCTCCTGCAGTGAACAGGGACACCCCAGCTAGATCAGGTAGCCCAGGGCCTTATCCAGCCTCGTCTTGAAAGTATCCAGGGACTTGGCATCAACCACCAGCACTAGTCAACCTGTTCCACTGCCTCACCACCTTCATTTTAAAAGATTTTTTCCTTATATGTAACCCAAATCTACCCTTCCTGGGCGTGAAGTCATTTCCCCTTGTTCTGTCACCACAAACTCTGCTAAAGAGTCTGTCCTTTCTTACAGTTACCTTGGTAGTACAAATCCACCATCTTAGACTTCTCTGTAATATATTTATCTGTTCTTGTCATTAATTAATGTAGTTTCAATATAACTGCTGATTGGCTTACATGGTTACCATTTAAAAATTGTCTCAGATTCTCTTCTCAGAGTTGGAAATCTTTTCTGAATTTATTTATTCATGGTCATTATTTTAGACACATCTGATTCTGGCATTCGTTTACATCTCGGCCAGCTTTCCAAGCTCCTTGATACTTACTCTTTTGTTTTTATAAAAGCCAATCATACTGTACTACAGTTTCTGCTGTATGAAGATAAACACACTTGCCTTTAATTGTTGCTTGACTAAACAGGTTTACTGCTATAATTATCCTTGTAGCCACCATTGAACTCTTTACTCTGAGCATCAGTAAACAGAACTGGAAGTCACTTTGCAGCTCTCATTTCATTATAGCTGTGTGAAATGAGAATAAATTTTCTCCGTCACCACTAAATATAGATAATCAACTACAGGTTCCTTTCATACCCACATCATGCCCGATAGCTCACAATGGTTCTGTGATCAGCAAACATACACAATCATTTCCTTTTCCCATTCACTGCCAGCTAAGTCATCAATCTTAAGAGAAAATCTGCAAATGTAGTCACACTTGAAGCTGTCTACACCAACCAGCCTTTGGTTTATGTAATTCTCCTGTGCCTCCCAGCTCTGAACTTACCACTAGAACAGTCAAGTCCACACATGCTGCCTACAATCTTTTCTCCTGTTCAAAACCATGTTCCTCCTGACTAGGACTGGCCAAAAGGTTCCAGCATCCTTTTTTTTCCCCTTGAAAAATACTGCATCAAGGAAAAAAAAATGTTGTTTGTGATTAAATACTTTTATTATGATCAAAGTGAAAAACAGGCAAAATTTCCTGGAATCCTCTCCCTCACATTGCTGGTTACATTTGTGAGAGTGGGACTTCAGAACAATCGTACCATGAAAATGAAGTCTCCAACTAAAGTGGGAAAGCACAGAACAGTGAGCAAACATAACAGGAATATTAGAAATAACATAATTCCTAACATTTGTTACTTTCAATTTGTTATTTAAAAGTCACTTTTACATCTGACATACTATTTTTTTAAAAGTACTCTTTTTTTACCCTCTCAATTTCCTTCGTCTAACCACTCTTGTCAGGTAGTCTTTTACAGTACTTCCTTTTTCCGTGCTGTAAGGCATTCAACATGTTACTATCTAGATACAGTGGTGAAAATTAAGTTTGTCCTAGGTAATGTGCCAGCAGGTTCTACACAACATCATAAGCTTTCATAGATTCTTTGAGGAAAAAAAAAAAAAAGAAAAAAAAAGAGGAAAAAAAAACACACACACACACACAAACTTTATGAAGAGTTTTACTGAAATTAAACAGATGTTATTCTTTTCACAGATTTACTGCTTCAATAGCACATTGTAAATGGACTCCACTGTACATTCTATTTTGGCAGCAATTTCCAATAAGTCTAGTTGGACTGCAGTTTGCTTTAGTCAAATTAGTTGTGTCAAAACACAGGAATAGGCTCAGTGCTTTAAAACTCAGAACGCATCCCAAACTCTTTTAAGCCTTGCTTTAAGGCATAGCATAGTTTCAACATAGAAAAAAAAATTGCAAAAGCACTACTGCACTTGAATTTCAAAATAATAAACGGTAAAAGGTAAATAGGACTCTCTTGTTGAGAGAAACCTTATAGCTCTTAATACGACTTATTCTGGAATAACTACAGAGTCCTTTATAAACAATTGCTACCCTACACAGACAGTCCCTTGTACAAGTTGAATGTATGCTGTTCTTTCTCTCCATAAAGACAAGTCTAAATCTATTTCAGTTTGAGGTAACTGAAGTATCTTTAGTAATAACTCATTGAAAACTACTACCATGAGGCAATTCAAAGTGCAGTTTTCAAATTTTTCAAATAACATCAAATGAGTAATAATAATATGAATTACAAGCTTCTGAGGCTAAATGTGCCACTCTTGCTACACAGTCTATTTTTCTAAAAACTAGATAGCAACCAAAAAACCTGTGTCTAAATATAGGTAACATAATTCTGTTGTGCCCCGTGATGATTTGTGCTACAAAGGAAGAGGGCCAACAGGAGCCCAGGCATCTTTACTGAAGCTGGAGGAGGGTCTGTCTTGGCTGGGACAGAGTTAGTTTTCTTCATAGTAGGTGGCATGGTGTTATGCTCTGGATTTTTTATGAAAATAATGGTGAAAGAACCCTGATATTTTAGTAGTAAAACAGCAGTATTTACACAGTGACAAGGACTTTTCTATTTCTCCAGCTGCCCTTTCACTGGAGGCTGGGGTTATACAAAAAGTTGGAATGGACACAGTTGGAACTGCTGACCCAAACTGATGAGAGGCATATCCATACGAACACTTCCTCCGCAATAAAGGCTGAGTGAAATGAGGGAGGGAAGGATATTATTCTGAGTTATCTCGCTTGTCTTCCCAAGCAACTGTTAGGCATGATGAACTCTGCTTTCATGGACGTGGTTGAACATCTACCTGCTGATGAGAAAGGGTGAATGAATTTCTCCTTTTGCTTTGCTTATGTTGACAGCACTCATTTCACCTGGTAAACTGACTTTAAAGGAGAAGTAGACAGGGATTCACAATGGAGAAATCATGCTTGAACCGTCTGGTTGCCTTCTGAGATGTCATGACTGGCTGGGTAGATAAGGGGAGAGCAGTGGACTTTGCCTTTTAGCAAGGCTTTTGACACTGTCTCCATTAACACACTTGTAGCTAAGCTTAGGCAATGTGGGATAGATTAATGAACAGAGAAGTGGACTGAAAACTGACTGGCAGAACTAAGAGGGTTATGATCTACAGTGCAGTCTAGTTGGAGACTGTAACTAGCCGTGTTTCCCAGAGATTGGTGCTGGATCTGACCTTGTTTATCATCTTCATCAGTGACCTGGATGAAGGGATAGAGTACACCCTCAGCAAGTTTGCTGATGATACAAAGCTATGAGGAGCTGGCCCTTGCTGAATGATGTGAGAACCCTCTCCACACAACTCTCCAGTCAATCCTACACCTGGGGAGGAATAACTGCTCACACTGCTGCAAGTTAGGGGCTGACCTGCTGGAAAGGAATTCTTCAGAGGAGGATCTGAGTGTCCTGGTGGACAACAGGTTGGCCGTAAGCCAGCAGTGTGCTCTTGTTGCCTAGAAGGCCAATGATACTCCGGGGTGCGTTAAAATGGGTGTGGCCAACAGGGTGAGGGAGGTGATCCTCCCTCTCTACTCTGTCCTGAGAAGGCCACATAAGTACTGTCCGCAGTTCAAGAAAGACAGAGAACACCTAGAGAGAGTTCAGCAGAGCAGTACAAAGATCATGAGGGGTCTGCAGCACCTCTCTTCTGAGGAAAGGCTGATAGACCTGAGAATGAGAGGAGCAGACTGAGGGGGAATCTTATAAACATTTACAAATATCTGAGGGGTGGGTGTCAAGTGGATGGGGCCTGGTTCTTTTTGGTTGTGCTCAGAGACAGGACAAGGGGCAACAGGCACAAAATGAAACATGAGGAGTTCCATCTTACCACGAGAAAGAACTTTAAACTTTGTGCGTGACAGAGAACTGGAACAAGCTTCCCAGTGAGGCTGGGGAGCCTTCTTTGGAGATATTCAAAACCTACCTGGATGCATTCCTCTGCAACATACTCTACAGAACTTGATTTATCACGGCATTTGGACTAGATGTTCTCCAGAACTCCCTTCCAAACCCTACAATTATCTGATTCTGTGATTCTGTAATTCTGTGTGATTCTGTAAGTTTTCTCACTTCTTCCTTTCCAATTCTCTGTCCCATCTCACTGGGGCAAGAGAGCAAGTGACTGTGTGGTGCTTAGCTGCCTGCTGGGGTTAAACTACAAGAAGGTCTCATGGAGATCATTCACATCAATTCATTTTAGTGCTACCCAACATCATATGAAATACATGTATGAATAATTATCAGCAGGAACCTCATGAAATCCAGCAAGAGAGCATGCCAATTTTAGCCCTTGGGATAGATTCGCTCTTGTTCTGGTAATAAGAGCTGGTCTACACTAATGCCTATCATCACTACCTTATCACTTGTCATGGAAGGAGCATGTAGTTGGCTATGGTTGTACTAAGTTGATACTATCCTGATCTCTAAATTCCAGTCCAATTCTATTTATTTTGTCCTCTGCCTTTCTCTGAGGTTTTCAATTCTAATCTTGTTCTGTGACTGACTTGAAACATAACTTTGGCCAAGAAATTTGTGCTTATGTATTCTTAATTCAGTTTACAGAGTGCATGTGTACATGCTGAGTAACAGCAACCACAGACTTTCAAAACTAGTGGCTATATTTTAAAATTTTGACATAAGTCATACTTTAAAGTCTTGCTTTCCACAGCAACATCTACAAAACAGCCAACTTTAGTCACATGTAAATGTATATACATGAAGAATGTTTGGCAGAAGCATAAATACTGTCTTTTCTTCCTGTTATGTTACACATTAGGTTGTAACACATTTTACATGTTAGGGTGGATATTAGGAAACACTTCTTACAGAAAGGGTTGTTAAGCACTGGAATAGGCTCCCCAGGAAGGTGGTTGAGTCACCATCCCTGGATGTGTTTAAAAACCATTTGGATGTGGTGCTCGGGGACATGATTTAGATGAGGGTTGTTAGGGTAGTATGGTTAGGTCATGGTTGGACTTGATGAACTTTAAGGTCTTTTCCAACCTGAGTGATTCTATGATTCTACGATTCTGTGATTCTATGATACACACCTAACTAATTACTGTATAAATTTTTTTTTTCCTTATTCTTTCTTTTTTTACTAGACTGCAGCTACACAGATTTGAGATACATCAGACGTATTTCCCCACTACTATATATTTTTTTTGTCTGTCAAATGCTTACATTCTATCTCTCTCTTACAGAGGGAAAAGTGTGAAAATAAAAAAGAGGAAAGAGAGTGAGGAACTATATAATATAAGGAAAACGTGCATTTTGAGTTCACAGTACATGAAACTCCATTTACTTTCAAATACACTGTTACATTTTCACTGATAAAAAGTATTCCATAGATACCATTAAAACTGTAAATTTAAAATTATTAATACCTAAGGATTTATACGTAGAAATAAAAAAAAAAAACCCACTAAGAAATGCAGACTTACCATGGGCATATGCTCTTGATTATTTTCCTTATCCACAACTCAAAGTTCATGAGGCATAGAAAGTCCACTGCATTTTTTGAGTGATTTAATTTTATAATCCAGATAGCGTTTCTAATCCATTTGCTACAAGTCATTGTTTAAAACATGAAGTTTTTACATTACATTTGTGATATGATTATCATATTTAAAACCTGTTTTCAAAAGGCAATGTGTTCATAGAATCATAGAATGCTTTGGATAGACCTGAAAGAGCACCTATTTTCAACTCCCTGCCATGGGCAGAGACACCTTCCACTAGACCAGATTGCCCAAACTTTCCCCCCCCCCGCCCCCCAACCTGGCCTTAAACACTTCCAAGGATGGGGAATCCACAGTTTCTCTGGGCAACCCTTTCCAGTGCTTCACCATCTTCCCAGTAAAGAAATTCCTCCTAAAATGTAATGTATCTACTTATCCTAGAAGAGAATCTCTTCTCATCTTTCTTGTAGATCAATTTTAGGTACTGGAAGGCCACTATAAACTTTCCCTGGAACCTTCTCCACGCTGAACAAGCTCTGCTTCCTAGACCTGTCTTCATAGGAGAGTTACTCCAGCCCTCTCATCACTTTTGTCATCTTTCTCTGAAACTGCTCTAACAGGTTCCGGCCCTTCTTATCATGAGGACCGCAGAGCTGAATGCAGTAGTTCTTGTGGGGCGTCATGAGAGTAGAACACAGGGAAACAATCTTCTTCCACACCCTTCTGGTCACTCCTCATTTGATGGAGATCAGTTGGTCTTCTGGACTGCAAGTGCACACTGGTTGCTCATGGAGAGCTTGTCATCCACTGAAATCCACCAGAACCCCCAGGCCCCCAGGTCCTTCTATGCAGATCTGTTTTCAATCCACTCATCATCCACTCTGTCGTCATGTCTGGGATTGCTCCAATCAAGGTGCACTGGACTTTGCTTGACTTCATGAGGTTTGCATTTCTGAAGTGTCAGCTGCACCATTCAGCTTGGTGTTGCCTGCAAAATCACTGAGGGCACACTGGAGAATCCACTGTCTGTCTCATCAATTAAGATATCAAACAGAACCTGTTCCAGTAAGAACCCATGAAGAACATCACTTGTCACTGATCTCCACCTAGACATTGAGCCATTGACCACAACCCTTCAGATATGACCATCTAATCAATTCATTATCAACTGAGTCATCCACCCTTCAAATCCATGTGTCTCCAGTTTACAGACAAGGATGTTATGTGGGACCACAAGCTTTACATAAGTCAAGGCAGATGACATCCTTGTCCACGAATGCTATCATTATGACATAGAAGAGATACTGAAAAAATTTACTTAAACTAGCTTAAATTCCAAAACTACTGTATTTGCTCAGGATAAGTATGTAAGTGTTGACTAATATAACCAGGAATAAATTAAGAGGCCTATTGTCAAGCCAAACTTCATCACTGGTGCAGCTATCAAAATATGCACAACATCCAGAACTGTGTACAAGGCACAGTTTGTAATCACAATAAAAAAATGTTACTTTCAAGCTTAAATACGTAGCAACTATGATTATTATCACAAGAGAAAATATCATCTATTCTGCCTACCCACCACATAATAAATACCTGCTAACCAAATTATCTCTCTGACCATTTTTTTCCTTCATTCTGTAGCTCCTACTCCTTTTTTTTTTTTTTTTTTTTTAAATCACAGAACTGATTATTACAACTATTCAGATTCTGAAAGCGTTCTAATCTCCTAAATTGTTTTCCTTCTATTACAGAAGAAAGAGAAGCTCCAAGGAAAGGCTAAAAAGCCATAAAGGTTTTCTATTAAGCTAAACTGACAAACCGGTTATCTTCTGCTCACAAACCTTGCCCAACATGGAGTATTTATTATTTGTAAAGAATAAGGATACAAAATAACACCTTGAGTCTCATTCCAACAATGATTAACAGCAGGAGGGTAGCCACATATTAGTAAAGATCAGGCAAGACTTTCTCAGTTTTAGAAAGTTAAAAGACGAATGAGATTATAAGTACAGACAAGTCACTCAGTGGATGCAGGTGACCAAGTGCTGTTGTAACCCTCAACACAGAGACTGTTCTGGTCAGTCTATGCTCACTATAGCAAGACACAAAACAGTGTATCCTCTTTGCCTGAACTCTGCAGATTCAGATCTGATTTCATTGAAATTTAAATCAATGCTTGTGCAGTATAATGTGACGTTATATAATCAAGATTCTGTTTATGGTTTGTAGAAAGATGTACTGTCTTTGTACAATAACAATTTTTACCCAAGAAAATAGTAAAATTAAGATAATAATAGTAATAGAATAAACTGAGCTGGAGTTAGTAAAAAGAAGGCAACCTAGAGGGCAATGTTTGTGCAAAACTCATGAACTCGCACTTACTTTACTCCTGTAAATATTTTGCTTCCATGAAAAACTTACTTTTAAGTAGAAATCCATTTATTTAAAGTGGAATTCATAATTCTATTAAAAGAACATAAAAATTGTATATATTGGCAGCTCTAACCAAAAAAGCTTCTGATTCTGAAAAAAAACTTTTTCACAGTTCTTCTGACTTTCAGGTTTCATATTTTTAAGTTTTTATCACCCCTTAAATGGGCTATCTAATTATTTTCATCATTTTTATCATTATCCCAATTCCATGTAGTATTCAAGGTATGTTAATAATATGGCAACTCAAAGGGGTCTTCAGTTTAACAGTAACACAACAATCAGATTTGATTGTGGTTCAAGAACAGTTTCCAAAATAACTAAAGGAAGCAGCTACCACTGCAGAAGGAAGCATCAGGCAGCTTTCAAGGAAGCTAACCCAAAGGAAAAATATGAAAGATATCAACACTGCCGACAAAGATTCTCATTTTGTCTCCCAAATAATAGCACATTAAATAGATGTTTCATCTGTTTGCATAACTTCCAACTCTATCCATGCAAACAGCAAACCACAAAGTCCCTTCACAGAAATCTTAAATAGATTCAGTAAAGTTGAGGGTTAAGTAAATAATTTCTTGTTCTCTTGCCTTTTCAATTTTTTCCACATACAGAAAACTCACACAATTTATACATCAAAGCATGAAGTACAATACCACTAAGCTGCAAAAAGCAGCTCTGAACTCCAACCAGCACATCAGGAGACATTTCAAAAATCTAATGGATTAATGAATGAGGCAGATGCCTTTTGACTACAGTCTGAAATGCTCTGAAAAGCCTTATTTTATTTTTCTTTAAAAACTGTACTGGAACACATTCAACCAACCACATACGACTCATACAGGCCAATAAAATAAACTACAAGCAAACTTAAAACCAAGATATACCTCAACAAGCAGGATGCAGTCTTTATGTGTACAGTTCAAGGCAGGACTGAATAAATAAATAGCAAATTATGTCCACCATGTTATCATAAACAAATGATAAAAGATTTTAACAATTACTTCACCTTGCTCATCAAGTAAACACTATATTAAATAGAACATTGCCACTGATTTACTTTCTTGGTTTTTTGTTTTGTTTTTATTTTTTTCACAATCCCAACTTCCTTTTACAGAATAAATGCAAAAGGTTCCCCAAAGTAAGCCAAGATTTTTAAAGCTGCATTGCATATGTGCTAAGTTAAAAATTATTTACAGTGAAATGGCTTAGTCATACTCCAGATCACTTATCATCTAATGACTGTTCTGTAAATATATTCCAGATCATCTATTATATTGAAATTTTTGAAATAATTAATTTTGTGTGATAAAGACCCTTTGCAGAGTTAAATATGACTAGTGCTAGAGAAAAAAAATTATTAAAAATAAACATGGGAAGCTATCACATTTCGAAAAATCCTTGCAATTAAAGACTCTGTAGTGGTAAAGATACATTTCTTTGCATCACTTAGGTATAATATGAGTTCTTGTGGTAAGGCTAAAGACCGCTCTTCTGGAGTATGAATCAAAATGTTTTATCTTTAGCTCACGAAACAGCATCAGCCCCATTTCTTCAGTACAAGCCTGGATATAACTCCATCAGACACAGAAATGTTATTTTAAGCAGGTAAAAATATAATTGTGTACAAAAGATAAGCACAAAACTTTCCGCACCTAGCACCACGCAGGAGATGTAAACGCAAAATACCAGCAACTGTGCACCTAATCTATATTAGATACAACACCTAACCTAGTAGCAAAAAAAAAAAGACACATGAGATCTGTATTTAAATTGAGTAATGGACATAAAACATTCACATAATGGATACTGATGAGCAACCATTGTTCATGTGCTTTCACTGTAGCCACAGAGGGACAGAGGGACACACTGTAGCCACAGACAAATCCACCATGACTGCCTATAGAAAAATTTAATTTCTCCTATTCCTTAATAAAATATCTATCTACCACTCCATTATTTTGGTTTTCCCAAGGGAGTGAGACTGAAACGCACTCAAAGATTACTTAGTTTAAGGCAACACTTCACAAAACTTACTTTCATTTAAATCTACAATTTCCCAAAACTATGAACTGTAGTTCAAGTCAAGAAAATGAATTATGTTTATAAGTATAGAACTACAATTCAACAAATCAATGTATTCCATCTATAACATAAATTTGTGCTTAGGCTTTTTATACATCTGTCTAGAATTACGTGGATCCAGAACTGGTGGCTCTCAGACAAATACATAAGAATACCAGAATTTATGATCATTAATTAACACTGCTTAACAAAGTTAAAAATATATAGAAGTCATTTAACTCTATTATTTCACTCCTAACCAAAATCCATATCTAAACTTCTTCCTAACTTCGAGTAGTTTGTTGTTTCATACTTCTAAGCTTCGATTCTCCTTCTCCTTTGAGGGCAAAATAATAACAATTTTTAAATCACTTATAAACTGAAGTTCCAGCACCCTCATGAAAGAAAGAACAATTTCCAACGATTCTGCAAGAATTATTATTTTAATCAAACAGAAAATGCATTTTGGAAAAAGGTTTTTTTCTCTTTTATAAACGTAGAGAACTTGCATAAGAATACAAATAGTTAGCAGAGTTTTGCACCCTCACTCCCCTCATAGATCACTTCACAAACATTTGAGGCGAGGTCCATTTGTCACAGAGGGACAAAAGAAATCCTCTACCAATTTCATTACCCCAAACTGACCACAAGCTTGGAAGATTTAAAAACCTGCTTCAGTAATGTTAGAAGAGTTTCTTGCAGAGCTTACAACAGAAGTGTAAGATCCAGACAGATTTGTGCATTAGGAGTAAATTACAGAGTAAATTCAGCAAGACCACAATTAAACACTGTCCTAACAGTATTTGCACAAACCTGGTTTTATGTTCCCTGCAAACACTAAGAGCAAGAACTCACCCTTCATCCACTGCTGTATCTCAGAATAACAGACAGACAGCTTTTTCTTATCCCTTACACAGTCCCTTTTTTCCCATTCCCAATCTTCAGAAGAAAAGCAAAGCACTTCATATAGGAAGCAGAGCTACACCTGAGTTTCCAAGTTTATAACTTGATTATCAGATTAATCTGTGCTCACACTTGACAAAAAGAGCACCAAAGAGGTTAAACAGAGCTGAAGCACAGCTTAACATTTTATATAAAAGATGGCACTTTCCATAGCCATTACTTGGACACGGTTTCCAGCCAGCACCCCATAAGCCCAGAGAACATAAGAGGATATTTACATGGTACTGAATTACAGAAGCACATCCAGTTGTTGGAGAATAATCTGCAGAAACTAAATCACTTTACAAGCCAGTTTTAGGCACATTTCTATATTTCTGGATGCAAAACTCATTTGGAAAATAATTCTGACCAAAGTACCTGCAGACCATTCATATCACAGGCTTCCAACAAATTTTACTTCTACTTACTTCTTTGCAAACACATGTATTATTGGAAACTAATGTTACAGTATTGATTTATCACAGTAAAAATAGTATTTCTTTGCTTTTCTATGCCACTACTAGAAGTGATAGAAATAATCAAGAAGAGCAGACTGTCCAGTCCAGGAGAAGTTAATAGCAAAAGGGTAACTGAACTGCTAAAGCAGCACCTGATCTTCAATTAATATAAATATCATGTGCTATTAACTTATAAAAGTTCAACCAACGACAGTCCAGATATGCAATATAACACACAAATGCACACACTCAGCATACTTCACACTGTCTCCACTACATTGCTGATTCTGCTAAACAAGCAACAATCGACCAATCCTCAAAACTATGTCACTGAAGTCATCAGTGAGATGGTGATGATCACATGAGCAATGTGTTATCCCATAACAAAGAGGAGTGTGCATCATTCCCTCACTATGACCTACTCCTATCTCTACGTTTTCACAAAATGGCACTCATATATCCTCAGATATCAGCAATCCCACAATGACTCACAGCAGATACTTTCTGTTGTAACTTTCTGTATTTCCCAACTTTCATATTTTTTATGGTGCTACACCTTGGAAATAGTGGATATTCCAGTTTTTTTCCATCACGATCTATCAGAAACTACAAAAACAAACATCCATTCTCTAAGGTTCGAGGATTTTTTTTAAAAAAGAAAGAACACCAATTCAAAAACATAAAATCACAACTGTTGCAACATACAGAACATATGTTCACTTTAAAAATCCTGTATATTTGCTATGGAATGTACAACTGGTATGGGTAATGAGATACGGATAAAAGGTAATGAAAGAAAAGGAGAAAATGCCAATTTCTCTAACCTTAACAGTTGAAGTTGAGAGAGGCTTGGTGCAGTGTCATTCTCCCTTTTCCCTTTAAAGCAGTTATATCCAAATTATAGGATCAAAACTTTACACGGTTAATTAATGGACCTATCGAGTTTTTCTGATATGACATCTCACTACCATGCTTTGCCAAATCACCTCAATAATTTTATATTTCTTAATTAAGAGTTGAGATCTCAGAAGACTCATAATTTTAACATAAAGCTACACTGGAGATAGTATGTTTTTCTTTTCTGTCTTGGAAATATACTACAAAGGATGTATTTAGTACTGAAACTAAGCACCTGTAGAGAAAAACTGGCTATTATAAGCAGGATTGGAATCACAAATCCAACATGTCTCAGAATGGAATGATTACACAACTATAGAAGAGCTCTTAGAAGGATAAAGAAATCACTACCACATGGTATCTTGGCCCAACATCTCATATAGCATGCTACCACACTTAATATTAAAGAAAACAGAGATCATTATAACTCAAATGCAGTCATGGCCTAAATCAAAACTGATTTGTTAAACCTTGTTGCTATGTACTAACACTGCTCTTCCCATGTTTAAAAGATTTATCCTTATTATCAGTTAAGAAGAGTATCAAAGATAGAAAATAAAAAAAACAGCAAAATGCTATTTCATCCAGAAAGTTAAAGATGAAGAGCAGCAGGCTGCAGCATCAGAGCTCAAGAATGAAAATAAAAAGGTCTTAGTCCTTTCTCTTTACAGAGATCTTTGTTGTTTTGTATTTCTTCACAACAGTAATTAAACATGTTTTTCATGAAAAAAATAAAATTGAACTTTTGTTTTCAATTAACTTGCCTCTCAGATAAGATGAAGCAACGTTTATAAATAGTGCATTGATTGAACTTATATTCCAGTTGCTCCAGATGATTGCAGTCATAGCCTTGATTTTAATTATTTATGGCTTTTCTACTCTGTTTTCAGTTATGTTTTATTAGGTATTCAAGGTGAGATTAGAATGAAGAGATTTTATTGTAACAGAGAGGGGAACAAACATAAACAGATAAAGCTGTTCTGTAGGAAGATGGACGTGTGTCTAACTATCCCAAAATGGCCTCAAATGAACAACCTGTTTGCACTGCCATGTTGAAGACCAGAATTTCAAGAAGTCTGGCTGCTCTTTCCTTCCTTTTCCAATGGTCAAACTGTTAGTTACCTCCAGGAGGAGCAAACCTGACTTAGATTCAACCTGTACATTGAAAGTAAGGGCATTCTTCTAAGAGCACTATCACACTTCATCAGTTCTTCTATCAAATGCAAAAAGTCCAAAGCCCAAATTTTGGTCTAACATTTGATTTTCCCATGGTTTCTTCTGTTTTTGTTTGTTTGTTTGTTTGTTTTGTAAGAAAGCTACTTTTGAAGTAGATCAAAGTTGATTTCCATTCAGGAGTGACATTTCCACTCATGCCCTACTTAGTCCATCTATTAATACTAATGATAAACTTGTCTGTTTAAAAATACTTAAAACAGAGTAAGACATCAGTGGAAGTCAACCAAGCAAAGCTCTGGGAACCTGTGATTTCTCCATTAAGGATAATCACTGAGTACCCTCAGTCATAAATTTATTTCTGACCTCTCAGTAATGTTTATTTTCTTTAACAAACTCACAGTGCAACACCATACAGATAGTAACTTAAGTAATAATATTTTAGCATTTTAAGTAGGTATCTGAAAAAAAAAATCAGAAAAAAAAGATCAATTATTTCTTGCATTCTTTTGTCTTGAGCTAGTCCTGATTTGTTTTTTTTTGTTTTGTTTTTTTTTTTTAAAGAGGGGCTCTAAACACATAAGTTATTGCATGAATGTCATTTCTTTCATTAAGGATCCCAAAACACTGGGTGTCTACGAGCCAGAGTGGACTTTATTTTACCCTGGAAGACTCTAGGATAATTTCATTTAATTATATAATCCTTATTTTGCAATGTTTAAATATAGCCCTTGTATATCAAATGGACTGTGAATATTGCTAATATTTTCCCTTTTCTAAAAAACTGTTGGGAATACCTGTAGTTAAAGATACGTGCAGAATATTAGGACAACAGACTTTATTTCATTTTTGTTGTTCTAGTACAATTTCATTCTGCTTGTACTGAGCCAATCTCCAAAGTCAGACTATTCTCAGTGGATAGGTATAAAAAAACAAAACCTCCAGCTTTGTGGAAACTCAATTAAGTGCCTTGAATTTGAAGGTCTTGTCAGAGTATCTTGAATATCTACAGTGTTCCACATCCGTCATGTGTCATTCCACTAGTATAAATTAATACCACAAATTTTGAATCATAGAATCATAGAACTGTTGAGTTGGAAGGGACCTCCAAAGGCCATCTAATCCAACTTCCCTGCAATGAACAGTGCCACTCAAAGCTAGATCAGGTTGCTAAGAGACCTGTTCAGAATAACCTCGAATGCCTCAATGGGCCATTCAACACCTCTCTGGGCAACCTGTTTCAATGTTTCACTACTCTTCTCATAAAAAAATTTCTTCCTTATGTCCAGTCAAAATCTCTTCTCTTTAGAAACCATTTCCCTGCTAAAGAGTCTGTCCTCTTCTTTCTTATTGGCCCTGAAAGGCTGCTATAAGATCTCCCCAGAGCCTTCTCAGCCCACTCTCATACAGGAGCTTTTCCATCCCTCGGATCATTTTTGTGCCCCTTCCTACAGATCTGTGTCTCTCCTGTGCTGAGAATTCCACATCTGGATGCAGCACTCCAGGGAAGGTCTCACCAACAAAGAGCAGAGGGGCAGTATTACCTCCACTTACCTCCATCCAGACATTGAGCCATTTATCACCACCCTATGGGTGCAATCTTGCAATCCATTCCTCATACATCAAATGTTCCACCCATGAAATCCGTATCATTCCAATTTACAGAGAAGGATGTTTTGTGGGATCATTTCAAAGGCCTTTCTTAAGTCCAGATAGATGACATCAATGGCTCTTTCTTTGTCTGCTGATGAACTCATGACATCATAGATGAGCACTAGGTAGGTCAAGCAGGACCTGCCCTTGGCAAAGCCATGTGGGTCGTCTCCCATCACCTCCCTGCCTTCCATGTGCCTTAGCATAGATTCCAGGAGGATGCGTTCCATGATCTTCCCTAGCTGAAGAGGTAAGGCTGTTTCATCAGTAGTTCCCTGAGTTACCCTTTCTATCCTACTTAAAAATGGATATGACAGTGCCTTTTTTTCAGTCATTAGGGACTTTACTTGACCACCATGACTTTTCAAACATCACTGAGATTTGCTTGGCTACGACATCAACCAATATCCTCAGAACTCTTGGACACTAAATTTTACGAAAGCCCACTTTCAGCTCTTATTGGAGTCAGTCAACAAACCCCTTGGGGAAAATGCCCTCAAGTACAAGGAAGCAGAATGGAGCTGGCAGATCTTTAAAGGAGCTCTCCCTAGGGCACATGAGCTCTTCATCCCCAGGTGCAGGAAGACAGGAAAGGAAGGCAAGAGAACAGCATGTCTGACCAGAACCTGCTGTTCAAACTTGAGAGGAAAAAGAACAGCCTTTGGAAACAGAGACAGGGACCCAGTACAGAGATGCTGCTAGGCAGGGTAAGGATGGGGTCAGGAAGGCAAAGGCCTAACTGGAACTGGTCTTGGAAAGGGGTGCAAAGAACATGAAAGGCTTCTACAGGTACATAAACCCAAAAAGGAAAGTACAAGAAGGCATACCCTACTCCTCCCCCCTCCTCGCCTCGCCACTCCATGAGCAATACAGGCAATTAACAATGGACAAGGACAAGGCTGAAATATTCAACAAATTTCTTGCCTCAGTCTTTACTGACAACTGTTCTACATACAGTCCTCTAGAGGATGGTTCAGAAGGTGGGGCTGGGGAAACAATGTCCTTCCCACTGTAAGTGAAGATCAGTTTCACAACCACCTGAGGAACACGAACATCCATAAATCTATGGGTCCCTATGAAGATGCAATGAATGCACCTTGAAAACACAATGCTTGCCAGAAGCGAGAATTTATTTCCTGTAATGGTGATTAATGATTTTTTCTGAACCTTAGTGAAGTAGTACATAAGCATTTCATAAGTAAAAGAAGGAACATAGGTCTGTTTTTTACACATCCTAATTTATTTCAGTTTTATTGTGAAGTAAGGCATTACTGATCAAACTACTTGTTAAAATGTGATTATCCAATGATACTGGGCACATCCCATCACAATAAATAACTACAGGCATCCATTCTTCTCAGATACTGGCAGAATTGCTACTGACAGTTTAGCTATAGGAAATCAGTAATTATTGGTCTATAAACTCCTGACCAGACTTTGAAATACCTGCTTTTGAAAGGTAATGAGGACTAAAAAACCTGAAAAGCATCATATACTTTCCTAGACAAGGCCCTTCATTGAACTGGATTGGAGATGCAGTATGACTTAATCCCACTCAAGTCTCTGGGAAAATGCACATTAAATTCCACTCTAAGTAGCATCTGATACTAATTCTTCAAAAGACGTTTACAGAACCAGTAGATATGCCATGATCCACTTAGCATTCTTATCATCTAGTGAAATTACTGAAACACACAGACTAATTTCAAAGCTTCTGCCCTGCAAATTAACCCTGTCAGCAATGCTGTCTGTTTAGACAGATCTCCATACAAGTTTTATAACCAGCAGAACATAGCAGTGAACAGCATATTTGCATAGAGCTGCATTGTCTCGTCCCTCCTCTGTGTAACGTTTTCTGCTGTTTGCATCTCCTAACAGTCCACATATATCTCATTGATTCAGGAATGAAAAAAACCACATTTAAATCCCTGCTCTTAGCTGTTGTCTATTTATTACAGACCGCTTCAGTTAAAGGAACAGGAAAAAGGGAGAAGAATCAAAAGGAAAAAGAAGGGGTAAGGGAAAAATGATATTTTGGGGAAATCCCTACTCATCAACTCCTAGCCCTGAGTACTAATATAAGCACTTCATTGCTAAAGAAAGAGAAAAACTGACATTGAATATCTCTCTGAAATGAAGTAGGGGATAAAGAACTCATCTGCAGTGTTAACTGCTTTCTTCTGGGAAATGTAGTGAGACTACTTCAACTTCCATGCTAGCAGCAGAGTAGAACCAGTAGCCAAATTTCTTAATTCTAAGTCTACAATAAGTTTCTGCTACAGTGTGGTCTGAAAGTATCACCATTTTCAATTTGATTTATATTACTAGTTACAACTGTTCAAAAGCACTTTTTTCTTATTTCAGATATTATGGCAAAACACAAACACACCATAGAAACAACTCTTTAAATAATTAATGGTCTGGCTCTGCAGTTCATCACTTCTAAAACAGCAATCTTACTGGCATCAGCAGAACTGCTCGCATCCTGGTATTTGGCTAATGACGAACAACAAGCAGGCAGTCGGCATACAGATGGAGAATTTTTGGAAACTTCTCTATATTAATCTTCCCACAGCGCCAGCACAGAATTACCAAATGAACTCAGCAAATTGCATTCAGCTACAAAGGGATGCAAGAAGCTCTGAATGTTTTACCAAGGATTTGTAAAAGGCTGCACCATGGATCATGTGATCTCTGAGAATACAGTGAGGTCACAGGGACAGAGTTTATATACAGCCCATACATATCTCCAGTCTTTAGTTTGATCATAAAATATCAGTTATATTTCCTTCATTTCTCAAGACAGGTTGCCAAATGAAGCCACTGCTGACAGTGAGAATCTGTTTAGCTATTACCTGAAAAATACGTCTCATTTTTCTCCTGTATACTCACATTATTAATATGTTATCATCCCTATTATTATCACTGGCTCTTGACAAACAGTTGAAGAAAGCTCCCAACAGAACAGTGAAGCAGGAAATAAGGGGAGCTTCAGCACTGTCCAGACCTTCATCCAACTGCAGTGAACTATTCAAAATGCAACCACATTCAATTTCAAGGGAGAAGATGCCTAAAATATCCATAAGAACATTCTTCTATCTTTCTGCCAGTTTGATGTCTATACACACTTTTTTTTAAATTTCCTGCATGACTCTGGCATGCCAGGTCTCTCCACGTGAAGCCTCTCCAATCTCTGAAGTTGGAACCCTCACCAGCATCCGGATTTGGATGGTGTGAAATTTACGTAAGGACTTATATTAATTTTAGTGAAGATCCTGCACACTCTTTCTAAACCAGCCCTACAGCCAAATTTCCCAGTGACGGGTCCACACAGAATCATAGAATAGTTTGAGTTGGAAAGGACCTTCAAGATCATCTAGTTCCAGCCCCCTGCTACAGGCAGGGACACCTCCTTCTAGACCAGGTTGCTCAAAGCCCCATCCAGGCTGGCTTTGAATGCTTCCAGAATGTGACATATAGTCCCACTGTGCCAAAACTCTTTTACTGGCTTCTACTGTTCTTCAGCCATCCTCCTGTGTGACACAATCACTGTTGTCTATCAGCCGAATAAATACATTAATTAAAATGCTACCTAAAAAGCACAAAAAGTAAGGTTGAAGTTTTGTTTGTCCACAGAGACACTGTATTTTACACCAAAAAGAAAAACTGGAGTGGAAGCTAAGAGATATACTAAGTGGCTCACTGTTTTAATTTTGCAAGGCGCATGCCATCTGGCAAACCTAACACGAAGTTCACAAGGCTTTGAAATAAGAGTGTATCTAGGACATTCGTGATATATTTTCTCTGAAACTTCATTATATATAAAATAAAAATTAAACTGTAACGGAAGTAACCACAATAAAATATTTGTAGGGTTAGGTTTCAATGGATCCTTACATCTTAAAACAGAAAACATAATCTGAAATACTGCCTGGCTCTTCTTGCAGGGAAAGGCCTAAAGGAAGAAGGATGCAATATACATATGATGCTTTTTTAAGACTTTTGGAAACAGAGCAATTTATCGAGTCCAAGCAATGGCTGAATAAAGAATGATAAATAACTGAAGATTTGTTATAACAACTTTAACGTAGCATCACTGTGCAATTTTTCAACTATGTACCTGACGAAGTAACACCCTCAGGAACAACAGCTGCTCACTCATTTCACTGCAAACAAGACTGCATGGCTGAGGATGATGACAAGACCATCAATATCAACAACACCTTCTAATCTTGTTGAGATGCATAGAACATTACTGGTATTCCAAATGCAGCCTTCTGAAAGGGAAACATGATCTCAGCACATGCATGCTGATACTGCCAGTAAGCTGAAAGCAAAATTGTACTCCCAGGAAAAGTCTGTCTTCTTCAATAATTACTAAGAGGGTTCCTAAGGCACTGGAACCTATTTAAACAATAAATGTCAGTTTTTAAACAAGTAAGATTTACAGATACATGACATAAACCACTTCCGAGCAGATATTTGTGATAATTATCTCTTATTACCAATTTCTTTGCAAAGATTTTCTCCAACGTAGTCCTACCCACATGTAGGAAAAAAAAAAAAATTCTAACAAGAACAAGGAGCATAGAAGTAAAATGCGTTTGCATAAGCATAAAAAAAACCCTTTATGTGATTGTTTTCAAACAACTGATTTTCAATATTTATCTCTACAAATTTTGCTACCCTGCTTCGGAAAATCTGACAGAATGTCAACAATTAGACGCCAACCACTTAAGAACTGTGTGAAACTTAGCAGTTTCACCTTGCAGAAGCGCAGGCAATATTTTATTTGGTGTTAACCTACGTATGTTCCCTCTCCACTACGTTCAGTTTGGGGTTTGAGTTTCAAGTGAAGCCAAGCAGGCAAATGAATAGGCAGTAACAGTTTCCACATTTTACTCAGTCTCATTCCAGGACCATGCAAATAAAACATAGACGGGCATATCTTCATGAATTAACAATGGAATAAGTTAGATGTTCAAGTTCAGAAAGAAATACCAGAAAGCATCTACCATGTGACTGTAAAGATATACATTCAGCCACCATAAAAACAAACAAACAAACAAACCAGGGTCACCATGATGTTAACTCCCTAGCACCATTACTGTTTGTATTCTACAATCTGTGAAGTGCTTCAGGCATACGTATTCATGATGCTATATAACATCTCACAATGAGAAAAATAATAATAATTAGTTTTGTTCAAAATCTTGCCATCATTTTACATCATCCCATCTGCTTCCTAATCTTTTCATCTACCTCAAAGTATCGTGGGATTGAAGCTGCCTAGATCACCACTGCTGTTGTCAGTGTGCCCAGTTCTGGTCTTTACATGGTAAAAATCAGAGTGATCAAACAGAAAGTACAGCAGGTGAAATTTTTTATGAAATAGGTGACATAAAGTCAAATGATCCTGAAGAAAAGACTATTCAAGAAAAGATCTGACTATTAATATTCCTGTTGAGAACTTACCCATGGTGTACTTTTATTAAGGAAATGAAAGTAAAGAAGGGTATGGAGTAACAAATCCAAGTGACTACAGGTATCATGCTTAGGGAAAAGCTGTGGTTAGAGCAAAAAGGACTAAGGAATGAGAGAAATAAAAGAAAAAAGGAAGAATGAAGGTAAGAAGGGAGACATAAGATATTGGTAGACGTACAAAAGATAGAAAAGCCTGAAATCTGAGATGCAAAAGATAAGTAGTAGGACAAAAATTAGAATAACGTGAATATGAAAATGACAAACAAAAGGTTTATACATGGTTTGGAGATGAGATGGGAATATTGAGAAAAAGGAATGTGATTGATCATGGCAGGAAACTACGAGAACATACAGAGGAACAACTTAAGATTAATGACATGAGAAAAGATGAAGTAAGAATGGCACAGGAATGTATGAAAAGTTTCAAAAGGAAAAAAAAGGTAAGGAACGGAGAGAATAAGTGAATCTGGAGGTAAGATTTGATAAAAATAATGAGTGGGTCTAAAAATTGGTGATGAATAGCAAAGTGATTAAAAACTGGGATAACAGGCAGGACCCAGGAGGACCTCAGGTAAGGAATGAAGTGAAAAGTGGCAGATGAAGATGGTCCTGGGATGGAGACCTTGGTGCTGCCTCTACATGCAAGGTCATCTTACCAATCCACCACAGGTGCTGAAGGAGGCGAAGGAGCCTGGGTAGCGAAGCACAGCACCACTGTAGTAACAAGCTCTCTCAGGCTTCCCTTGCGCAGTACCCTGTGGGCTTTTGCTGTCGCCCCCGTGTCGTTCCTCCACAGCAAAGCCAGGAGCCAGGAAGCGGCTGTCCCTCTTGAGCAGCAGATAGAGCTCCCGGGCAAAGGCTGGGATCCTCAGCAACACTTCGTCTCCATCCTCGGCCAAAGGCGGTGGCGGGGGGGACAGTGTTGCTGGCAGCTGCGGGGTGGCACCAGAGCCCTGAGGCAGGGGGGGCCAGTGGTAAAATTCCTGAGACTCGTACTCATCTTCGGCGTCCTCCTCCTCGGCCGCCTCCCCTGCGGCCTGCGCCGGACCCTCCACCGAGGAGGAGACGGAGCGCACTTCCCGAGAGCTGCCCGTCGCCGGGCCGGGTGCCGCGGGTGCGCTGGGCGCGCTGCTCCGGTTGCCGCAGCCGGGCTCGGC
>JAOWBP010004700.1:35212575-35230624 GCA_028571105.1 Tragopan temminckii
CGGGCTGCCCCGGGTGCAGCCGAGCCTCGCTGGGCCCCGAGAGCACGGCCCTCCCCCAGCCCACGGAGCACAGCTCGCCCCGGCCCTGTGTCTCACGGAGGGAAGCCGCTGCCGGCTCCCGGCGCGCCCGACCTGGTGCTTGGTTCGGAGTGCAGCGGGGTGGGCCCTTTGTGCGCGGTTTATTGCCGTAATCGGGTACTGAGCTCCTTGTGACCCCACTCTTCAGGGAAAACCAACGCTTGCCACCACAACCGTTGTTAGCAGAGCAAGGATTAGATGGGGAGGCGAGCAAAATCCTTAAACACACGTTTAGCGTCAGTGTAAGTTGCACAGAGATACATAAAGGCCTCCCTGTGAGTCTGATTTCTTATCACAGCTTCTGCCTCTTTACGTAGTATCAGCAATATCAGAGGACCGATGTCGCTTACGGGAAAGCGGAGTGTTGTGCAGCAGGAGAACAGCGCTGTGCTGGTCAGGGTGTCCTGCGGGACTGCTGCAAGAATTCCTTCTGAACGTTAGATGCTTGAAATGAGAAGGCAAACACGAATCACATCTTAGAGCTGAAATAAAATAAAATAAAATAAAATAAAATAAAATAAAATAAAATAAAATAAAATAAAATAAAATAAAATAAGAAGTTTTGACTCTACAGAAGCCAAAAGCATCTCCCATTTGCACTCTACTCTCTCCAGTAACAGCCTGAAAGCTGTGTTGCATGACTGTGTTTTCCAGCCGTCTCCCAGCAGTGCCACTGATCCATTGCTGGATCTCATGGGAAACAAGTTACTGCAGAATGGTCCTTTTTTGGCAACAGGGACAACTGACTCTGAGCAAAATCAGAAAGACTTTCATTGTCTGCAGATTTGTGTTTGCCTGATAATTGGGTCAACTTAAAAACACATTGCAAGTGAAGCTTTATTTCCCATGAAAATAACAACATAGATATCAATTTACATGGGAATTAGCCAACAGAACTAAGGCTGCAGCTTCTCCAAAATGCAGCCTTGAAATGTTGTGCAGATACCATTTCTGTATGTCCTAGTTTAAAACAAATCAGAAGCATAGACAAGATTAAAAAAAAAAAAAAAACACTGAGAAAACCTTTGTTCAAAGCGTATGCAGTTGTACCATGGCTTAAGAGGACAACTGGCAGGAGTAAGGAGAAGAGGCAGGGCCTGTGTGTATGCTAGTTTTAAACCCATGAATTGCGGGAGCTGTTTTCAGCCTGCTGATGTTGGTCCCTTTGGACCAAACACCGCTCCTCTCACTCACATGTACAACTCTACTAAGGAGCCACAGAAATGTCTTCTGTCATGATGAGGGCAGAATCCAGCCCTTCCAGCATCAGCAAAAGGGGCAAAGAGACTGTGAAGAGCCAATTGAGAATGACTTTGGTATATTAGACTTTATCTCCAACAGAAGGAAGAGGAGCTTTTCAAACAAGTCTCCAAATAGGATCAGAAGGGGGGCTGAAGTCAGCATTCGGTGCTGCAACAAATTTCTCCAACTCATTTTATGTTTACTTTTATCTTTTCAATAGTTAAAGTAAAAATA
Source organism: Tragopan temminckii (assembly GCA_028571105.1). NCBI lineage: Eukaryota > Metazoa > Chordata > Aves > Galliformes > Phasianidae > Tragopan > Tragopan temminckii. Next base: position 35,214,130 of record JAOWBP010004700.1, read on the forward strand.
AAGGGGGAAGTTTTCAATGCTTGACTTTGGGGAAAGCTCACTGTAAAACAGGGCCCCTACTGGTGTTTGTTAGTTGTAACAAAGGGCCTGGTCATAGGTTAGCACTAGTGGGCGGTGGCATCCCACAACATGCTTACTGCTGTCACTGCAAAACCAGTGCAGGGAAATCTGTCTCTCAAGGAGTGAGAATTAAAAGGATAAAACAATAGTTTCATACTGCATTTGGAGAGAGGATAATATTGTATCCACGTGCACTGTACAAAAGATTTTTTATTTCGTTTATCACGAAGCTACCTCTTTGCAAAACAGTTTTTACTTTATATATAGAATATGTTGCACGCTGGCATTTGTGAAATTAGATTAAATTAGATTAAATGCTATCTCTAAACTCAGAACAGAGCATGGTGAAAAGATGCATTCAGTTTGCCTCTCCGGATCTATGAAGCCACACTCAATATTGGAAGGGTCTGAGCCTGCTGGCTCTTTGAGGGACATGCGGAGGATCACAAGTGCATCCAGTGCAGAATGTGTTGATTTGTAAAATATAACAATGATCCAAACCATCTCACTAGAAGAAAAAAAAAAAAATGCAGAAAATGAGGCTAAGGATGTGTATTCTTCAGTCCTTCCTCACTGAGGTAAATCAGCCTGAATTTGCTGAAATGGCAATTTCCTCTCTTTGAGTCCTGTCTGGTGTTGAATTTGAAGCACTGCACCATCAGACCTTTTGGGCCTGGCCAGACAGTAACCCCAGGTTTCCCAGAGGCTGAAGGATCCCCTCATCAGGGTGCAAAAGTCCTTCATGACACCACACTATGCTAGCGATGGCACATGGACACCTCTAATCATCTTTTCAAAATATGTTTGCCTTCTTTTCTGTCTCTGTATTCAAATCTGACAGCAACTGTCTTACCTCCGCCTGAGTTGTAATGTTAACTCGGCCAGAATTCCACTCCTCCCTCCCCCCCCCCTCCAGCACGCAGTGAATCTGTTTCAGTGATTTAATTCTAGGGATTAAGATAAATATGAACAAATCACACAATTCAAATGCCAGATTCTAGAAGCATGGACAGTGCTGTCAGTCAGAGCCTTTCCTTGATTTATTTTTTTTCTTAATACTCTAACTGTAAAACTATCAAGCTTACACTTACAAAAGCAATTTAAAATTACCTCTCCTTTGCAATAAATACAAGATTGCCCCTAGTGATTGTTGACAAAAACCAAAAACAAAACAAACAAACAAACAAAAAAAACCTTTAATCCTTTTCACAGGAAAATAGCTGTTAATTATTTGTGCGTATGTTTTACGTGACTGACGATATCACTGATACATTTTTCTTTTAGATCTTGGAGTACATTTATTTCAAATTTTTGCAACTTAACAGAATATATGAGATCAGTGAGGAAAAAAAATCTCTTCTGTTTTGAATGGTGCTTACTGCTTTTCAGCCACATATCGGATTACCATTGAGATTAGAAACAGAAACATATCTTCCTGTTTCTAGGGTGCTTTGCAAATGTTATCTCAGGATAAATAAACTTCTGGAAAATGCAGGTTGAACTAATTATTTTTCTCACATTGAGATATTTTGAACCAATATAATCTTTCCCCAGTTATATATAAATTAAATTAATTTTGAGTTTTCTTTTTCATCTTAGAAAATATTTTACTCTGCACTCCTTGAACAGAACAGTGCATTTCCACTGCCTGTTAATTAGATCATGAACTCTGAATGTTTAGTCTGCAATTCTATATTGTTATTTACAAGCTCAAAATGAAGGATTTTTTTTAAATGTGTGAATTTAAAAGCACTTCAAACAACCTCTTCTTAGCAGATCTTCCTTCAGAGCAAATCTATTGGTTATATATCAGCTCAGTGCTGTGATAAGATGACCCGTGCAGTAAGGTATGTGTTGAACTGTTGTGAGCTTAATACCTCTATTAGTTTAGAGTGCAAAAACTTCAAAAGTGCAAAGCTAAACTTGCAGCAGTCCACTGCTTTTGTGTTGCTCCATGAAGTGTTACGATCCTACTGAGCTTACGTAATTTGGTGAAACTTTCTCAAAGTCACAGACATTATCTTGTAAGCTATTTCATGAAGTCACATTGTGAAATTAATCAAGATCTTTGTGGGTGGTGCAAATAGGTAAAAGTAAGCTTAAAACTCACTGTTAGTAGGGAATGCTTGGCAGAATCATCATTTAACTAGAACAGATTTTCACAACTCCATGTATTGTTTTCTTTTCCTTTGTTGACTTTTTTATTCTCAGAAAAATTGATTCTTGTCATGAGCAGCCTGCAGAAAGCTCAGTCTGCAGAGAGAAGCGTGCCACAGTACTAGAATTAAGGATGGGGATCATTTGTCATGCAAATATACCACTTGCTCTGTTATGTCTAGAATGATCAACAAATATTTCCTAGTATTGGAACAACTTAAAAGAACAGCATTTCAAATTCTACGCACGCAGGTCACTAGTTGAACACAACTACTACTAATTTGGGAATAAGCTTTGCTGCACGAGGTAGAAATCAGCTCTCCCTCCTGAACATTAAAAAACGAACAAACAAGCAAAAAAACCTAAATAAAGCCGAAACAAGACTAACAAAATATGTATTAAAATAAACCCTGGTAGCAGATCATCTCACTAAACTTTAAAAATCTCCTTGTAGGCATTAACCAGTTTATTATGTTTTCTTATGTACATTATATATTTAAAAGCTCTGCTTGGTTTCCTCTAATACAAAAAGGAAAAGCAAAATTCTCTGCTTCTCTGGAGTTTCAAACAACTTAAGAAGAAAATGTTTACTGTTGGTTTTTCAAGATCATGAGAAGAATGTCCTTACAGTTTCTTCCTGATTTAGATTTCAAGGAATGGCTTAATTTGCATTTTAGTGGATAGCTCAACTCTGTGAACAAATAAACATTCAAACTGCTATCTTTATCAGAGGAAAGGTAAAAACAGCCATTCTGAACCCTGTGTGGCATTGTGAGTCTTGTAAAAATTATTTCCATTGCCAGTAAAAACACAGTCTCAGTCTGAAATGGATTTATCATGTTAAAGAATTATTCAGAAGAATGATAGAAAATGCAACATGGACATAATAAAAGTATTTGGAAACAGTAGCAGTTTTAGTCATCTATCCTTTAGACTGCTGTCCTTTGTAATTCCTAAAATCAAAATCATTGAAAAGATATTATTGTTTCTAAGAACTCTTCAAACTGCATTAAAGTCAGATCCACTCAAGAGTGTAGGTACCAGCTCTTCAGTGATTTGCATGTGTTCCCAAATTTACACAAAAAATCCTGTTAAGGCCAATGTCCGTAAGCCAAAGTTGTTGTATTACTGGTGCTATTACATTCCTTTTCCAGTATTTATAAAACGTTGATATTCAACACCATGTGCAATCTACCATCAAAAGCAGTATACCTCTATTGTTCTCATCATAGAAGTGATGCTAGTCTGCATGCTTCTTTACGATAGTTAGAAAATAATAAAATAAGGTATCTTAAATCAAGTCTTAAACACAATTTAAAATTTTGGTGTTATTTGTAAATGCATACAAGTACATGGAAACATGTACTGGTGGGAAAGAGGAGATGATTGATTCCATTACCATTTATGTATAAAGATATACGTTCTCAGCACCATTTTGCTTCTTTCTGTGCTGCTAGAGCAGCAATAATGGAAGATATCCTCATAACAGTTTGACAGCCATTCATTCTCATGGCAGAGAGAAATAAAGATATTGAAACTAGCTGCCTAACAGTAACAGCAAGTTATAAGATGTAAGCAATTTTGAGTGATTAAAAATGGTGGAAATCTATTTCTTGCCGGAAAATTATCCCATTTGGGACCATAATGTTCATATTTAAAGAATTTATAACTCCTTTTAATTTATATGTTAAACAAAGTAAGAAACTTGATTAGGCTACTTCCTCCTCTCCCCACCCGTGTGACTGCATAGTAAGAAGGTGGAGACAGATGAGTGCAAACTGTACAACAAAGTAAAGTATTCGTTGGGAGCTGTGAACATCTGCAATTGGGTTTGAACCTCTGTGGTATTCATGGTGAAACCAGAACAGTAGTGCATTAGATTAATAGTGAATGCAAGTAAATGTCTGCTGTGTTTGAAGAAATAATTTTTAAAGACTGTATCTTCTGTTGTTATCCCAGACCTGCAAGGCAAGCAGTCTATTTCTGAATTCAATCCTTTCTTAGACAGATAAATATAGTCATGTATATTTTAGGCCATAATATAAAGAACAGACAGTTAAAATTTCCTTTGTGTTACTTACATACACAACTTGAAAGGTTGAGTGGTACAATTGTAATGTATTTACAACACTGTAAACTTCTGAGGAAGAAAAAAAACTGTTGTTGTTGTTGTTGTTTGTTTGTTTGCTTGCTTGCTTGCTTGCTTGTTTTTGCCAAGAAATCAGTGTTACTCAAAAGCATACAAGCCTGAAAAAAAAAAAAAAAGAAAAAAAAGAAAAAAAAGAAAAAGAAAAAAACTCAATAAGAAAGTTAATACATAAGACAGGAATAGGGAAAGCAGTGTAGGCAAACCGTGTACAATACAAAATGTGGTTCCAAATAAACCTAAAAAATCTATGGGTTCTGGATAATCTGACTGTTGCTCCCTGGTCTACAGTGTATCAGTATAAATGCTTATATCGGTATAGATACTTACAATGTAGCAAAAGATACTTTACGCTGTTAAATCACACAGAGAAAGAAAACGAGCCAGTGGGATGGATCCAGATGATGCAAAAGCAGTATTGGACGTGATAGAAAGTTGACCAAGATAGCAAAGTCAAAGAAAACAGAACAGAGATAGAAGATAGAGAAATACCACTTCAGAAGCTGCAAGTAAATAAAAAGATGTCTCCCATGCAACAAGTTTCATTTCTCCGTTGTTTTGAAAGGTGATATATGCAAATTACCTTGTTTTCTGAAACTCTTGTTTCTCTCTGTATAGATTTAAATCAAGCAGGCAATACGATAGTTGATTTCCAGATGTCCTCTTCCAACAAGTCACCTAGCTGCAAACACTGGATCGTGGAACTTATAGAAATAAAGTTAACTAGTCTCCAGGTCATTATTCATTTAAGTAGCATTGCGGATATCCTATTTGCACTTTCCCCTGCCACAGGAGAGAAAGACTTCATTATACCTACCAAATAAAAAGCAAACTGTTTAAATGATTTATTTTTTCCTATCTAAAAGATTTATTCATAAGAACTATGACGTGTAGCAGGGGTAGCTGGCTGAACAGACTGCCTTGCTCTTTTAGCCTCTGTAACTGGGAAACTCATTAAGACCACATGAGTTGTCAAAGCATACGGTATGTTTCGTACTGTATGAATACTGTCCACAGGCACTGGCTTTGAAGGCAGGCCAATGGCAAACAGTTGCACCAGGAGACCAGGGAAAATATAGTGTAATCAAGGTGACAGAGTATAAAACACAGGTTGTGCAAGACTCCTGTTAAACAGGCAAAAAGCCAAGGGTACATAGCTAAAGAGTTTTGAAACTACTCTCTAGTAGTCATTTGCTTGAATTCAAGTAGAAAGAAACAGTTGGCACAATATGTGATGTTCTTAGTCTTGCTCTTCAGCTCCTATCTGCTCCTCCCATTATGCTAGAGAGATAAGAATAAAAGAACAGAAGCTGGTAGGTTCAGTGAGGTCCAGCAATAGAAAAAAACCAAGTTGTCAAGCTGCACATCACCTATCACGAGCCACAGCCAGGAAGGGTCAGTCAACAGAGAGCTGAGAGGTCTCCACTGTAGAAGAGTCAATGGTTCTTGTTTGCAGAGTACCCTGAAGATTAAAAGTGCATTATGTCAATATTGCCTAGAAAGCTGTTTTGCCCAGTAAAGTGCAAACTCCATTGTATTGTCAAAAATCTTGGAATTATTGGCAAATATATTTTTCTAAACCAGCTGATGTAAATCTGTTCTCCATGATTAGTCTTGCTCTTTCTGCCAGTGTGAGAGCTTGTACACCAAGGATTTTACCTCCATATTTAGATAGCAGTAGAAAACTATTTCACGGACAACAGGAAGGAAAAAAATCTACTTAAAATAAATACGTTGGACAGGCGTGTAAATATATCTCTAGATAACTGGAGGGACAGGTGTACTGACAAGGAAGTGCTAACAGTTGTTCTGGTGAAAATAAGTACATGGAAGAATTTTCTCTGACTAGAATTATTTCTCATTGATCATCAAAGAATACATTTATGCATAAAATTTTGATTTATTAACAATGCAGTTATGATGTACATGACCCATAAATTTTACAGGTCCTACTATACTAAATTTACTTACAAACCTAAACATCCTAAATAACCCTTTCAAGTTTTCACTACGTTTAATCTACTTGTTCCTGAATTGTAGGAGAACATATTTTTATCTTCATTTTGGTTAAACAAAGAATATAGACACTGTCAGACGATTTCTTGACAGCTACATGAGGAGGAAGTAAAAGCTACTCAAGCATCCCAAATTGCCATTTAGGTACCAGACCCAGTTGTTCTTACATTTTTGTTAAGCTATGAAGATAATGTTAGCCCAAGTTATTGTATGCAGAATTACTTTCTGAACATGTGAGACTATATGCAATTTTCCCCTCCCACCTTTTTCAGCATATTTGACATAAATTTGCATACCAGTAAGCATTTTAATGGGGATGGCTGATCTAACAAGGCTGGCATCTGCTACTGTTTCAGAGACAACATCTTAGCCACAGAATGTACTTCCCTATATTTCTGGTATTCATTTCACTGTTGTTCATTCTTGATCTCTGTTAGTTTAATTTTAGATTTGGATTTTCATTTGTATATCACTGACAATTTTTTCAAATGATCCAGCTGTACTTTCTTCTATGAGATAGTGTCATTCCTACGCACAGATAAATAGGGTCCCTCTTTTTTTTCATGAGGAATGTTTCTCTGTGAAGATGTACACATCTTCCTCTGTGGAAGAAATTTTGTGAGCAATGAATTTATGAAGTGGAAATGAGCTCATTCCTATAGAAATAGTAATTCTGAGATATTTAATTTTTATACATTTCGTTGCTTTGTTTCCTTTCCATAAGGCTTCCTACCCAAGAAGCAGTCACAACACCAGTGTCTCATCTGACAATTGTTTATCTAATCAATTAGGAGGCAGAAAAGCCCTGTGATGGAAAATCCCTGTTCTCTCAGCAATATTAATTCCAGCATTAAACTATCATAACTGCGACTAGGCCTGATTTTCCTTAGGTCTGTATTTTTTTTGAACCTATTACTTTATTAGCTATAGACAGAAAGAAAATTTGTTTCTCTTTCTCTTTTCAGCAGCAATCTGCCATAAATTTATCTTCAAACTAACGGTTTTTTTGTTTTGTTTTGTTTTGTTTTTTTGCTGCCAGTCGTGTTTACAGACTCACGTTTTAATGTTTTTACACCTTCAATTGCCCCTGTTGCTCTTCCTTGCTCTCCCTCAAACTGGCTCACATCTTTCTGGAAATATAGTTTCCCAAAAGAGTTTCTAACTGGAAACCCATTACTTCTCAATAACCGTGAAGAAGTATTACTCACTGGATATTGAAAGTCTTCGTCCAGTCATCCCTATGTTTTGGACTCCCTCCTCTTCAGGTCTGAAGTCAGAACATGAGTTTTCTGTTTGTAAAGTAGCAGAATGATGGATAAATTAGGGGAATTTTTAAGCATGCCAATTAGGCTTTTCAAGCTTCATGATCCAAAGTACAGGAGAATCAGGATGCAAACTCATTTAGGTATCTTATCCTTAGAAGCAAAGGCATGTAGTAATAAAAATTAGACAGATCTATAGCTGCTGAGGAAAGAACACAGGATTTTTGCAAGTGCAGTTGTCAACTAAACATGACTTGAAACTGATTTAGCCTATTGCACAAAGTTGTTCATAAACAGAGTTGTTCATAAACTTTAAATGTATAATAGCATTTTTTAAATGTAATTCTGTGCCTGTCTGTCCTGTACTCTTTTTTAAACATGGATTATAATTTTTCATCTTACAGTTCTCTAGTGAAGGAAACTACTTGTAGAATACAGATCAGATGGCATTGTTTTCTTTTGCTTTGGGAAACCTGTGTTAGATACACGCACATTGGTGACAAATCAACATCTCCAGTTCTCTTTATGATATAGTAAGATTTCTTTGCACATTACCTATGCTTTTATGATCACATTCATCAGTCTGTTATTGGTAGAAATATTCTAAAGATCAGTCCTCTTGATCTTTAGAAATAAAGATGTCTCTTCTGGGAAAGTATTTTTAAATGTTACAAGGGGGCAAATAAATCATTTTCTGCAAAGCAGTGAAGAAACAGCGAGAGGGTGGAGGCTTCATGACATGACCTATGAGTCAACTAATTCAACTTATTACAGAGCGGGGTGCTTTGCTGAGGGTGCTAGTTTGAATAGGTTCCTTCTTTGTAGTCAAGTCTTCCTACACAAATGGCTCCTTACAACTTCAGTTACAGCTGTGGAAGTTGTGAAGGCAACAATTTACCAGTTGGTAAGATTTTTGCCATTTAATCAAAATCTTAAATTAATTTTTAAGCCAACAGCTTTTCATATAAAAACAACAACAACAGCCAAACAGATGCAAATCACCAATACCTAAAAGAATAACAACTGAGTTCAGGCTCAGTTTAGAGCTATAAAAATTGAAGAAAAGTATGGTCGTTCATAGTGCACATGCAACCTAGTAGCTGTCACAAATGTTTCACAACCTATGTAAAGGCTTTATTGGTACCTGCTTTTTACCTGATATTTATATAACGGTAGATCAATTTTTATTCCTTTTTTTACCTCAGGCTATGAAGTTTAAGCTTCAGTGCCCAAGAAAAATGTATGTCCTTATATGCTAGGATAAGGTAATCACATGGTTTATATACTCCTTTAGTATGACTTCTGTGTATGAGAAAAAAGCAGATGAAGGCACAGCAAAAGCAAACAGGGACATGGTTTGATTGCAGGAAATTATGTGGAAACTGGCCAAATAAGCAAGCTCTTCCTCTAACTGTCCCTCCTGACCTATGAAATGGCCATCTCAGTAGTGGAAATGCGCCAAACGAGCAAGTTGTTCTTCCTGTTCTCCGTTTTGGCCTATGAAAAATCTAGTGAGAAGGACCACTGCCTCAGTCAAGAAAAACATACTTAGAGGGCAAAGTCTTTCTCCTCATTTCTGCCCTGCAGATGATATTTTAGCAAACTATTCAATCCCAAGCGCACAGGAGATTGGCTCCATTTTTTGAACCAACACAAATGTGCAGTTCAGATCTGGCAGTAGAATGTCATTTTGCTCATATTAACACATCATAATTTTTCTCTTCCTACTTTTGTTCCTCTCCTGAATTCTTTCCAGTACACAAAATCAAGTGTCTCTTCTGTGAAGAACTGTGATTCATAAATACAATCAAAGCTGATGAATGAATGAGGAAATCAGAATGGTATAAAGAAAAAAATATATTAGAAAGGGAGAATATCATTTTTCCTTTAATGGTTATGAGAAATGCAAGGTTTCTACGGTGAGTCTCTGTCATACCTGCTCCCAGCTTGAAGCCTACCAAACTTTTAACCCTGCTTTAGCAACCAATGGAGCTTTTCCAAAGGTATGCTGTTTTAAGGCATTTAAGGCATTATGTTGAACTTCTGAAAATTTTAAATATTTCAGTTTAAAGGAGAAATAGCCATTAAATGATCAATCCAAGTCATATGAATCCCTCTTCCATCTTTTAAATGATTAATTTAAAATCCGTAACATCTATCAGTAGCTGGCAGAGTTTGATTTCCTAACATCTATCAGTAGTTCATATTGTTGAAGAAAGACATATGCAGTCACTGTTTTCAGACAAATGAATAAGCCAGTCATAATAGGCCAGCAATAGATATTAAAGCTAAAGGGATCTAGGGGCTTTATATTAAAGAAAATAATAATAATCAGTTTTATGGAGAATTCAAACACGAGCTGCTAGTTTTTCAGTAGAGGCAGTTATTTTTTAACTACTGCTCTGTTTCTGATCCTCAGAACCTTAGAGTGACAGTGATCAAAATAAATCGTGATACGTTTATTACCCTTTAATTTTTGTTTGCTTTTTCTACTCATTCAACAGAAATTTTTTTAATCAAAAGAATTGATGTATTTATAAAGAAACAAGAAAGAGATGATTGTCAGAAAAAAAAACTCCATCATATTATTTTATTCAGTGTAAATCATAGAGAAGAAAAATGTAATGAAGATAAGTAAAAAATATATATATATTACAGATGCAAACTGCTGTCCCTTGAAAAAAGGGTGCAACAGTCAAGTTTCATGGTAAGATTGATGTACTTTCATCTTAGTGAAAAACGGAAGTTTTATTAGATCTTTTATTTTATATAAATCAACTGTCATAGAAAAACTTGAACTCACTTTTCTTTGGTTAATGTACATTCCCAATTTACCAATTACAAGTCTCTGAAGAATGACTTCTAATTTAATACAAGGTGGAAAAGAATCATCTATTGTTGGCTTTTTGTGTGTGTGTGTGTGTGTGTGTGTTATGTGATTTAACGTAGTTCTTATGTTTTTCCAGAAGATTTGATTTGTTCAGAAGAGAACACAGATGTCTGTAAAGCTCCTTTTAGAAACCTTCTTATTGTATCTTTTCAAGATAGAAGTATATTTTTCACCTTTCTCAGGTCTTTGAGGAAAATAATACTGCATAGATGGCTTTCAGAAGAAGTTTGATTCCCAGAACATATAGCCTTAACAGCTAAAAAAGCATCTATATGAAACACTGTATCTTAATAAAAAAAGAAAAAAGTCATTGCACAATTCAGAGGACACAGTGGATAAAGTAACTAGAGATTGATAAATTCTGCTAGAGGGAGCTCTACAGCTACGTATTTATTCAAGTGAACATTACAAGAATTTCACAATCTACTTATAAAAATTAAATTATATTAACACAAACTAGAAATCATGTACGTATGCCTTCACAAGCACAACATCTAGGTTGCTGATAATCTGTAAAGCATTGCGTTTTTGCTTTGAGCGTTACTTTTGTAATCAAGCTAGAGCCTATTTTTAAATATAATATCTTAAAATGGTAGTCCTGTTATGGATGCAAGAGCATAAATAATATTATACAAGAAACTAACTTTCTGTCCGATTCTGAAACATAGATATAGGCAAAGAGCATGCTCTTGTATCAGAACGGCAGTGAAAAGCCTTGAGCCAACATTATAGACACAGGACACAATCAGACAAAGCATACAAGCCGTGAAAGATTAGCAATTTCTTCTCATGTGTTTCAAACTGATCAGCAGTTCCACTCCTCTTTTAGTTAGGCCTATAAGCTACAGTCAAATTCCCCTGTTCACTTGATCTGCTTATTTCTCAGTAGCTACTATTTTCCTTCCCACTGTTGGATTTACTGCCTTCATATGCTGCCACTAATGCAGCTCACATCAACCACTCGAGAGTCAGCTTTACATGGGCTTGTTCTGGCATTCCTAATAGTCAAGAAAGCACAAAATTCCTTTTGTGAAATGGCACATGTGCAAAACCTGTGTGAAGCAAGAAAATATTCTGGCATTTCACCTGTGTTAACTTTTCTAGCTGCTACAGCAATGTTGCTAGCACAACTGAAACCAAACAGCTGTGGAATGTCTCAAAGGACAGCATGCTATGCCACAGAGCTGTGTACAGAGATGGCCTCTAAGTGAAGGAAAGAATGAAGAATGGTAAGTTGAAAGAAAAGTTGTTTTTTTAAATGCTGGTTTACTTTAATAACAATGTTTTATTTATTGATCATTGCAGAGACAGAGTTTATCTCCTGACAGACTTTTGGTAGCACCTCCCTCTCAAACACATCTTACTGAGCATTGTGTTTATTGTCAGAAAACAGGGTAAAAAGAGGGCTACTGCGAGATATTAATGACATACTTCAATTTACCATGCCGTGCTTACAGGAAAGCTTTAACGTTAAGGCTTTGTAAAACACGACGTAGTGAACAGTTCTGGGAGGAGCTGATTGCCATGGGTAAAAAGTGAAGCAGTTCTAGAGTAAATAAAGGTAGATATGATTAAATTGTTTTCCCCTTAAAATGGGGAAACAACGACATTCAATTTAGAGTTTATTTAAATAGCGTATTTTTGCAAAGAATTAGTTGCTTAAAAATTACTGAAAAAGATCAAAATAACCAACTAAAACAATGGCCTCTTGAGTCTAAGCATCTTAACAGATGGTTGCTATTAAACTTCTATTGTTTCTTCAAGAATTGCTTTAATGTCTACAACAGTTCTATTATTATTATTTTGAGAACATACCTACAGTATTTTAGATGTATCATATAAGGACAAAACTATGCCAGAAATTTGACAGAAGCATTTCTAATGGACTTCTCCTTTTTTTCAGTTGCTGATTCAGGTCATGTTTTCATTTACTTTCTGCTGCTGTTGGAATTGATGAATGATTCTGTTCAACAGGAGGCTCTTTCACCACAGTTCAGTTTCTACTCAGTATTTCCTCATGCCTTTCTTCACCGGCAGCACATTTGAAGAATAAGTACTTAAAAATATTTTGTTTCCTTGGCTTTAAAAAAGTACAACTATTTAGGACACATATGAAGACATCCAGCAATCCCTATGGAAATTTGTTGGACAGATTTTGGTTCTAATCCCAAAGAAAACTCTCATGGCTTTAAAACAGTTGTAAGCATAAGAGCTATACGATATAGTTTTGTTATTTCATAGGGAATGCATTCCACAATGACTAAGTGATATAGGTCAGCATTGGTACATTGTATTCCAGGAAAATACTCCATTTAAGAGTAAACATTATGCAGACAAAGAGACGCAGAGATGTATGATAGATTATGATTTTCCCTCTTTTGCTCTAAGTGTGCAATTGAAAACCATAAAAAAGGGTTCCCAGTATCTTGTGAATGAGGTGTATTCGATGTATTAGTTGGAATAAACTGCATAAATCACCTGGTTCCATAATCTCATTTAATCTAATCCAATTGAAAATAAATATAATAATATCACAGCCATCTGCCTCCAAAAATGCTGTTGTTAATCCTATGTTATGTTAACCTCCTTGGAAATACTACGTGATTTTCATGTAATCTGAACCCCAACTAAATTTCCTTGGAAACCACTATTCTGTTATACTCAACCTCAGGATTATGCAATCTAGAACAGAGAAGAAATTTAACACAATACAAGCTTCTTTTCATGATACGCCCTCTGAATAGAAATGAGACTTTTGCTGTAGAAATCAGGTTTTCAAGCTCCATAATGGTAGTTATAAATCTTCTCCTCATTACCTTTTTGCTTTCAACTGTATTTATGGTTTCTTCCATGTCTTTCTAAACTTCTGCTTCTATTCCCCTGTTGCTGTGATGGGCGCCTCAGCCACTTCTTGCTAACACAGCTGAGCTGTTTCATCATTTCTCCNNNACATTCCCTAGAATATATTCAGAACCACCTTATGTTCTCCATTGCAGATAGCACCATTCTGATGAAAGTAAGTATTTAAAACAGAATTTGACAGTGGAAAGTGTTTGCTGCTGTTTATAATGGGTGAAGAGATACACTCTCTGGCTACAGCACAGATGGATAAAATGTGAGCTGTATTCGATAGGAAACAGCAATTGTATTTATGTCTGTAGAAAAACCTAGTGACAGATACAAGTTTACAACTGTATGCAAAACTGAAATGTTGGCATCTGGAGAGAGTTTACTGTTTCACTGGAAAGACATGTCTGAATTATTTAGAAACTGTAGTTTCATTAGTGGGTGGGAAGGTTGGGATCACAGCAGTGAACAATATCCTGGTAGATCATAGAATCATAGAATATCCCAAGTTGGAAAGGAACCACAAGAATCGTAAGTCCAACTCCTGCCCCACACAGGACCACCCAAAAATCAGACTCTGTGTCTGAGAGCATTGTCCAGATGGTTCTTGAACTCTGTTAGGCATCATGCTGTGAGTACTGCCATAGAATGTCCGTTCTAGATCACATCGTATCTCTGAGTCCAGAAAAAAAGAAGTAATATCAAAAGATAATAATTATAATTAATTGTGTGCTATGAATGGGGTACTTAAAAAACAGGGCTAAAAGCACTGCAGTATGGGGATAAATTTAGTAGTTAGAGCCACTCAGTTCAGCTGCGTGCGGCTTGAAATTATTAGTATTTTCCATAATCCATATAAAAAATATATAACCTTAAGCATAAAAACAAAACAAGAAGTTAAAGGGTATCTCCTATATCTATCTATCTATCTATCTATCTATCTATCTATCTATCTATCTATCTATAGATATAATTTAAAACTACAATAGCAAAACAAATGTAAGTATCAGAAAGCCAAAGAACTACAATAGAAAAATGAGGATTAGACATAAAATAGCATGTGAAATGAATGCCTTGAAAAACCATTATATGCCCTCTAGCAATAAAGATTGTTTTACTTCTTTATGACCATAGAGAATTGTTCATTAACTTCAATGGCTATTGGATCAAGCACTGATTTTCCAAAGGTCAAGGCAATTTGTGACAAAAAATAAACAGAACAAAACAAGACAAAATGGTTTTACCGAAGAAAATTAAAAAAAAATATGCTTGAGAAAAAGACTATGAGCAAGACTATTTGTATGCCTACATCATGATTCCATAGTTCTAAATACCTAGATATCTAATAAGAGTATGAGCTTATCTGATGGCCCCTGAACAATTCCTTTATTTATGTATTTATTTTACAGTGGATCAATTACAGTCAAATAGACTGTATCCCAGTGTCCAATTAACTACATTTCAGTTCTGGAAGATCTATCTCCACCCTTCCCATGAGAGTATCATACTTTTCCATCATCCAGCTATCTATCATGATGTTATAATCCTTTTTGTTCAAATAGCATAATTGGCTGGAGTTTTCCCATAATTCCCATTTATATTTAGGTAGCTAACAAACATTAAACATCAATGCAATGGCATGCTATATAGTATAAAACATCAGAGTAACAAGGATTTTAAATTTTTTTGCTCTGACCGCATGTGCTTTCAAAGAAGGTGTGATACCAAGTTAATACAGAATTTGTCAGTGCAGAATGAAGTGTAACCTAAGCAAGTTTTCACCATATTTAACGATGACTAAAGTGGTGTCTTGCTCTCTCCTGGTAATTTTCATTGATCAAAAGTAACTTGTGTGTTTGATATATATATCAGTTGGAAACACCCCTAATGCTTCTAGAGTCTCACCAAAAGATAATGTTATCCTAAACTAAAGCCAAGAAAACATTTGTCCTTTCTGAGCCAGCCTTTTTCCTTGCAAGCCAAAAGTCAAGTCTGAGTTTTAATGAGTTTATCCAAGTATAACAAAAATTCTTCATCATGAAACACTCAACCAAACCCTAGAGTAGACAATTACTTGGAACTAGTTACTGACTGAGATGTTACAGATGTCATGGAAAACAAAGCTCATGTATTTTTTCTTGAACAATCATGGCATAAGAAAGTCTTTACCATCATCTTTGTCACTAACACTCCAGCTATCTCCTGTGATATTTATTTAAGTACGTTGCTATGCTAAGTCTTGAAAAAGATTATTAGGTGGTATTGCATCTATTGCTGGGAGAGCATCAGTTTAACAACTACGTGATAGGCTGCAAAAAGTCCTCCCTCAAGGCCCCTTATAGCCAATCTGCATCAGAAAGTGGTCCAAACTATAACAAGGAAGTCCTTAATTGTAATGCATTAGGGTGACTTCTAGTTAGATCTCATACAGAATATAGATTCTGTATCCTTTTTTCTTGCAGTTCTGAATTTAATGCAAGATCCAGGGAATGACATACTGAATGACACAAAATCATGGAATTGTGTGAGTTGGAAGTGATCCTTAAAGTTTATATAGTCCAACTTCGTTACAATGAACAGGGAAATTTACAGCTCAATCAGGTTGCTCAGAGCCCTGTCCAGGCTGACACCTGGGGTGGGACATCTGCCATATCTCTGGGCAACCTGTTCCAGTGCCTCACTAAAAACGTTTTTCTTATACCCATCCTAAATACACCCTCTTTTAGTCTGAAAGCATTTCCCTTTGTCCTGTCACAAGAGACCTAATAAAAAGTCTGCCCTCTTCTTTCTTACAGCCCCCCTTTAGATACTTCAAGGCCTCTATCAGTTTCCTCCAGAGCCTTCGCCTCTTCAGGTTGAAGAGGCCCAGCTCTGTCAGCCTGTTCTCACAGAGGGGAGGGAGGTGTTCCACCCCTTAGATCATTTTTGTATCCCTCCTCTGGATGTACTCCAACTGTCTCTCTTTATTGGAAGCTTCACTTCTGGACGCAGTACTCTGGGTGAAGTCTCACCAGCACAGAGTAGAGGGGCAGGATCTCCCCCCGCCCTGGCCTGCTGGCCACGCTTCTTTTGATGCAGCCCAAGATAGAGTTGGCTTTCTGGGCTGGGAGGGCGTAT
>JAOWBP010004700.1:35233027-35265305 GCA_028571105.1 Tragopan temminckii
CCAACCACCAGACCAGGCTGCTCAGAGCCACATCCAGCCTGGTCTTGAATGCCTCCGGGGATGGCGCATCCACAGCCTCCTTGGACAACCTGTTCCAAGTGTGTCACCACCCTCCTAGTATCTATCCTAAGGTTAACCAGAGGTTTCTCCCATCTCAGTTTAAAACCATTCCCCCTTTCCCTATCACGTTCCACCCTCGTAAACAGCTGTACCCCCTCCTGTTTATACTCTCCCTTCAAGTATTGGAAGGTCACAATGAGATTCCTCTGGAGACTTCTATTCTCCAGAATAGGTCTCTATACCCTGAAAAGCACAGTACCACGAAGATCCTAATGAATCTTGCTGTCTGCTAACATTGCCAAATAATCTCATTCACAAGTTGTCAATAGTTTATTTTCCCATCACTATTCCTGTTGGAAAGTTTTCCATAGGGCATTCTATACCTTCTCTGGTGAGAAGTATTTTGCTGAAGGATACTGAAGATTTATATCTATTTTCTCTTGTGATGATAGTGTTACAGACCTTAATAACTTACGTACTTATAAGGCCTCCTCATTTAGAAGAACTATGATGGAACAATCAAGTCCATTCTCCTGAAAACTATTTTTCATTCACTTTGTCCAAAAAATTCCTTCTCATCAGTTATTTCATTCTAAATCCATCTTTCTTATCACTGTACATTAAAATAGCAGCAATATTTCTTGATCCATGCTGGAAACAGCTTTACTCAGTAAAGCTTGGGATAATATCTGCTGCACTCCCAACAGTCTTAGCACATATTTATGATTAATAATCCAATGAGTTTTGTTCAATTTTTTTTTCTGCTTTTATCAGGTAAGCCCTCATTTTAGAAAGGCAAACTTGCTTTGTAATTCACCAATTTGTAGCAATATTAAAAAAATCACATGAGAAAAAATAATTCGAGTTATACTTTCTCTTTCTGTCATAAGTCCTTCCTATAGATCTGCTATACCTTTGCGAGGGTTTTCCATGATTCTGTAATGAAGGTTACAAAGTTCTTCTGACTCAGGGGCAGTGAAGTAGTGAAATTCTGTCTCCACCTTTGACATCACAATTTCTAGATCCATACTCTTATGCTTCCTATTCATGCAGCCTTGGCCTTTGAATTCAGTTTTAGCATTGGTCTGGAAAGGTCAAATATTGATTCAAATTTGAGTTATGTTTCTATTGTCCTCCCTTTTTAATTCCTGTCCTCACTGCATACTGATACTGCCTTTACATTATGCTCTTTTTATTTATGCAATTAAATAAAATTTATTGTTGGAATGAAATTTTTGTACAAGACATTCCAATGCTGTTTTTGTCTCCAAATCAAGACTATGGTACTACAGTACATGTGAAGTCATTGTATTTGTTCAGAAGCATGTAACCTTGATAAGGGATTGTAAGTAAATATTCATTTCTATCTCTTCAATTTTTTATGATTTTTAGTGTTCCAGTGACATTTTTTTCGTATACATAGAGATGCATGCTGCAAGACATTGAATAATTTTCTGAGGAGTAAATAACTTTTTCACACAAGCGGAAGGGTTGCTCAGTCTACAAACTATATACTATATATTATAACTATATTCTTGTCTTGAGCAGACGTAAAATGTTCTGCCTCGTGATGACCCAGAGCTGTTAGTGAGCTGATCACTAAATATGAAAACAGCCATGTTTCTGTCTTGAAGGGAACAGGGAAAAACAAAACAGAACTATTGAAGAAAATGTATGGTAGGCAAAACTTCCTCATGTTCTTTTTTCCTACCATTAACAATGATCTTGCTCCTTTAGCAATCACCGCTGCAGTCTTCTCAATAACAAACAATGGCAGAACATCAGAAAAGAAAGCTGCTGAGATATTCTCACGATAAGGATGAGACCACAAACATAAAAAATTATCACATGCTTGTGTGAGGAGAAAGACTGTGCACCAGAATCAAGGATTAGTCCAGTAAAGGGCATCTCATGGTTGGGGTATGCTACAGGCCACCTGAACAGGGGAAGCCTGTTGACAATGCCTTCTTGCTTCAGCTGTAGGAGGTGTTGTGCTTGCAGGCTCTTGTCCTGATGGGGGATTTCAGCCACCTGGAGATCTGCTGGAATAGTGGCATGGTGGGTGGCAGACAATCCAGGAGATTGCTGGAGTCTGAGGACAACTTCCTGGTCCAGGTATTAGATGGACCAACCTGAGGTGAAACCTTACTAGACGTGGTGCTCACCAATGGAGGGGAGAGTATAAGAGAAGTTAAGATTGGAGGCAGCCTGGGCTGTACTGACCATGCCTTGGTGGAGTTTGTGATCTTGAAAAATGCGGGTCAGACAAAAAGCAGAGCTAGGACCGTGTGCTTTTGGAGAGCAAACTTCCAGCTGCTCAAGGAACTGCTGAGTGGGATCCCCTGGGAAATCCCTAAGGGCATGGGCACAGAACAGAGCTGGCAGCTCTTTAAGGACACCCTTCTGAGAGCACAACGGCTCTCCATTCCCCAGCAGAAGAAGTCAAGCAAGGGAGACAGTCAACTGTTGTGGCTGTGCAAGGACCTGCAGCTTAAACTGAGGGGAAAGAAGGAAATGTATGGGAAATGGAAGCAGGGTTGCATAGCCTGGGAGGAATACAGGGCTGTTGTCCATGTGTGTAGAGATAGGATTAGGAAAGCCAAGGTGCAGATGGAGCTGAACTTGGCAAGGGATGTGAAAGATAACAAGAAGGGGTTCTACAGGTACATGGGCAGGAGGAAACAGATCAAGGAGAGTATTCCCCCTCTGATGAAAGGTAATGGGGAACTGGCTTCTTCAGATAGAAAAAGCTGAGGTATTCAGTGAGTGCTTTGCCTCAGGCTTCCTGTATCTGCCTCTAGGTGAGGATGTGGGGCGTGGTTTCTGTCCCCTATAACGGTGGAACAGGTCCAAGTCCTCCTCATGAAATTGAATGTGTGTAAGTCCATGGGGCCAGATGGTATCCATCCTAGGGTTCTGAAAGAGATGGCTGATGTGGTTGCCAAGCCACTCTTCGTCATATTTGAAAAATCATGGTTGTTGGGTGAAGTCTCCAGTGACTGGAAAAAGGAAAATGTTACTCTCATTTTTAAGAAAGGAAGAAAGGAAGACCCAGGGAACTACAGTCCGGTGAGTCTCACCTCTGTGCCTGGGAAGATCTTAGAATCATAGAATCATAGAATGACAAGGTTGGAAATGACCTGCAAGATCATCTAGTCCAACCACCCTCCCATTACCATTGCTACCACAGGCTACTAAACCATATCTCATAGCTCCTCATCCAGGCACCTCTTGAACACTGCCAGGGACGGCGACTCCACCACCTCCCTGGGCAGGAACTGACCACTCTCTGAGAGAAAAACTTTTTCCTTATGTCTAATCTAAACCTCCTCTGGTAGAACTTGTGGCCATTTCCTTGGGTCCTGTTTGTTGCCTGGGAGAAGAGGCCAAACCCCTCCTCATCACGATCTCCCTTCAGGAAGTTGTAGAGTGCAAAAGGTCTCCCCTGAGCCTCCTCTTCTCCAGACTAAACAATCCCAGCTCCCTCAGCCGCTCCTCATAAGACTTGTGCTCCAGACCCCTCACCAGTTTCATTGCCCTTCTCTGGACATGCTCCAGGGCCTCAATGACATTTTTGTAGTGAGGGGCCCAAAACTGAACACAGTACTCAAGGTGTGGCCTCACCAGTGCTGAGTAGAGGGGGATGATGACCGCCCTGCTCCTGCTGGCCACACTATTTCTAATGCAGGCCAGGATGCTGTTGGCCTCATGACCACCTGGGCACACTGTTGGCTCATGTTCAGCCAAGCATCAACCAACACCTCTAGGTCCCTTTCCTCTTTACAGTCATCCAGCCACTCATCCCCAAGCCTATAATGCTGCATGGGGTTATTGTGGACAAAGTGAAGGACCCGGCACTTGGCCTTGTTGAACCTGCGGAGAAGGACTTGGGGGTCTTGGTGGACAAGAAGCTGGACATGAGCCAGCAGTGTGCGCTTGCAGTCCAGAAGGCCAACTGTGTTCTGGGCTGCATTAAAAAAGGGGTGGCCAGCAGGGATAGGGAGGTGATTGTCCCCCTCACTCAGCTCTTGTGAGGCCCCATCTGCAGTACTGCGTCCAGGCCTGGGGCCCCCAGTACAGGAAGGACGTGGAGCTCTTGGAGTGAACCCAGAGGAGGGCCACTAAGATGATCAGAGGGCTGGAGCACCTCTCCTGGGAAGAAAGGTTGATGGAACTGGGCTTGTTTAGCTTGGAGAAGAGAAGGTTCTGGGGAGACCTCATTGTGACCTTCCAGTACTTGAAGGGAGCATATAAACAGAAGGGGGTACAGCTGTTTACAAGGGTGGACAGTGATAGGACAAGGGAGAATGGTTTTAAACTGAGACAGGGGAGGTTTAGGTTACATATTAGGTGGAAGTTTTTCACACAGAGGGTGGTGACACACTGGAAAATGTTGCCCATAGGGGTTGTGAATGCTCCAACCCTGGAGGCATTCAAGGCCAGGCTGGATGTGGCTCTGGGCAGCCTGGTCTGGTGGTTGGCAACCCTGCATATAGCAGGGGCTTGAAACTAGATGATGATTGTAGTCCTTTTCAACCCAGGCCACTCTATGATTCTGTGAGCTGAACAAATAGTAGTTGGCAAGAAAGAAAGACACGATTTGTGATATTCTGTATTGTACTGTAGAAATTTTAATTTACAATGTTATTTAAAGCTCACACTGAGTGTCTAAGGTAGAAGACATAAAGATGACAGTGGCAGAAATCTGAATCTTGCTATTGCTGTATCTTTGTTCTTGGAGCAACAATAGTTACGATATACATAATCGTTTCACATCTCAGTAAGAACCTGAAGTTATATACACTGATCAGTTCCACTAATGTATAAAAAAAATTTACACTCTGTTAGAGCTTGCATCTCATGAATATTTCAGTACTAATCCCTTAGATAAAAAAAAAAAAAAAAGTAATTTTTATATAGGTATAACTGAGCAACTCAGGTGTTATAGTTACTATGCAGCACACATTATAAAAGTTGAATTCAGATTCAAATATGTTGTCAGACCCTTCATGTCTTTTTAAATCCATTTGCAAGTGTGATTTATTTGACTTAATATATATACAATTTTTATATATATATACAGAATTTATGCAAAGGTTTGCATTTACAAGTCTGAAAATTCTAATTAATTTACCAGCCTTTTGAAGTTCACATGCATAAATATGGGATGAAAATAAATCCATATAAACTTAGCTCTGATTTATTCTACGTGGTACTCTTCATCACAACGCCAATATTCCAAGTGTTATGAAATCAGTAAAATTAAAATCTCCAATTAAAAAATAGAATCTCCAATTAATAAATAGCTTTTCCCACTTTTTTCCAATATGTGCTGTTTACCAGTAAGTTCTCTCTCCAGTTTGTAAACCTGGTATGTATGATTAAAAGTGGCTCTCTACACTTCTCCCTAAAGATCAGTCAGCAGAGAAGACGACTAGCAGGACATAACTGCCTTCTGAGAAGAGACACACACTATACTTCCCTGTGTTTTCTTGAACAATTCCTCTTGATTTCAATAGCAATTTGTATCAAGCAGGAATCATGATGTTTGGCCCAAAGGGTCTATCTAGTTGTCTTTTTCTTTCTATTTTTTCTTTTTTTTTTTTTTAAATGAAATCTGAGAAAGTGAGATTCTGCTGTGAGAGTGGAGATTTGCATTTTCTGTACATGCTGCATTTCTCTATGGGATAGGATTGTCACAGGTATTGATGGTTGCCTTGTTCTTAGGGGGTTCTTGAGAGAAAGGTAAGTATTCAAATAGTAGAGCAAAACTGGCAACAGGGATGAAATAGTAGAGCTCATCAGGGAAGCTGAGGCAGTTGTTTTCATAACCAACACTGTCTCAGTTTGGATACAAGCACTAATGTATATCTTCTAAATTAACTACAAGCATCTAAAGCTGTGTGGGCTAAAGTACAGCTCATCAGGTTTGTCAAAGCCAAGGTCAGCAAAGGCTCAGAAAAATACCAAATGAAATTTTGTTTTCAGGTCCCAGTAAGTATGCAAGGTTAGGAAGATTTTTTGTTTTGATTTTTTTTTTTTTTTTCTTAGAAGCTAATGAGGTCTTCAAAGACAAAAATCTGTTTATTCCCATTGGCAACTAATATCCCCAGTGAAATAGATATGTGTTTTCCATTGGGGTTTATATCATTTGCTCTAGCATTTATATTATTGGCTTGTGCAAAGGAAAGAAATAGTAGCTTGAGCACATAATATATTGGGCAAAATATCAAGAAGATTAAGCCACATGTTAGAGCAAAGTCTGATGGAAAACATACATTTACTGCAAGGAAATAGTTATGCCAGAAATCTAAGAAATTCTCCCGCAAAACAGTGTCTGCCTTGTATCGTGCTCTCTTACTCCCTTCTCCTTCTATGATTTTCAGCAGCATACTGGGCCTTAACAAAAAACTGGGCCTGAATAGCAGATTGCTTCAAAAAGATTTAGAGTGGCAGAATAGGAACAGAGAAGGGAAAAGCTGGGAGTGGAGGAAATCTAGACAAATTTTTATTAGCAAAATATTTATCCTTTTCCATTCCAAAAAATTATGGCTGTCACAAATACTAAGTGAACTGCAGATGTTAAAGGAGACCATCAGATATACTTTACAATGTTTGTGTTATTTAGTATTAAGACCTCATTTGAGGTGGAGTTTAATAGTAATTACTCTCTGCAGCCGCCATCCACACTGCAGCTTCCCTCGCTTCCATAGGGAATATGTTCCCACTCCAAAAAAAAAAAAAGACAAGATACATGACAGACAGACTGTTCCCTTGCACATCGCAAAGCTGCCAACTTCCTCTGCCCCGCTTGGTGGTCAACACTCCAGACAGAGCAGTCCTGCTCACCCAGCCCCACCAGCAGCACCCCTATTTCACTGCCACTGTCCCAGGGAGCACAGTGGAGTGTCTGAGCACACAGTGCACGTAGTGGTGCAGGATGCACCCTCCCCTCCTGCTTCTGCTGAGACAGCTCCAGCACTGTAAAGCTTGCCCTCGCCAGCACTGTGAGGCCCTTAGCGCCATCTTCCTCTTGAATTCCTATTGGTGCACAGAGTGACATCCCATTTCCTACTAACACAGACACACACTGTGGAAACTTAAGCACATCCTGAAATCTTAATCCAAAGTAGTGAAAAGTCAATGTTTTAAGGGTGGATAGTAAAAGCACAATGTATGTATTTGAAAGATTCTTACAGGTGCAGATATTTGTATGAAGGAGTTCAAGGGTTGTGTCTTTCATATTTGCCAAAAGAACAGAGCTTCATCATTCCTAGCAGCTAAGCAGATCATAGAAGTGTAAAAAGATTCTCAAAAAGAGAAGCCCTCTGCAAAATCTTCTTTGTTATTCTTCATTTGGAAATGAAAAAGCCTATAAAAACTGCTGTTTCAAAACTCAGTAATGTATGCATGTTTAATTTTGAACATATGTAAACTTTTTACAAGATGTGTGTGTAATTTGGAAGTGATTAATCACAGTCCTTTTATTGCTTTATTGTTAAGTAACATTTACCAGACAAGATAATCAAATTTTTCTGACGTGAACAAAATAAGCACTAGCATAGCACAATACATCTATCTGAACATTTACTATATGTAAAATATTTTATTTCTGCTTTATTCAAAATGAAATGGAATTGCCATGACGCTAAACACCATACTACAAAACTGTTTATTTTCTTAATAAATCTGCCCTTTCATATCCTTCCCTTTGAAAATTCATGGGATAGATAACATTGTATCTGCTGACTTATTTGTGCTGAAAGATGTAAGATTAGGAATTGAAGTTCGTTTGAAGAAATTGTAAACTTTAATTATTTACAGTTGCAGCACTTCACAGAGCAGAATGGGGAATGCAAAAAGTGCACAGCCCTGCAATAAGCCTCGAGACTTTCAAGACTATGTAAGCAAGCAGAGATCTGTCAGCCTGATATTCAAAAAGGACCAGATTGCAACAGCAGCAAATGGATTTCTTTTGGGGACCATTCCCAAGCCCAATGAAGGTAATATGAATCACTTAGCTAATTTCTGTTCTGTTTTCGTGATGGTTTTGTCTTTTTTTAACATTTTCTACTGCACAAATATTGGTTGATTAAGCTTCACACTATCTGCATGATATGCATTCCTTCACAGACACCTCTCTTTCAGTAGTATCAGTTTCCAACTGTTTACACTTACATGGCATTTGAGTTCTTAGGTCCCAAAGCATCCTCAGCAGTCCTAAGTCAAGTGAATCCAACTCAAGTTCAGGCTGCCAACAATCCTTGTGAAGGCTGACTTCATAAGAGCAGCAATGAGTTACTACTAAAAACAAAATGAAGGCTTCTGAGCCCCATCTCTGTGTGGGGTGGGTGACAAACTTGGTTCAACCTCACTCATGTGTCATCCTGTATCTCCATACCTCTCCCACCATCTTCTGTTTTCTCTCTGTGCATCAGCCTGGTTTGCTGTGCTTTACCATGCTCTCATTATCTGCTCGTTTGAAAACTTCTTATATGTTTTTAAAAATCCTCACTCATATTTTATCCAATCTGATCTTTTAAGAAGAGCTTTTATCCTCTACATGCTTTATCTGCAAAACTAAGCCTAAGACTTTCTCCAAGATGCATAGATATAAGTGATAGCCATGTTCACTGTTCTGTATTTCAGCTCAGTCTGCAGAATTGCCTGGTGCTTACAAGCATGACCATGCATGAGGAGACTATTAAAAACAGCCCTCTGCAGACACTCACAGAACACAGATTTTAAACAGACTGCAGCATGAGCCTTCTTCGGAGGAGACAGCACGCGTAACTCTTTAGTATCAATAGCTGTGGGTTGGACAGACATTTACAGATCAGTAAATTCAAAACATTTTGTATATTTTAAATGGCACGGGACACTCATTCAGGAAAGGGAAAGACTTCCCACGGTCTCTGTCAGAAAAGCTATTTAATAAACCAGACAAAAAAGTGACTACATTGTTCTTGAGCTGAACGATATATACGTATGTTTTCCTTTTGTGCAAGTGTAGTTAGAGAAATTATCTTTAAATTGTATTAAATGTGACAGTAGCTGGATTTTATTTTTAGGTATGATGTTGCAGGCAAAGCCTGCAAGATCCTGAATAAAACCATTTCGTTTCCCGTTTTTAAAACTCGTGAATTTTACCCTCCTAGGAAATTAAAATCATTTATGGGTGTCAGGTAATTTTTCCAAACTGTAGGACTGATGGTCACACAGCTGTAAAGCAACAACAATGTCAAGTGACACTAGAAAAAGAAGGACAGTCAAAGTTCACATTTCATGTTCTCAAACATTCAGTTACTCCTGAGGAAATAAAATATATCTGTTTCACAAATTTAAATGTAATCTGAAATGTTGACATTGTGATCTGCACATTTCAAAAATCTTTGTGAGTGTAGATATAATAAACACCATACATAAAAACTATTCATTTGTGACATAATGATCTGAAAAAAAAAGTTTACTTGGTCCTTGGTAATGATCTACTCGTCTTATAAGGATTTTGTCAAGAGGTTGGTTTTTTTCAGTAAGATTTCCACAAGACTGTCAAGAAGAACATACGACACAGACATTTATCACTAGTGCAACAAATGAAAGCATCTTTACAACAGCATTTATAAGCGAGTTCCATCTCATAAAACAGCCATGTTGAGTGGAGACAATTGAGAGCTGGTAACTGGGAAGCAAGGGAAGTTTTCTTAAAAGTGCTTTCACAATGGGAATAGCCCCATCTCATGGGGAAGAAACACGAGCACATGTGGTTCCTTAGCTATCAGACCAGAGAACTGCAGAAGTTCAACAAACCAATTCAGTCCACAAAGTCCAAAACAGAGCAGTACAAAATACAAATAGTAGCACAACTGAATTTTGTAAGACAGATATATAATGAAGCCAAACACTGCTGATAGCTGCCTGAAAGCTGCTCTGAGATGCAATGTTTACCTGCATCTTATGAAGGCTATTATGGACACAGCTCTGACAGTGGTACTGTATAAACACCACAGACTTTCATACTGTAATGAACACAGATAATACAGTATGTTAGGTATAGCTAAGGCAATGTGTTTGAATTTGGAGCACTGCATAAAGCATATCAGATACTTTTGATGTAACTGTGATGTGTTTCAGTGACTTGGATCCACGGATTCCTTCCCAGGCAAACACACTGCATCTGCTGCAGACCTTCAAAGGACATCTGTGCTCTGGTAGGGGTGTGACACCCACCTATCTTCAGTCTATGCACCAGATTTTGGTACATTTATCTTTGGAAATAAGATTTAAGGCCTTATTGTTTGGGGCCTGTAACTGATTTCAGTGTGAAGAATCAGATTCTTCATAATTTCACTTGCTTTGCATTGGCCTGTAATGTGAGCATCTGCTCACATCTTCTGTATATCACTGCAGAAGTACTATACACAATCACTGTTTTAGAAGAAGAATGTTTAAAAAATAAAGTCACTTCCTGAAAATCCTTCTTTGTATTGGTACCCATTTATTTATAAGTACAGTATGAGGTTCTCCTCGGCAAACTGATTTTGCAGTATTCAGAATCTCAGCTCCAGTGGCCTTGCACTGCTGTGTGTGGTATGTTCCACAGACAATAACACTAGCCTCTAAGTTGATTATTTAAAAAAAATAATAAATTAATTAAAAAAAACATTGCAATGCCATTGAGTATGGAGTCTATTTTCTAAGAATGTGCATATAGGTAGCCAGTATTTGCAAATCAGTCTTAATTTAGAACATATAGTTTTAGCAAAGTGGGATTTACAGTTCTTTTGGGGGAGCCTCAATTATTTCAAAAGTGCGAAAAATATCAGAACTTCTTTGCAGTCTCAATTACCCCAAATTTCTAACATCATGTAATTATATTTAGAAAACAGTTGAATTTTAAAAGATACTGTTAAGCAACTTGGATTTAAGTTAATTCTAATTTGCAGATACTGATCCTTCTGTACTGACACATGGAATTGTCGTCTTGTTCTTAGCTGATGGCCTGGTGATATGTTTAGAAAACATACATTCATAACTCAGCTGCCTGAGCAATCTCAGCTCTATGTTGTAATTATGATTGTGTTTACATGGGCTTTAGCTAGCAAAAAATCTTGTTCTTTTGCACTCTCATGTTGTATATACCATGCCACATTAGTATGGCATCATTCCTAAAATAATATACACTGCTTCACAGCAGGGCTAATTAGTCCTGGTTCTGTGATATACTAATAGCTGTTAAATTGCTCTTAGTTGGCTCAGGCTCTGGGAAGAGCTTACTCATGTCTGTTGTAGCATACCATTTAGTAATACCTCATGTGGTAAACATATTAATTAATGTTACTGACAGCATGGGTGGTCTATTTATTTTTTCTTTTGACATGTGAAAGCAGAACAACAGGTAGCAGAGTGTTCTGCCTGTTCTTTAACCTGCACTGTGAGTAACTGGGATAGTTAAAAAAAGAAAATAAATAATTGCAGATCCTGACTTTTGTTCATGTCGAAACTATTACGTAGGTTTTCCATTTGTATCTCAGCAAAATAATTCTTTTTTTCCAAAATCTCTCTGTACTATTATGTTTATCGCCACAATTGCAGTTGTTATCCCTGAAATTCCACCCAGGCAGTGCAAGGAAGTCAATGTCTTTCACTCTGCACTGAAAGATCACTCATAAAATCAGTTACTTGTTTGTAGGCTTCCACCTACACATACAGCTCAGCAACTGCTTAAGAATTAGTCTCTTAATGCGATGGTTCTTCAGACTTCACTTGCATTGTGTTGCCACCATGCTCACAAGTTTCTTTCATTCAGATTCTCAGGTAAATTGAAAATCTTTTATCTTCTCTCATTTAATTTTCCAATTTATCGTTTTCTCCATCTTACTTACTAGAAAAACTCTTGTTACCATGTTTAGGTATGTTCCTTCAGACTACATAGCTTTATCTAGAAATCTAGAAATGGCAGTTTTTTTACCCAGAGGGAAAAAACATCACCAAATCACTGGCATGTTTCCACATTGGTTGTGTTGAACCTACTAAGTCACAATTACAGATAAAATTTCCTTCCATTCACAGAATCTTATCTTTTTTAAAAAAAATCTGACAGTAGATATACATAGATTATGGAAAGGGTGATCACCTAAGCCTCTGCACTGACATTTAATTTAAATACATATGGTTCTACCTCTAGAAAAATGACACAATTCTAATTTCTAGTACTTTTTTTCCTTTTCTTACAAGTCATTGTGTCCAGCTTTCTTCCTTTTAATCAGAAGAGTCAGCCAACTATTCTCATAGTGCTATTTGATGATTTGAATATGAAAAGTTATGATGACCTTGGCATTATAAAAAAAGAAC
This sequence comes from Tragopan temminckii, assembly GCA_028571105.1. Taxonomy (NCBI): domain Eukaryota; kingdom Metazoa; phylum Chordata; class Aves; order Galliformes; family Phasianidae; genus Tragopan; species Tragopan temminckii. The sequence continues at coordinate 35,245,442 of JAOWBP010004700.1, forward strand.
ACACAATGATTTTTAAGCTGTCAGCCTATCTGTAGAAGAGTGTCCATCAGATACTCAGGACTCATATTCTAAAGACAAATAAACTTCCAGAAATCTATTCCTTCATACTTCTATTACACTCATCTGTCATTTGCTAAGTCTCTGAAATATTCCAGACTTCACCTTGCCCCTGTTTTCTGTTTCTGCTTCTCTCTATTACTTTTATACTGGCAGCTTTCATACATCACGTGACATTTTGTACCTCATTGAAGAGTCAGGGTGTTTCATAAGTATAGCTTCCTGGAATATAGAATCCTTATTACTTTGAATTAGACACTACAGAGCAGCTCTTCAAATTAAATCACACAATAATTCATAAACTCCGTTATTTAAAAAAATTCAGTGATACAGCTACTTGCTACTTCAGATTGCTTGTAAATACTTTACAAAATGAAAAACAAAACAAAGCAGAACAAAAAAACAGAACTCACATTATAAATTATCCTTGTTGTGAAAATTATCCTTATTATGTCACAGAGGTAACTTCATCAAACAGAATATCCATACTTGTGATTTTATAGTTTTTTATATGGCATTCAAGATGTGGCTAGTAGATAAAATGGAAAGAAAACTTTCAAAGAATAAATCAAAGCAGGAATATCCCTTTTGGTTTGTCAGAAAGTGAGATTCCCCAAGTTTGCTTTAAATTGAGCACAGGGATTAATTTAAGACTTGGCATTAGTAGGAGGTGGTTTTGACAGTCTCAACCCTGCTCTTTCACACTGTTCTAAAATGCCACATTCTTATTACTTTAGAATGTTTTGTAAAAGCATTTAAAATGCATTGACATATACATTCACAAATCTTCAAATTCCTCAAGTAGATACAACTTTTATACTTCCATATATAAAATTATAATGTACCCTCTCTGTTCATTTTGTGGAACTAAAAACAACTAATATTATGATCCACTTCAGAGACACTCACACAAAAAATAGCTACACTAAATCACAGGTGTCAGCTTAAGCCATCCATTAGGAAATAAAAGAACCGATTGAATTGTAGAGGATCATCTTCTCATTTTATATTGGAGTCTCACACTGACAAATTCTGTAATTCAAATTTGTATAAAGCAATATCACAGATGGATTTGAGCAAAATCAAGCAACCCATACTGAAAAAATATGAGATTATTTTCGGAAAGATAGCCAAGATAGAGAAACTACTTTGGCTCATATGATACTACAGTAGTCAGCTTAAATTATGGAAAAGAGACAGAGAAGACACAAAGACTGAAGAGAAATGTTAGGTGTAGTTGGACTGAAATTTAACATAGTGACATTGATAAAACATCTTGAGAAACGACACTTTGAGCTTGATTAGTAGGTCAGTCAAGCAGAAAGCTGAGGAATTGTCTGGAAGATGAAGCTGATGCAGTGATATTTTCTGAATAGAGACAACTGCCTGGCTACAATACCTCAGTCTCCCTGAAATTGAGATAGAGCAGATTTATGAAGACTATAAAGAAGGAATAGCAACAGTCCAGATAAGAAGTGATTAATGTATGACTGAGGATTTCAGGAACAAAAAGGTCAGTATAATGTCAAATGCAGACAATGTTCTATAGGTGGTAAATTTACAGGAAGAAAAAGAAAAAAAAAGAACATAAAAACATTTCTTTCAGGACCAGGATTATTCACAGGAACTTCTTTTATCTTAACATAAAAACTAAGAAGACTGAAGTTTAAAGAAGGGCAGCTTTAAGCAAAATCCTTATGAAGTGCACAAGCTTCCCTAAATGATAAAGCCACTTTTCTCTGCTTCTACACTTCTATAGCTTAGGAAATGCTTATTATGTTTTCTTGAAGAACATCACCGTTCACGTTGTTCGGGAAGAAAACTAGTGAGAAAAAAATTCCTTCTACACAACTATTATTCTCTTACTGAGTTTTAATTTGGATAACAGAATACACTGCATTCACTGTCAAATAGAAATAGGCAAGTTTTATAGGTTTGCAGAAACTGAATCTTCAAGTTTCCTATAGTGAAATATAAGATATGACTGCTATCTCAGCTGAATAATATTAAGTTTTACATTTTCTTTAGAAATTGTAATTTATTTATTTTTTTCTGGCAAGCTGATATTTACCCTTACAATGAAGAAAGAAATAACATTGTTTGGGTCAAATTCCATTACAGAATGACACTGCACTTCTCTAAAATTGTACAAAAATGACAGTAATTATTTTAAAAGGCTGAAGTGCTACACAATTTCAATACTGATGAATACACACATTGTAACGAGCATAGTGAGTCCATACAGCACAACAACAGAGCAGGCAACAGAGCAAAGAAAAACAGAAACAAACAAGCAAGAACACTAAGATAATGAATATTGTTACAATAACAAGGAAGATGAATGGCCAATCATTGCTGACATGCGACGTTCGTTCCCTACATTTTTAATACAGAAACAGAGCTATCTCTAGAGGAAAAAGTATGGAAGGAGGTATAACAATGGAAAAATATGGAAATAATATAATAAAATCTAAATTCAGGAAGTTAACAAACCAGTAAAAATTATTAATTTAGAAAAGAAAAAACAGTGTCTACCTACCTGAAATAAATAGTATCAATAGTACTCGGAAATCCTTGTTTTATGAGCAGACATACAAACCTACAAACTAATGTACACCACCATGTGCTTGGCAGTCAGATCATAATGGATTTTTGAAATACGTAATAGTACTAGCTCATACTCAGAATTGCATACCTCACTCGATGTAATAGAATTACTTTTGATATTGGAGGAAGATTTTCTTGTGTAAAATGCAATTTTAAACACTTTAGTCAACAGGAATGTAGAAAACATATGCTAGCAAATGTGTAGTTGTGCACTATAATTTTCATAAATAACAGTATGTGGCATCAAGTCCTTGGACTATCTGCAATTAAGGACAGAGGACATTCTTTTCTGTCCATGTTGGCAGCATCTAACTGATAACACCATTAACAACAAATGAAAAGGAGAGGATAGATTACAGCTTCCCTATTCCATTTGCAGTATTTTCTTCTGCAGTCTTATCATATGATGATGCTTTATAATCATGATCATGATCACTGTCAGAAATTACTGAGATTTCTGGGCTGTTGCACCTTTCTAAAAAATGGTCAGTCAGATTTGCCACCCCTGCTGAGAGGAATCCACATGAAGCAAGCTGCCTTGCCCATGAGTGAGCTTTCACCATGGGAAAACTGGTCAGAGCTGTATGAGGCTGTCTCACTGAGCACTCAAAGGTATAGTAGAAGTGTACTGTCGTAGTGTGACACAGCCTCAGTCTTCCATTTTACTTTAAACTCCTTTTTTTTTTTCATAAAACACTGATTTTATAAAAGAAACAAAATCTAAAACCTAAGTTGCTGGTAATGTAAACTCCTGCATCCAGCCATTTTTTGCATCATTTTTGAAATAGCGGTGTTAACACAACATATCTGTTCTTGTATAAACCACAGTGAGAATTCTGAGAACACGCAGTTTGTTTTACCTTGACTGTTCCAACTGGCAGCATTATTCAACCACTGTATACAGTACTACATATTTCATATTTTAAAACAAGAGGAGAAGTCCTACAGGCATCATGTTACATTAAACATTTTGTGTTATTGACTGCCCCATTATCATCTTGCCCTTCCTTCAGCTGAACTGACTGACACTGCTCAAGGATAGGTGTGTCAGAAAATTCCACTCTGAAACAGTGGCATCTTTTCATACTGTCAGGAAAAATAGAGTGGCTGTGGATTTGAGTAGCCTTTATGTAATTACTGCACCAGTGGTATTGGATGCAAATATCCTTATGGCTATATGCAAACCAGGCTGACCCAACAACAAATTTTCCCTTGCTTGCTGCCTCAGTAGCTGGTCTGAGAACAACTCTCACTCTGTCACAAGCGCAGGCTGCAGCAAGAGCTGTTCTCAGTATCCTAGGCGATCTCCAGACAGTTTTGGAGCCAGTCACTCTGGTTCTCACTTTGTATTGAAGAAGGTCATGCATGCTGCATGACTGATACCATCTCAACTTAACCTTCTTATAAGTTTAGTGAAGTTAGGGAGCACGTATCTCCTTGCAGAACAGGGCTTTGCATCTGTTTGAAACAGTATGGTTTCAGTCAAAACACATGATGACAGCTGTCTGAAGAATTTTTACATCAATCCACTCACTGACTACTTAAAGCAGAAGCTGTCAGTACAAAATGTACTACACTTTTGTTCGTGAATAAATAACAGGGGGACTGCCAATTAAGAAGAAAAAAAACCAAAAACCAAAAAAAACCAGTCCTGGTGAAGCTCTCTTTCTCCTTGTTTCTCGTTCCCATCAGTATCTCAGTATCACTGTTATCACTCTGCTATTTGCCCTGCTATTTTTTTTCTGCCATATGATAACCTTGATAACAAATTTCAGCTCAACTCTGTCCTTCTTGGCTCATGATCATAGAAAACCTGCTTGGAACAGGAAAAAAAAAAATGGCTTCCAAAGATTAGCATTGCCACTTTACAGACATTCTGAGCAATATCACAAGCCAGGGCCCACAGGCCACTGAAAGAAATCTCAAAGCAAAGATCTGTGTTCTTGTCTTCTGCCTAATTTTAACAGAACAGTCATTTCCTCTGACGTGGTAGCTGAGCTGCAGCTTTGTTTACATAGGATTCTTTGAAGTTCTCCCTGCTACTCTATTTTTTTAATCTTAGTTCAGTTTCAACTTTGTTCATTAAAAAACCATCAGTGTACTATTGTGTTTGAATTCTGACTTAAACAGGCCGCTTGGGGGTACTGTGCTGTAAAGCCAACAGAGCAAGCAACATTAAAAAGGCAGACATAATCTCATTCTCAGCCTACATTTGCAGAAGGACACCTGGAATATAAATGTGTCTGGACAGGACCAGGATTGTTGTGATTAATTGCCAGCTGTTGTCTGTAGGAGATAGAGCTGTACTATGAAACCAGGAGAAAGTGTTCCTTGGGGCCTGTTGTGCTGCTCGTGATCAGACAGACTGGGGCAGGAGTACAATGAAACTCATAAACAGAAATATATCTTTTCTTAGGAGAGGTGATCCAAATATTGATAGACTGTTTATTTGCTCCCTTGTCATGGCTACTCGCAATTAAGAGATTATGCAACCTGTTTTAATTGCCAGTGTTTTTCCATTGCTTCCACGTAGAAAGCATTCCTAAACATAAATTCAATTAAAACTCAGAAGTTGTGCTAAGTAAACATAGAAACGCCTCAATTTATGAAGTCTTTTCTGCAAAAGCAATGATTTCTCTAATATAAGAATATAGAACAGGGAAGATACTCTTGGAATATTATCTGATTCCTTTTTTTCTGCAAAGATCCTTCTTAGCTTGTCCCTTTTTATGACTCCAGGTAATCTGCAAAATCTTAGTTTTTGAATATTTTTCTTATCTATTGAATTCCCAATCTTGACTGATGACAAGTTTGCACTCATTTGGTTTTCCTACGTGTGTTCCTGTCATCTGCCCTGATGATTGATAGAAGTCAGTTACTGTGTTTTTTTACATCACATAGGATCTGTGAAAGGTTTTTCAGAGACAGCTTTAGAAAGATGTTAAACTTCAGAAAGCTGTTTAACAGCCAGATAGTGTGAGCTTCCCTGTAGTTCTGACAATTATATACAAACGAAGTTTTTATTTGAATTCCTTCATCTGTATATTCAAACTTCCATTTGAATACTCCACAATCTTACTTTTCCCTTGTTGTAAAACCAGAGTTTTATGCTATACTAGTTTAACGGTAAATGTTTTTTAGTTGTTTCAATCAGTGACAGGATGATGATTTAAAGATTTGATGTGTATTTCAGGATCAAGTTTGCTTTTCCAGTTCAGTTTCCTAAGAAAGATGCATGTACAAGTTCTCATATTTTCACTGACTTGAAATTTTTTATTTCAAGCTTTATGCATTTTTACACAGTAGCTTCCCATAAGTCAAAACAGTGGTATTTCCCACTGGAAGCTTTGGGAATCTTCCCCTATCTCTACTGTATGTCCAGACGAAGCTAAAGGTAAGGGGCACACAGAGTCCAAGTCAGTCTGCCATACCACACAGCTCATATCTCCACAGCTGTGGTCATGGGACTTCACTCAGGCTGGAACAGCATTTCTTTCAGAAGAGAACTTCAGCAAGAATTCCTTAAAAACAAACAAACAAACTCAACTTTGCAACTCACTTTCCTTTTCTGAGACAAACAGGATACAATGCAGTTTATTATTTATCTTAAACTCATCCTTTAAAAAGAGTCAGTGAAAGCAATTGAGTAGACTGTGCTTCATGGTTTTGACACTCAACAGTTTGTGTTTTGTAGCTTTCTGTGTAAGACAAAATATTTCCAAACAGTTTCTAGTATTCTATATAGAATGTAATGTTAATTTCAGTGCCCTGGCTATGTGCTTGTCAAAATTAATGTGAGTTCTGAGTTAAAGGTACTTTCTCAATATCTTTCCATTAATAAATATATATGCTTGTACATTCGTGTCCCCTTACACAAAGACAATTCCCTGGAAACAGCATCTCTAAATTTTTCATGGTAGTTTTCCTGCTGTGTTGCATAGTGACCAGAAATACAAATCATACTGAAAAAGGCTGAACAGCAGCAGCTACTTCTGCTTCTTTGCTACATACTATAGATAGTTCTCTGAAACCAGCACCACATGTCCTGGATTGAACCTCAGTACAATTCCAGCATTCTTAGCTCTAATGGAGAGAATGTGTTAATTCGTCTTTTGTTTCACAGTTTGGGATGCTCTTTTCCCTTTTAGATTTTCAGTCAGTTTTCAGGCATTTTGAAGATTTCTGTTTCTATTCTTTTACTGCAGTTAAACTCCATATATAGTGCTTGATTCAAAGAAGAAAAAGAAAACAAAAAAAAAAAAACAACTTTCCAGCTTTCACACCAAAAAACCACCAGAACTAGATTAACCAGAGTATTTGCAGTCATACACAGGCTTCTGAAATATTGAATTCAGTCACAGATTATCTTGCCATTGCCATTTAAGGTAACTTCATTCATTCAGATTTTGTGTAAACCTTCATAAGATATTTATTTATATATTATTTAAGCACAATCTGTCCTCCTGAATTTGCCCTTTCTGACCCAGCAAGACCTGATGATCTCTGATATCAGATATGTGCACTTAATCACTGTGCTAGTGTAAACTGGATCTGAAAAAAACTTATTTTGAATGAATTAGAGCACATAACTCACTGTTGATATATGATTTGACAGCAGATTGTCACTTTCTATCCTGAGGGCTAGCATGTGTTCTCTGGTGGTAGTGTTCTGATGTTGATCCATATATATTCATGATGCTAAATCTATCAATACCAGTATAGTTGCAATTGTGAGCTGACAACTGACTTAGGCTCCGGAAGCTCTGCTATACTTTTTGCTTTAATGCCAGACACTGTTGTCAAGAAAAGCTCAAATAAGAAGATGACATATCTCTAAGGTTTGGCAGATTGTATGGCAGATTATACCTTAAATCTCAGAGGTTGGGGAAGACATCAGAATGAAAAAGCTGATTTTCATACAGATCAGTGTCTACAGCATAGACACAGTGAGGAATTCAGATTTCTGGAAGGCTTAAAAATGCCAACATTATTTGGAATCTGATAGCCAAATAAATATGTTATCCTGTTTCTTTTTATTTAAGTCAGCATTTCAGTATGTCTCAGGAGGCAATGTGTGCCATTCAGAAGGCACATATTTTCCTCATGCTAACTGCAGATTCTGGAACCACAGAATCTTTATTGACACGTTTCCTTATCCATGTCACAAGAATCAATAGGATGCATAAAAATATTTTTGTTCTTTTCTTTTGCCACTCCTTTTCCTGTAAATACAAGAAAAATCATTTCTCCATTGCATTTTAGGCTTAGTCACTGTATGAATGCTTTACTATTCACTGTGTGAATGCTTTACCACTGTCTCTGTACATTGCACAGTCACTAGGTACCGCACCAAGGTAGAGCGCTTTTCCTTCATGACCCTCACCACTATTGTAGCTATGTTTGCTAAAGGATGAAATTTTTGTGGTTATATATATATGTGTGTGTGTGGTTATATATACCTTAAACACTGATTTATTGACTTTGTTTTCAATACTATCCCACAGTGAATTGCAGAGGAATAACCCAGGGCTTTCTATACAAGAGCACAGAAAGAGAAACATGATTTGGAGGGGCGAGAAGAAGGGTACATTTTCATTGTACGTTTTCATCCTGCTTTGCATCTTGAAGAAAGAAGGCATGGACTTGCACATCAAAAACTTCTAAAATATTGTGAAAACTAATTTCTGATCAAAAAAATTGTCTTTCCATTTAAATAGTGAAACTGGAGGCTAAGAAATATAATGAACTAGGCTTCAGAGTAGAGACCAACACATAATTTAAATGATTAATCTCAAAGTTACCTACAATCAAGCCTGAAGTGTAGTGAAAACTTTCACTGAAGTTAAATCTATAGAGAAATATTAGGGAAATATTAGGTTTAATGAAGAGTGTATATTTTAAGGAAAGAAACTGCAGGAATTCTTCACTAGAGGTAATCTGCCTGGCTCTTTTTAAAATCACATTACAAAGAGGAAAACTTGCAGATGCGATCTTGAAGTTGTGTAATACTAATGGCAACCACTAGTTTCCCCCTTTTTTTAATCTGTTCTGTTTATGATTAAGGTAGTTGAAGCATAGTGTATAGCATCTGTTTTCTTTTCTTTACAGTTGGAATTACATAATTGAGTCTCCATGGACTTGATGTTTATATAGCCTTATACAATTTTAAAATCTATGGTACAAATACCATGTAAAATACATGGTATTTGGTTTTAGGCACAGTGTTTTAGCAAAGATTATACAAAGACTATGGTGCATGGGAACGAAGATCCTAGGAAAGTGGTAAAGCTATTAGAGATAATTCTAAATGTCAAACAGTAGGATTTAACTAGGTGACAAATAAGATATTAAACAGGCCCCAGTCTTTGCAGGGATCTTGACATTACTTTGTAATGGAAGGAGGACTGCAGACATGAATTGAGTTCAAAGGTTTCTAATGGAGGCAGGGTGGGGACGATTCCATAGTCAGTAAAAGTCTGTGTGGTTTCTGATTTAACCCTTCAAAGGCAAAAGGTCTGTATGAACTAAAAATAAAAGAAATATAGACTACTACTGCTACAAAAAAAAGAGCATACATATATGAAATACACCATTTGCTTCCTCTTTTTATGATAGCTTGTTCACTTCCCTTTACTACAATGTCTTTGTCACACTGTGCATCTTTCCATGGTGTATTACACTTGATAAGCTAAAATAAAAGACATATATCTCCAACTTTAAAGAACAACAATTAGAAGAAGAATTTGCATGTCATATGAGTCAGAACAAAGAAAAGAATGATGTCTGAAACAAAAATAAACCAACTACCTTCAGCAATTGAGTGTGAAGTTCTATTTTATTTAAGCTCATTTCCATAATCAACTTGTAAACCTCAGTATTTTAATTGCTATGGAACCACATCCAGTTGGCCCCAGATTAGATTATTATTAAAAATACAATAAAATTCACTGTTTTTCATCCAAAAAAGCCAGAAAATATAAAATCTGATATCTAGTACCGATAGCATTGGACATTTAGTACAGAGAGTTCAAGGATGAAAAAGAATTGTCATTTTCCATCCTCTGTTTCTTGATTGATAAGAATATAGGAACAATTCTCAGTAGCTCAGGATCAAATATCTCATACAATGACTCACAAATCAGTTAATTCTGCATATGGAGGCACAGAGGTCTCTTTCCTAAATTACTGAGCAGCCATGCAGATTATATTTAACAAAACTAGGCTCTTATTGAGATAGAAAGTAAATTACATATAAAGACAGAAAGAAAAAACAGGAGGCATTTTAACTTTTCTAAGAAAACAATGATCTTCAAGTAGTTTTCATCTGAAGTTAGAATTTAAAAATCAGAAAAAAGCTGAATCTTAAATGAGGCTTTTTTTAATCTTCATTTGCGCGCATCCCAAATGAGTTTCATTAGCAGCTGTAATGTGGATGAGAAAAAAAAGGTGTATATGTAAACTAGTTGTCCATTGGATTTTAAAGATTATCATACAGAAGTTATTACATAGATTCATCAAGTAGTTGAGGCTGGAAGTTGAGGCTCTCCTACTGGAGACCAACTAGTTCAACCCCCTGCTGAAAGCAGGGCCAGTCAGACCAGAGTTCCTACAGTCATGTCCACTCAGACTTTGAATATCTCAAATGATAGAGATATTATGAAATATTTAGTAAGGTGCACATTTATGCAACAGTCCCTTGAGGCACATGAGCACTAGGTACATTCTCTTTCTTGTTACTGAATGGCTGGTTTCCACCTGAACAGGAAACTCACTATTTGCTGTCCATAATAGCTACATTGATCTTCAGTGAACAAATCTCAAGTCTCTATGAATATAAGACAAAACGTTCCTAATTTTGTCTGAAAGCCACTTTTGAACTCCAGACAGCATCCTGAATGCATCACCTAGGGATGGCAAGAATTGTGCGTACTTCATAGGGAAGGAAAATGTTTGCTAGGGACAAAAACAAGGTTCCAAAATAAAGTTGTTCCAAAGAAATTCTCCTACATTACAAGCACAATGAGAGTTTATGAGGTCTTGTTTTGCCATGGAGTACAGTAAACAAAGCATTATAAACTTTCCATAGGTATTAGCCAAAGCTACACTCGGCCACTTCAAGGATGAATTACTTGAATGAATCAGTAAGGCAAGGGAGCTCCCAGGCCTTTGCAGATGCACCTCAGGTGATCCATACCAGTAGCATATTCACCAAACCCTGACTAATATTCCAGAGAACAATTCTCTCATTTGGAATAATACAGATTGCAGCTTGTAGGTGTGAAATGTTTTCTAATAGCATCTACAGTGAGTACACAACCAGAATCCCAAGAGCTTAGATTGTTCTCTTCATCCTGACCACCTCCTCCAAGTCTTGTCTCCTGGGCAGCAAGGGCAAAATGGAAATGTCACATCCTTTGAAATGAAACACATATCACCCACGCAAGAAATTGTTCTTCTGACTCACATGGAACAGAAAACAAAATTATGATCTTTACTCCTCATCTGTTACTCCTGCATCATGCTCTTCTGTGTAGGCTGGTACATTGTTGTCAGTAATTTTCCATTCAAGAATTGGAAAGATGATGATTTCTTTTGTCTTCTCCCCTGAGAACTTGCAGGCTGAAACCTGAAATCATACTATTACAATATGGGCAGAATACAAAAAGATATACAGACATACACAAAAGAAAATTATTTCTCCAACAAAAATAAGAAATGATAGGAGGTGTTCAATTTGCAATTTCTTCTTCTTTCTGAAATTTAGACCTGAATACTTGGTAGAAGTTTGGGGTTTTTTTTGTTTTTTTTTTTCTTGATACTTTAAGAGTAGTTATTCAGTGATCATTAGTAGCTATTTCTTTTCTTTACATGCCTTTTCTTTTGTTACCGATTCTTGTTTATATGATATAGACACTTCTAGTACAAGACAAAAGGAAAAGCGGAAAAAAAATAAATGATTTCAAATTAATCAAGATATACTAAATTTTAGACTCTTAATAACATACACGTTATATACAGAGCTAGTGGAATTCTTTTTTAGATGTAGAAGTAGATTTAAAAAATGCGCATTCATTTTTGTGCAAGTATAGAAAGTATACATTTGCAGCACCTCAGCTGCTAATTGTACCCAATTATAGATGGGTGTGAAACATTTTTAAATTGTCTTCTAATCCATGGGGGATGCAGGTGATTCTGAATATATCACTTGAAGTCCATTGCAATTCTTGGTCTTAATTCTCTGGGTGGTAAAAGTCACACCAGAAATTCATAGAAGACAATTTTATAGCAATTGTTCTGTACTGAGGGCCATCTGACCTCCCTGAAAATACCTGCATGTTACCTACGTTGCATATAAGGTTTAGAATAAATTGAGGCTGGTTATCTTTGCTGTCTCTCATTCAGAAAGACACACAACAATGCATTTATTTTGGAAATAAATCATATATTTGCTATTACAGAATTCTTATCCTCTTTTTTCCACGAGTATGAATGTCTTAAGAAGCCATCTACTCATCCAGATGGGATCTAGTTCTCAGCTGGAAGAAAATGTTATTTCCACTGTGAGCTAAATATACCAAAACAGGAACAAAGTCTCTGCACTCTACAGAAAGATCTGCATCACAGATCTTCAAATCCTGTTATTTTACATGAGATTTCACAGACCCATTTTCCTTCAAACAAAGAAATTATTATGAGACTAGTGAAAGTAAGATATGTTGCATGAGTGATAGGTGTCATCCTGGCCTGTATCAGAAGCAGTGTTGCCAGGTGAAATAGGGAGGTGATCATCACCCTGTACTCAGCTCTGGCAAGTCAGCATTCAAGTACTGTGTTCAGTTTTGGGCCTCTCACTACAAGAAAACAACAAGGCCCTGGAGTGCGTCAGGAGAAGGGCAACAAAGCTGATGAGTGTTCTGGAGCACAAGTCCTATGGGGAGCAGTCAAGAGAACTGGGATAGTTTAGTCTGCAGAACAGGAGGCTCAGAAGAGACCTTTTTGTTCCCTACAGCTGCTTGAAAAAGGTTGCGGAGAGGTGAGGGTCAGCCTCTTCTCCAGCGTAACTAGCAAAAGGAATAGAGGGAATGGCCTCAAGTTGTACCAGGAGAGGTTCAGTTTGGGTATTAGGAAAAATTCTGGAGCAGGAACAGGCTGTACAGGGAGGTGGTGAGGTCTCTAGAGGTGCTCAAGAAATGTTTAGGTAATGTACGAAGGGATGTGATTTGGTGGGGAAATATTGGTGGTAGGTAGATAGTTCGACTGGATAATCTTGAAAGTGTTTTCCAGTCTTGGTGAATCTGTTCTATGATTCTATGAAGACAGAGGTAAAGTCATCACAGTTACATAGTCATTCTGAGTTCTTCTGAATTACAAAAATCTAAGGTCAGATTTAAAATCTTAATATTTAAAAGCCTTTAATATTGGTTTAATGAAAACTGTGCATGTTTGAGTATTGATCTTAGTGTAAGAAGTTTGTAAAACTTCTTAAAGGATGGGAAGTTTGAAAGGAAAGTCAAGGTACACCAAATGGTTTAGATTAGCTATCCTAAACAATTTTTTATTGTGATTTGGTTGATATAATGAATTTGAACAGTTACTATCATAATTGGTGGATAATTCTTCATTTCTGTACAACAATACTGCTTCTGAAGTTTTGGGGTACCTGAAGGCTACAAGAAGCAGACCCTGTAAGAATAAAACAACATACCTTACAAAGCAAAAAGTATATACCTATCACATTTTCTGAGACAGAAGTTCACCTTAGCAAAAATTTCTGTAAATTAGACTTTTTTTTATATCAAATTGACCTAATTGTTCTGGCACACAAGGGAGGAAAAGGATCACAAATACAATGCAGAGAGAAAAATCTGGATTAATTAGTCCAGAACATTTAAAATATTCAAAGGACAGACAGTGATATAATGAAGATGTTTCAGGGGGGAAGGTGTAGATGATGATTCCCTTCTACAATTAATCTTTTTTGACATCCCTCCCATCTTCAGCTTAGTGTGTCTTAGGCAGTCCACACTTACTCCAGGGTAGGTGTCCATGCACCAACCTTGGCTTAGATAAAAACATCCAAAATGTCTGTCCCTAAAACTGGACAGAAGTAACTCTGCCACCTCCATCTCAATAGTGTTGATAAGAAGTATGAATTTGTCAAATCTGAAGTTCTGGTGATCCCAGCCACATGCCAATCTGAAACAAATGCAGCGTGGAGTCAAACTGTCCAACTATGGTAAATCTTAGGGAAAAAGACTTTGCTCCGATCAGGAAGGTTTCGTTAAAACTTTTGACTAATAGTGTTTACACTTTTACTTATGCCTAAGGCTTTCCTTTTAACTTTTATGAAACATTCAAGAAATCAAGCATAAATATAAGTTCAGTTATGAGAAATACACAGGAAGCTTAAAACCTGCCGATTTTGACTAAAGGATCAGGCCCAGTGGTTTTACAACTGTAGTTAACAAATTCTGAAGCAAACCTATCTGTGGTACAAAGTAGAAAGGACTGGGATGGGAAAAAGAGGAAAGAATTAATATAAATACAAAAGCAAGATAATGAGAGACATTCATACAGACAGATGTGTTCCCTCTTATGTTCACAAATGCTAAATACGGTTCAAATATTCATTTGAAAATCAAATTTATCTTGTCTATAGAAAAGTCCCAAACTACTTTTGATTGGGAAAACATCTATTACATTAATTAAAATTTGTGCCATTAGCCTGGTGTTTTGTGTACCAGTATTAATAAAAAAAATCCATTTTCCATACCTAGAAGCCCTGAAAACAATGTTTTACCATGGAAATATTAACACAATGCAAAACACAATAGGACCAGTTCTGCTTTTAGACATAAATGATTCATGCTGCAATGAGTCACAGTTCTACATAAGGGAATTGCTTTCCTGGCTCCATCACTGCTCAGTTTATGTCCTAAAACATTATACTTGACTATTCACTGTTATATTAACTTGCGTTACTACAGTTATTTTTGAAGACTACCAAATAACCTACAGAGCCATTTCATTTGTTGTTTTGTGCTGCAAATACAGGTAGCAATGTCATACTTCATTAGGAGTGTCTCATTCTTGTACTTAAGAAGATTAGGCCAGTGTGCCATGTGGTTAACCTCAAACTCCCTCAAGGAAAACACTTCTTTATAGTAAATATATCTATAAGGCTGTAATTACTTGGCCTTAAATTTTTAAAGCCTTAAATACTTTGAGTATTTCAGCTGTACTTCCTTATGCTTATTTGTTATTTCTTACAGTTTATTGAGAGTTGATTGCCTGATGCTGTGCAGACATAAAGACATTGACTGAAGAATTAACTTTTTTTGTGAAGTTCCTCTTTTGTGCAACAGAATATTGATTGTCATTTTGAGTTTTCACATAATCTGTAACTTAAACTGAACTGGGAATCTGTATACAATTTCCCATGATGACCACATGCAAGCAGCTATACAAAAGGCATTTATTTCAAGCTGATAAATAACTGTCATGATCTGAAAAACAAGAAATTCAAACGTCACAATCCCATGTTGTCCCACAGCTACAAAGAAAGATAGCTTGTATCAGACTCACTTCCAAGCAAAAATATAGATGAAAGTTTCAAGGCTACAGATGATTTCTGGTCATTATTCCCTGATCTCAAGACAAAAGTCAACAGAGTCAGATGAAGGATGGAGCTGGCCAAACCATTTGCAATTTCAGTAATTTTCAGTATCACAAAGGCACGTTGGAATAACTTGCTGCTAACCAGGTACTTCTTTGTACGGTCAGAATGAACAGTTACTTGTTTGCAGATGTACCATCTTTGCTTCAGAGCTTTCTATGTGCAAAAGCAGGAGTTCAATATTGTTTCAACCTAGTAACTGGGCATTTTGCCAGATAAGGAAAACCACAGTGATTTGTATGATATGTAATAGTTGACGGAAATACAGTCATGCCTTTATAAATAATATGAAGTATGACAGTCACGGTTGTTCATTGGTTCCTGTTCATCATTAGAATTAGTAGGAAAAAGCTGCCGAGGAGAAAAGTTGCCACGTGGTGGATTATCTGTTCCTTGAAATCCTGAAATAAATGAATTTACTTTTCTTAGCATTTAGACCTTTCTTTAAGGGGAAAAAAAAAAAAAAAAAAGTTTCAGGCAGCCAAATGCGTCAGGCAGATGTGGCTGGAGAAAGTACCTGTGGTGCCAGCTGGATTTGTACTAGCATTCTTGGAGAGACAGAGGACACAAATGGCTGCTTTGAATTTAATATATCTTATTTCCTGCCTGCTGGTGTTACTTATGAGACATTGCTGTCCACTCTGCTATGCCCTCCAAGTGCCTTTTTTCTCCTTTCATTTTTTTTTTTCTTCTTCTTTAATATGGACATTTCATGAAATTAAATAATAAATTGTTGCCTTAAACACTTGGCTCCAGTTATTTGGTTCTTAACCAAAGACAGAAAGCAGTTCATGGTAAAGAGTAAAGGCAAGTGGCTAACACATTTTAAAATATATTTTTGGCAATGAAAAAAAATGTGAAGTAGTTTTTTATGGTTTTTTTTTTTTTTTTTTTTTTTCTGAAATAAAGTTTCTTATTGGAGCTATTATAGTGTTTCTGTCACCACTACCCTTGTGCAGCTTGTTTGGAGCTCACAGCACAATTATGTAATACAAGACCTCTGGTGACAAACATCACAGATTACCCAAAAAATTATTTACACAAACCAGCAAGCTTCAAGATAAAATTGGTGGACTTCAGTCTTATTTGGTTGTCAAAAACTCTGCTCAGCCATCCCAGGGTGATTTAACACTGCTGCCAAAATGCACTGGAGATAACCAGAACGTAGTATTCAAAGGGTTCTTTATATCAACTACGTATATTAGAGTATGAGGGTTCCCAGATTAGTGTGTTCATGTGCGAGTATGTGCATATGTTTAGGCTCACACACATGTTCATATGTGTTTTGGATATATGTGTCTCTTTCGATATATTTTAGATACTATTCACTTCCTAACAGATAAATCGTGCATATAGTTTAAGTTCATAAGTTTTATAGTTTGAAAATTCTAATTTGAGTGCTAGAAAGTGACTGATGAACCCAATATTTAATTTCATCATTTAAGTTGTTTTACAGCAAGGAATAAATACAGTTGGTGAAGTTTATATATACATGTATATGCTTCATAAAATGGTTGAACCCCGGTGCCCTGCCCCTAGACAGCCATCTCCCCATTTCTGCATGACCCTCACCACAACCAGTCAAGGTTCCTATCTGTATTTTCCTGGCCTGACAGCCAAGGAAGAAACAGCACGCACTGTGACTTGGAGAAAATTGCAGCTATGCCAACTGACCAGCAGCTCTGTGTGAGCTGACTGCCTGGCTGATTGTTGTTTCTTGGCTGCTGGATGAGCCTAAGCAGAACAACTCAACTGTGATGGATCAGACAGGTCTTGACCCTGAATTATGCCCCTGGGCAACATTTTGTGCAGGCCAGTTGAAAGTGCTTAACATCTTTGAAACCTCGATGTCTTCATGAAATTTTGCTGAAACTGTCTACATTTGGGCACTTAATGGCATGCAATATTGCTCAAGTATGCAATGGTCAAACTGGTGCGGAAAAAAAAAAAAAGAATCTTTCTTCAAAGAGAGACAGTTCCAAATACAAAGGCAGTAAGGAAGGACATGCAGAAATATAGTCACATGGCTTGAATAATTTGGAAGAGCAGACAAGAGCCTATAGAATATTCCCTGGGCCTCGGTCAATATCCTCCCTGGTGTGCAGACTCCACGGATTGATTGCAAAAGTAAGTCAGACTTCAATGGGTAGATTCAGCCTTCAAGCTAAAAAATGGTCACCTAATTTTGCAGCTAATAGCTGCACCTCTGGTTTTTATTTCTCAACTTTCCTTGTGAAAAGCTGACAGGAGTTCACTCAAATTTACAGTGAAAAGTAGTAAAACTCTTTGGAAAGTGTGTCCCATCCCAAATATTTCATAGTGAAGTGTACGGATTTTTTGCCCTCTTTTCCTATGTAACACTACTGGCATTTGACAAGGGGATTAACTTTCATGAACTTTTTTATTTTACTTTGAAATGCATTTACTTTGGTATACGTTCTCTGATAACGTACTCTCACACACATGCAGATAAATGCATAAGAGGTGAAAATACCTCAATTATTTAGATATCCAATTTATTTGAGAACCTGCTGTAACTTCGTGGGTACGAATTACATAGGTTATAGATTTCTCCTGTGTATTTTTTATCTGTCAGTTTATACAGGTCTCCAAAATCTAATTTTCGTGTGATTTTTAACATGCATATTTCTTTTATGTTACGAACCACAAAGCACTATCTCAGCAGTCCTTTCATCTTCATGAGGGGTCTATATGCCAAATGAACACATTTTTTTCTTCTGTTTCTCCATCAGTGTACCAATTTTCACACAGCTGAAATCCCAATCCTCTGAAAATTTTACGTACAGAAATATGCTATTAAAAAGAATTCAGAAAGCACTTGCAAGAAATGTTTCCCTATCACAAGCAACTGATTCATACTTGTAACAGCAGACTTTGAAAAACAGGAGTAAAATCAAAGAATAATAAATAATAAATTACCGTCAGAGAGCAGCATATCCCAACCTGCTATTGTGATAAGTGCTGCAAGTTTGCACTAGTTTTGAGATCAGAAACAAACAACAGTCAATTTTTTTATTAATAACTTCTTATTAGGATGTTTAAACTGTATGCTAATATTTTATATCCAAGTCTCAAATGACAGGCTTTTTTGTGGTTGCTTTTTTTTTTTGCTTTTTGTTTTTTGTTGTTGGTTGTTTTTTTGTTGTTGTTGTTGTTGGTTTTTTTTGTAATTACTCTTCAAAAAAACGGAAACTGAAAAGAAATATGTAAATTGCCTAACATACTAATTAATCCTTCAGAGAATATGCCTGTGATTACTGGTCCTTCGGAACAGTAGTCTGCTGATCTTTGTAGGTGTCTCTAAAAGTAATACCTCCTATTTATTTCCATGAAAACTACAAGAGATACAAAGAGCACAGAAACAATTTGACAGAGCAAATTCCCAGCTACAAAACACTGTCTTTCAGCATAGTCACCACCATTACCTTATGCATTTTCACCAGTGATGAACAGGAGCCTGCGTGTCATGCTTGTAATTGCATAGATGTATTGAAAACTTGTCTTTCACATCGCTGTCACCAAAGTTGAAAGGCACCATCCACTGCCTCACTGTGCTCACTGATTGGCCTCCATAAACATTCAGCAAACATCAATGAACGTTAGCGCCATTTTTTCCTCATGGAAGTATTCAGTGACACAGCTTTTCTTCATATGCACTTCTATGTCAGATGCCATGGTATCAGACTGCCCCTCTGCTGCCATCTGTCACATGGCAACAAAATGTAATGCAATATTGGTGGGAAGATTCCATCTCTACTGTCATATCACTAACATCTGGGTTAAAAAATCTGGGCCAAGATAATAAAACAAGAGGCATAGCTTTCAGAGCAGCCCTTATACAATCAATTCAGTTCCTAAGTGATAGTATGTAGACCTCTTTAATATGCAAAACAAGGATAAAGGCAAAGAAACAGTCTTACAGCACTGGTTTCTGACCTTTTCATAGCTTGAGAAATAATAATAGTAATTGTGTGATCATCTGTTATAAAAGAAAGGCATCACTCTACACTGAAGTTTTGGAAGGTAAAATATTGTTTATGACACTTTGTGTCTTGCTTTAATTACACTGAAGACACAGTTATTAGAAACAACTTTTTATTTTCATTTGATTGTTCTGACCTACCCAGTAACTTAAAAGTAGTTTTTCCTTGATAACATTTCTAAAGACAGTGAATTTCACAGAATTTGAATTTGTATTAGCAACAGTAAATTTGTAAAGTTTCATTCACAATAGTAGGATGGAGGTAACAACGAAGTACATTTACACTTAAAACTTCTAATTTATATTATTTAATGCCACATACCAATTGCTTAAAACTATAACATCAAAAATGTTAAATGTAAAGCCACTTCTTAAGTTTATTTGCTAAAATGTGCTGAATAATTACTGAATTCTGTTCACTGTATTTCAATGATTCTGTCAATTATTCCAGTTACAGTGAACCTGATTAAAAGATCTACAAACTCTTAGGCATAAATCTGCAATGCCTGTACAGTATACTT
>JAOWBP010004700.1:35265405-35282628 GCA_028571105.1 Tragopan temminckii
AGAAAAGAACTCATCACCTTCTCCATCTCTTCAGTCTATCTGAGCTAATCATCAAGTAAGCAGAATAGAGTAGAATCCCTTTTTTAGCATTTTACTGCTTATGGTTTTGACTTAAACTTTGAAAACAAGCAAAATCATAGAAGTATAAATATGCACATAAAAACAAAATTACATTCCTAAGACTGTTATGGATGCACAGTCAAGCTCTTACAGGACTTGGATGTTCCAGAGCATATAGACATCTGACAGACTGTAGATCCAGAATATCATACATCATGTTAACACATGTACATAATGTGAAATAACTAATTTCATAATACAGTGGTGTTTCATAAACAGCAGAATTTTCCCTCAAAAAAAAAAAAAAACCCTCACAACACTTTTGCAATTCATCAGAGTTTCAAGAAGTAAACCTGAGTAGAAATTTCTTTAAAAAAAGAAATTAAAAAAATGGAGACAGAAAATGAGATATTTCTTTTGTTTCATTGCCAGTCTTTCAGTCATAAATACAAACAGCTTGAATGAGAAGTTTATCAGAATAAAGACTTCAAGACAGGGACATAAAAGATCTTGAGTAGTAAGGAATGCTATTAGCACGAGATTGATAAACATGACTGATCTTCTGTAGTTACATTAATTCTCTTATGTAAACTGGATTAATCATTGTCATGAATGTTAGCATGTACATATTTTTAAAATAGTAAATGATTTTCGTTTGGCCAGAAAAATGCAGTATTTGTAAAGGCTTTGAAGAACTCCTTAAATATACTCCCTTCAAGTATTTTTAGAGCCATCTGTTAAAGCAGGCTGAAACAATGTTCAAAAATGTCTAGCATTTTCAGATGAAATGGTGTTCAGCATAGAAACTGATTGTTCTCTTCACAGATTTCTGAAGAAACACTGAATAACACACACAAAAATCTGAAAACTGTGGAGAATGGAAATATATTATACATGTATTGTTAGAAAGGATCTTTAATTGTTAATCCAAGTAATGTATTCCTATGTGCTTTACATCACTGTAATCACATACTTGGAATAAAAGTAATTCTGGAACAAAAATTATGTTTGTCCTCATAAAAACTTTGTGTCTCAAGTAGAAAAATAGATGATTTTTTAAAAAAGAATAACAGTCACAGCAACAGATAAGCTTGTTTTCTCACATTCTTAATACTGGAATAGAAATTGAGGTTAAATTATTTAACGATGCTTTTAAAGACATGAATTAAATCTAACAAATCAAGTTTTTATTCTATACTCCTGGAGGCTGAAAGACATTAATATTTTAGGCCTATTTTCCTTTTGATATATAAAATAACATGCCTGTTCTTTAATTCCCTGGAGATCTAGTAACTACTGCAAATACAAAGTGTAGCTTGGAAAGCTAGTCGTTTTTGATATTTTAATCTTTATTTCAAAAAGTCTTAAATATTGGCATTAAGACAATTATGCTGTTTCACGGCATAGAATCTCAGTGTTTACTGAAGAATGAGGTCACTACTATGTTAACTCACTCATTAACAGTCAAACAAATGAGCCAAGTCACTTCAAAAACTAATGGGTGGCACAAATAAAATTTCATGCGCTGATTAGAGTGTTTCAGATAATACAGACTGAAATGTATGTGTGTAATTCCTTAGGGAGATATTCCTTATAGCAGTTTTTATACCAAGATTATCTTTAAAGCTATTTCCAGCACTTGCAATTGAACTCAAGAAAAACAGAACAAAATAGAAAAGGTGGAAAATGCCGTAAGTTATTGTAACAAGTAAGAGTTTTGTTCTTGGTAGACAGAAAGAACAAAGGTCAAGAAGACAGAGAGAAAGCTAAGTGGTAGAAGATGATCAGATTACAAAAGAGAGAAGTTTCTTCTTCCCCTCTTCTGGTTGCTCTATTTCTGAGGAAATACTAACCAGTCTATACAAGAACTCTTTTCAAAATAATTCGCCTGGTCTGACACGTAATCAGTGTGAGTTTTCAAAGACATGTAACCCTTATTTTCATCCAAACAACTGACCCCACCACCTTAATAGTTCCTAGAATGGAAGAACAATCCTTAATGTCTAAATGAGAAATTCACTCTTTTCTCAACTGAAATAATAGGTTGCACTCAAATTAGCACTTTCAGATTACACATTTTCTCCTGCACGGAAAAATCAAAATTGTGAAACATCTCACTCCAGTTCTTCTGGCCTCAAAGGAAAATAAGAAACAAAAAAGGTAATGCACCTTGACATTCCTAAAAGTGAGGAGGAAAAATATGTAATTAGAGCATTGCTTCATAAACAAAACCTTAAAGTCTCCTTCGTTGCAGGTAACTTCTGGTAATACTTTGCATATGCACACAAGCACATTAACTAATTCTTATCAGAGACACGGGGAGAATAAAACCATGATCACAATATCACAGATTTGCAGGGACTGGATTTGACCTCAAGAGATCATCGAGTTCAACCTCCCTGCTAAAGCAGGTACCCTACAATACATCACACAGGTAGGTGTTCAGATGGGTCTTGAATACCTCTGTAGCAGGATACTCCATAACACCTCTGGGCAACCAGTTCCAGTATTTTGTCACCCTCATTTAAAGATGTTCTTCCACATGCTAGCACGGAACATCTTTTGTTCAGGTTTTAGGCCGTTACTCCTTTTTCTATCACTACACATCACCTGTAGTAGACACCAATCACAAGGCCCTCTCTCCTGCCTCAGTCTCTAATTGTCACCCATAGGCTTTCCACTTACTCATGACTATTCTTTACGGATAGCTCTACACATTCTATTCCTTTCCTGATGTAGATAGTAACACCCACTCCCCTCCTTCTTTGCCTGTCTCTTATGAACAGCTTGTAGCTGTCATGGGAATCATCCCACCAGGTTTCAACAATAGCAGCTATATTGTTTTCTAGTAGCTTCCATCTCCTCTTTCTTTCCCACGCTGTGTGCACTGGTATAGAGTCACTTCAGTTGAGCAGCTAGCCTTGCCACTTCCTTAAAGATTAACTCCTCAATTCCTTGATTTTCCCCATTGCCTTCTCCTGTTGCCCCAGCAGTCACTGCCTCATCATTAGAGGATTTCATATGTGCTGCAGTACTTCAGTCTTTGTTCAAAGACCTCCCAATGACCCCCACTAGCTTTTCCCCAGGGACCCTTCTCTCCCACTGAGAAAGGCAAAACCCCATCCGGTGCCCACAAACCCAGTGCCATGTAGGCCATTTGGCTGTCAGAAAAAAACAAAGTTCCGGCAACAGCACGAACCACAGAGATAGGTATTTAAATATAAGATCCTTTGATTTCTTTCTATGTTCTTACCAAATACAGGAAGCAGAGAGGAAAAGATTATTTGTGCATTCAGATCCTTCAGCCATCATCTTCAGGCCCTACCAGAAAAGTCTGACATTAGCAAATTGAACTATGTCCTGAAAGACTTCTTCTTACAGGGAGAAATAGAACCTTTGAAATCACAAAAAAGACTTTTATTGGCCTCTGAAAAGTCCATGGAGAGTAAGCTTCCAGCTGCCATGTAAATTAACAAAACCAAATCACAATGATAAACTGACATTAACAGCTGCACAGTGTTTGCAAATGTTATTTGCTCTTCTAAGCCAAATTTTTGTGATTTTTATATAAAATTGTAACGTGTGTGAATAAACAACTCTTTACTGATAAATCCTTTTATTGTTATAAATGACAGAACGCATATTTCATGCTGATATATGACCTGGTGAAACAAGAGTTTTATCATCATTTGTTTCAGCCACATGTTCTCATTCACAATACTGCTTACAGAACTAAAAAATATTTATCTTATGGGTTATAATGTTGTTTTATAGCAGATTCCACAGCATTACATGATGCTAATGGGGCAAAATCATAACAAAAATATCATACCCTCTTTGCTAAATCTTCTTGCAACTCTGGAACTAAAATCTTTCTGAAGTTCTGTTTACTTGAGTTTCTCAATCACATTATTTATTTCTCTACTTTAGAAAGAGAAAGACAGACAGACAGAGAGAAAGGAGGATATGCAAAGACAGAAAGGAAGACAGGAGGAAAAAGAAAAGGAGCTGGGCCATTTACTTCCATTCCAGGCGGCTTTTTTAGTATTTGGTCGGGACTTCAGATCCCTGTCGTAGGAGGCATTTCTTAGACGTTCCAAAGTGTCCAAGTTCTACACATTTAAGAAGTAGTAGGCAAGTTCTATCCTTTTCTAGATAGCAAGTTCTCTATTTGCATGTACCTTGAAGCTGCCACCAGCTTACTGACTCTTCAGGCACCAGCTAAGAACTGATGGTAAGAGTGGACCTCTTCAAATCAAAACATAAGAGGTTCTCTCTGAACATCAGGAGCACTTTTGTGCTGTGTGAGCAACTGAGCACTGTTAGATGTCACCCTGAGCATTCGTGGCATCTCCTACATGGGGATTTTCACAAGCAGTCAGGATGTGTTCCTCACATAATTCTTCTCCTTCCAACCTCAGCTATTCTGTGATTCTATGGTCAAGGAAAGAATGAAAGAAAGATGTTACAGAGATATCCTCCTGATACGTTGTTTTCCTTAGCTGTCCTGGATAGCTGCACAGCTTTGCACGCAAAAGTCAGTGACCGTAGAAGCTCCTCTCTAAGTTTAATGGGGCCCTACTAACACAGTGCATGCAGTTACTGCAACTGCAGCCCGCTTCTCCCCACCCTCAAGCTTCCAATGGCCCCAACACCTGCTAGAAACTGTAATGAAGTATGGTTTACCTCTGCTCTGACTGCACTGACAAGTTATGTATCCACCAGGTGCTAGGAAGCTTACAAATGACTAAGATGAAATAAAGCAGACAGAACTGAATGAATACACAACTGCTCTTATAGTGACAATCACCTGGCCTTGTAGTTCCTTACTTTTCACTGAGACAAGGTCACTGAAGTCCCCAGGTACCCCAGTGGTGTTCAGGGCTAATGTCCATTTCTCCTTTTCCCTCTCACCACATCCAGGACCCAAGAGGAAAATGGAGGTTAGCTAACCATTTTTGGAGAGACAAAGGGGAGGAAGGAGGATACTTCAGACCCTGAGAACCTCACCTCTTGATCTGTCCATAAACACCCAGTTATTGGAAGGTTGGCACACATCTATGACAGTCTCTGATGCAAAAGGTACTTTTCAGCACAAAAACACAATCACACAGTGTCTTTGATTACCAGTGCTTATCTAGCACTTCATTAAACAATGATATTAATATTTATAACACTGATTCATGGATTTGCAAATTAAACATTTTGAGGTAAGTCACTGAAGATGGGCTATTTTTTTCCTTAGCTCCTTTGCAAGAAGATATTGTCTGAACAAAGGAGTACAGTGTTAACCTCTGAAATATTTATGTTCTTGGACATAGGGAGACAACAGGATTTAATGAAGCTAATTCAGTCCCCAGACATACATGAATAAAAAGAAAGAGGAAGAAAAAAAATCAAAAAATAACCAGAAGAAGATAAGACTGAGAATCTCATTCCCATAGTATACCCAAGACAAACTGCACAATATGGCAATTAAGTCAAGTAATACAGTAATTTAACATTCAATAATCTCAATCAATCAACAATCATTCTGCCCTCGGCAAAGATCTTTGTTGCATACTTGGTTGTTTTTCTTATTGTTGTTGTTCATTTGTTTTTTGTTTTGTTTTGTTTTCCAAAAATGGAGTACAGAAGCAAAACTTGGCCTATATTTTGCCTTTTTTTTCTTTTTCACTCTTAAGACTTGTTCTGTAGATGCACAATTTGTAAATGTTAAAGTTTAAAGAGCTTCTTTGTTCTGATAAAGAACCACAAAGGAACATAAATTAAAAATGACACTGAATATAAGGTGAACAAAGACAAATCATAGCAAATAGAAATATATTCCTTTGAAATTTCCACAAACTCAAATAAAGTTATTCATAAATAATCACTCTGATTTCATATTTATGACAACTTGAAAGGAATTGATTAAATCTGATAAATTAAACTAACTAAACTTGAATTTTTTAAGGTATTTAGATCTCTTAGGACACAATAAAAATATCTTTAAGATGGATTGTTGTTCATTTACACTTCTGCCTGTTTAAAAAATCTGAACTGACAGTACAGATATAAACAATCTCATTTACATCCTTAACTGATTTGTGTCCTTGATTCTTTCAATGTCATCAACAGGATTAACCACATCTGTGTAAGACAAATATTTTTCTTTGGTGCTATAACACATTTAAAATCAAAGACTTCTTTAAGATGGATCTAAAGATATTACCTTCAAGGTATTTAATGTTACTCTTAACTATTACATAAGATAGACCAAAAAAAAATCCATTATTTTTCTACTTTGTAGAGTTTCATATCTAGAAATGAATTTCAGGAGTTACAGGTGTAGACTGGGTGAGACAGTGGCATGATAATGGTTATACAGTTATATTCTTAGTTAGGATTTTCATTCAATCACAAGTGTTAGAGTTAGAGTTTTGGGAAAAACAAACAGATACCTCAACATTAACAAATAAAAAGAAGTAAACTGATAGCACTATCATATACTCAAGGCTTGTCTTTTAATCTGTTACAGAGCTGTCACTGAATCTTCTGAGTTCCCAAAACCTTGAGTCATAGGCTCTGACTACCTTATGCAATTCCAGTTCAAGGTGCTCTTGCTGTATCAGGGTCCTTCCTCAGAGTGCTGTTCAGCCATATGCCAACTGAATGTGCACCAGTACTGCAGACAGGAAAAATACTTAAAGTAAATAAATAAATAAATAAATAAATAAAATTATACAATGAAACCACTAATTTTTGCAGTGGATTTTTTAAATCATCATGCACTTCTTCAAAGAAAAACATACTATAGCAGTTCAGTGATATTCCTAATGACTATTTTCAATGGCAGGAAACAGAAAAATAAGTAAGATTAAGATTATTGTTAATTCCTGAATAGTTAGATACCAGCTATATAACTGAATGTCAATCAGCACTCAGCATAGTGCCACTAGTGCACATAGGAAATATCAATATAATGAAATATATATATAATGAAGTGCAAATTATTAAAAATTAAATGCATATATGCTTTACACATACTTTCTTCTATACTAAACTTAAAGAACAAACAAATTCTGAGCAATTATTTCATAGTTTTCTCCAAATGTGTCTATTATAAAGTTAAAGACAGAGAAGAAGAGAGAGAGGGAGAAAGGAATTTTGATCAAATTCCCTAAGTGCTAAGTATTACCCATTACTAGGCTATGACATGTTCTTCTATTCTACGAAAAGACCAACTCCACATCTGTAAATCTGTCTGCATGAATGCTAACAGCTGGGTGGTAAAATAGAAAGGAGGAGAGGAGTGGTGAGCAGCTCAGACTTTTTCAGTTGTTTATGCACACAGTGCAGCGGCTGAGGGGCCTGATCCAGTATTTAAATACATCTGCAGTATTTCAGACTGCTCTCCATACAGCATGCTAGGAAGAACAGTTTGGGGGCACCATAACAAGCTCAGCACCTGCTCCTGAGCCCTAGAAAAAGAACATGAAAGGATGGTAAAAAAGAAATTGTGTAACCATCCCTGATTCATTTGCCTGAAGGAAACAGCTGTTTTTCAGCAAAACAGCTCATGTGTTTGTACGTTTCACTGAGGCCACTTCAGTGTCTTGCTTCTTCCCTCT
The DNA here is from genome assembly GCA_028571105.1 of Tragopan temminckii. Taxonomy (NCBI): domain Eukaryota; kingdom Metazoa; phylum Chordata; class Aves; order Galliformes; family Phasianidae; genus Tragopan; species Tragopan temminckii. The sequence continues at coordinate 35,273,079 of JAOWBP010004700.1, forward strand.
GAACTGAGTTTCAAGGATAGAAGGAAGATACGACCACAGCACTTTAGTAAGATAATTAATAAATAAATGGCTGGTTGTCAAACGACAGACAGTCTAACCAGCTCTGAAGTTTATGGTGAGAGGAGACAAAAAGCTACTGCCTCATTATTTATGTATTTATTTGGTAAACATTATTTCAGAATACTGCTGGAGGTTGATAATGTCTCTGCTATCCCCATACTCACGGCCTTGGAATTCAGGGACACTGCAGAAATAGCAATGTCTAAATTGCTTGTTCTTCCAGCAAGTGTAAATTTGCAAATGTGATAAAACAGATGTTACAGATATGTAGTCAATTTCCTTCATATTTCACATGCAATGTTCTGGTAGCCTTTTATGACAGAAGTAAAAACCTCACAGAACTTCTTCAGATCTTTCCAGAAAAAAAAATACAATAAGAGTAATGCGAATGAAACAGTTTTTGAGGGATCTTAACAAGGAGAACACTAAACAGAATGAAGCTACTTTTCACCTATAAAAAATTGTTGCAAGCAATAAATACATTCAAATAACATTTATGGCAGATTTTTTTTTCTTTCCTGGGTGCTTCTTTATAGCCTTATACCTCTCCTGCCTGTCCTTTGTCAGAGTGCACAACCTGCCACCTGCGGAAGCACTCAGTGATTCTCCACTCTATAGCCGCAGTTTTTGTATGTCTCTGCAGATGTAAAGGTGTACCCAAACAATGCAGACAAAAAACAGGCTGCACTAAAGCAGTCACAACATAGCAGATGTGCCTGTTTTGAGGCCACTGTGATAAACACTGCAAAGGAAATCTGACGACAGTGTAACAGCTTCCTGTCGCATGGTAAAGGTGAAATAAAGTACCACTTTCAGCACCAAGAAATACCAGAATTCTGAAGGACTGCACATCTGTACAACTATTCCTGATGGACACAGGAAAATCATATCTAGACACGTCAAGTAAAGACTCAACATTTGCAGAAGACTCTCTTTTTGAAAGGAGTCACAGGATTTTAAGATACCTAATTGTGTCTCTATAGGCTTACAACACTCGCAGACACTGAATGACCTTTTTGAAATCTAGCCATCTCGGTGCTGGAGGCTACAGTCCCCTAATGTACACTCCCTTAGAGTGCCAGAGATGCTCTTCGAGTATGCCTTCTCCTTGCCTCAGCTAAAATAACTTGATTCAAAACTCATTAGTATTTAGTTAGTTTACACTAGCAGTTCAGATTTGAACTGAAGCAAGGTAAGTAGCCATTATAAAAGCAAATCAGTTAGAATCTCAATGCAAATACTACTGAACTTCCTAGTGAACGTTTTCCTTTTCCTCAATAAATGGAAATACAAGTGACAGTAGATGTGAACATATTCCTGTCATTCCTTCAAGAAGAACAGCAGTTTAAGATTCTTTACAGAATGAAAAGAATCTTCATCTATCAATGAAAGCAGAAATAATCAAAAAGAAAAAGTCAAGAGACTATCTTCCTCTTGAGATGTCTCCAGAATTTAAATGGGCAAAAGAATTAATAACAGGCTCTGTGTGTCTACAGTGACATCAGAAGTTAAAGCTGGAAAGAGAAAAGTCTTAATCTAATCACAAGCAGCTACAGAAACTCTGTGTCCCAGCTGCAACCTCAGGAGAGCCATATTAACATGAGGGTGTTGCTAAATGTATGTGTCCCAAATAGTTGAGACCCCTAGAGACCAAGTTTTGATAATGAGCAAAAGAAGGCTAGCAACTGCTGAATACAAGCAAAAGTAACATAGCCATTCATGTATCTATCCCCATACCACCTATAAAACTTGAAGTGCATTGAATATAACATTCAACTTTGGCTGAACTTGATAAACAATTTGAACAGGGTAAGAAATGCTTAAGTGGCTTCTCCTCCTTTCTGCTAACCCACTAACAATTCAAACATATTTAGGCAGTCTTAACTGCAAGATATCCTCAGCTCATCCTTAACCATTCCAGTGCTCAGTACTACCACTCAGCTCCACAACAGTATATATGCTGTGTTCCCCATGGAATCAGTGTTGTAAATCTCCAAGCATCTAGTGGATATTTGCATTGACCTTGGACCCAAATTTCATATTTAAAAAGATTTTGATGAAAAGGGGGAACTATGTACAAAACAGTGGCACAATCACAAGACAACAATATAGCTTATATTTGACTTTATAGTAATACTTTACCGCATTAATATTTGTATGTATTGTTTAAAAATATTAAAAGGCTGGTTCATCTTGGATTTAAGCTTCTTACTCACCCAAATACAATTTTGTCTAGTCCTCCACATTTGCAACTTAATATATGAAGTTCATTATCTAATTCTCAAAGAGAGGGAGGAAATAAATTGGAAGTCTCTGGTCAGTCAGGACAGCGTGGTTGGCAGCAAATTCTTGTGGAGAACCATTCCTGACAGTTAACAGGATCCAAGCACTGCTGATATTGCAAGAGATACGTCTGTGAATATTAGTTCAATAGTTGATACTATTTCATAATTTGCCCGTGCATCCATTTTTGATGTGCTGACATACTGAAACCCATTTTAAAAATGCAGGTCTTGTTATATGGGTTGAAATAAAAGACTAAAAAATGTGAGATAGTCATTCTAAAACAATTTTCAAACATGTTGCAAATAATTTTGACGGAAAACTTCTGTTTCTTTTCAGCTGAACAGATGAAGTTAAGCAGTCTTAAGATACCTTGCTTGGCTTTCTATTGGTAAGAAGCAGCAGAGGAGATGACTGCAAACAGGAAGTCATTCTACCTGCTTGCCAGTTGTCCCCTGCTCTAGCTGCAAGCAGGAAACCTTCAGTTGCCCAAGGGCCACACATGTGCTACAGATCATTAAAGTGAGTGACTCGACTCTTGCACCAAAGTACACAAATGGGGACTGCTAATGCAGTCTTGCTTCTTATCACTCAGTGTCATGGCACTTTTCTTCCTGTTAGACCTGAGAGATTTCAGTTTTCATAAGGTAAGTGACTATCACTTGTAGACACTTCAGGACAAAATCTAGCAGACCTAACGTAGACAAAGATGTGTTTCAGTAAACTGAAAATTGCCAAATAATTTTTATTACACTACCTTGGTTACATCATTCCTTGAGAATTCAATGAAGATTGGCCTCACGAAGTAAGAGTTGCTTCTTTCTGAATTACTTGCAAGAGTTCCTGGAACAAGGGTCTGTGCAAATTCACAGAACTGGTGGCTTAATTCTTTTTGTTACCAGTAACATTTCCAGTATGGTATCCCTGTGAGGAGAAGAACACTGTTTGGAAGAAAATAATGAATCCATTCTATCCCAATGACCTGAATCTTCATTCTTTTCTCACATGTCAGACATAACTCTCCTGCAGTTTTGGAAATGTTTGTTTAAGTGTTTTCCTGCCCATTATTTTTCATTGTTACATACTTCTGCACTTGTGTAAGGGGAAGTTAGTGACAAATGAAGCAGAAATAACTGTGAAATTACAATAAATAAATTATATCTCAAGTGTTTTCCAGGGAGTAGGGAAGAGCCAGCAAGCGAGCTAAGTTTTAGAGATCAGCAAATTAAATACAGAGACTTTAAGATATGCAAAACATTTTTAAATAAAATAATTATTTTAAGAAAACAACATTAAACAGCTTTGAAATGTATGACAAATCCTTCTGTTCACAGCAGAAGCACTTACATCCTTATAAGGCTCAGGAGAGAATTCTTCAGCATTAAAGAAATGTAATGGTTTAATCTATATTGATCTAGACAAAGAAAGAAGTTAACTCACTGAGAATTAATCTTTAGATAATTTTTTATTTAAAATTGGCCTTTTTTCTCAGATGAACTCAATCTTTCAATACTTCTTAATATGCAAAACTACTTATCCAGTTTTAACACATAAAAATGAGTGAAATGGTCTGCTCAGATTTCAAAATTCAAAAGTGAACTCATCCTAACATCAACAATGGTTTTGCTACTGATTTTGTATTTTCCCCTGGATGTGGAATTCTCTTCTTCTGGGCCCAGTTCTTCACAGCTGAGCATATGTTGCAAGCATTTTTATTTTGTAAAGAAAGTATGAAAAATACTCACCGCTTACCTTTTTTTCTCGGAAGAAGTTCATACTAACAAGGTTCTGCCGCATAATTAGCAATGCACTGTGAATACAAATAGTGTTCACAGTTGAAAAAGGGCCCCATTTTGCAGGTTCATTTGCAAACTTCAACTTCTCTTTTACAAATCATCCAGCTTTAGTAACTATAATTTTTAAGATGGTTGGATGGCTTATGAATCAATGTTGCTGGTAACAGTGAAACAGGAGGTATCAGTTGTTCAAGAACAGGGCCATGATCTGGAAAATGCAAATTCCACTCATCTGCACCAAAGTTCCTTTAAAAGTCACTTAAGCATTTTACAAAGTGTTCCCAGTTTTGAAATATAATTGTGCCTTTGGAAAACCTGGGCATGTTTTGGTGATAATGTGACTTGTGCAATTTATGAGCACCTGAACGAACAGAAGTTGCTTGTACACAATCTGCATAGACATGAAAAAATGACATTGTTTTTGACCCAAATCTTGCCATTAGACCAATATGAATGAGCACGTGAGCTGTTGTGATGTTTGTTGTCGTTGTTTTTTTTAACTTCTGACGTCAGAGCAGCTTTCTAGAAGCTTGGGACTTTACTTGCAGCGTTCCAGACCCAGAATCAGGATTGACAATTCATTTTTTTTTCTTACAAATAGCAACACAGACAGATAAACCACAGACTTAACTGCCTTATCATCTAACAGTGAAGACTAATTCATAAGAATAGCCAAGAATACTATTTATGGCAAGACAGGACAAAAAAAATTGCTAGAGGTGGGAATATGATAGCATATGTGGTGAACAGCTTCACCACAAGGAGAAGAGGGTCAAGTGTAGTTCTAAAAAATGAGTACAGAAATACCTGTGAATCTGACAGAGTAACACACAGAAAGTTATTTTCTATGCTCTGGCTCAGTGGCTAAACTCAAATTACTTAGTCTCCTTTCTCCCAGTACAAATTTTTCCTGAAATGACAGTAAGAGCTAAATCCTGTCATTTTCCTCCATGCAAGTATATTAAAATGATTAAAAATACATAAAAATGATGTAACAAAAAGTTCGCTTTATTGTATAAGGCATGTATATACATATGAACACTGACCTGCATTATATATAGGCGTAATTACTATGTTTGTATCTTGTTCCAACTTATAGGCCATTTGCTGAAATGAAACACCTAGCAGAAATATTATAATTCATTTCATTGCTTCATTTTTGTTATATTTTGGAGGGCTGGCAGCCACCTTCATATCTCAGGCTGAAGCCCACAGAACAGACTGTAGAGATACTTAACCTCTTAAATCATGTCTCTTATTTTCTGTTATCTTACAGTCCTAAAATTTCTTGGCAAAAGTATTGAGAGGATGACAAGAGAGGTTCTTGTTTGTAAATCGTACTTGTAATCATGGCCAAAATAAGAGCCTTCAAATGCAAGCTTACGAATAGGATCCCTATCTGCATAAGCATATCGAGTCCGATTTTGCCAGTTCCAAGATTTTTCAACACAGTGAACTGCTGATACACCTCATATTCAAATCTTAGTGTTGTCAGTCAAATGCTGTGTCCTAAGAAATTACAGAGTTCTGAAGGATATTATATTTAATATAAAGCCAAACTTTCTATTTGGGTTGCATTATCAAGAGTTTATAAATGTGTACAGGAAATTGTACAAGAAGCAGAAATACTTTCCAGTTCAAAACGTGATCGCTCACAAGACTTATGAAAGTGGTCAATCTGCCTTAAAGAACTTCCCTTCTATGCATTTCAGGAAAAGCCTGGATTTTATTTTTTTATTAAGGAAGAAGCACACACACACACAAACACAAAGGGGCAGAAAATGGAATAATACAACCATAGTACAACCAGATTCCTTTTTAGTATACCCTGACCTGTTGCAATTCTCCCAAATTTATTTCCCCTAAAAGTTGAAATTGACAAAATTTACAGTTATACTTGCCTAGATTTAAAACAGTATTAGAATAAAAGAATTTGAATGAATGTTAATAACCATACTACCTACTTGAAATTGTATACATTATATCTGGAAAGCTAACAATTTTACAAAAAAGCTGTAGATCCAACAGAGAGAATATATATCTAGGAAAATTTAATTGATTTTCTTAAACTAGCCCTTAAGATCACTCTCAAAATTCATGTTAAGTTTTGCTGTGTTATCCAAATATCTATTTATTCTTTGACAGTGCACATAATAACTGTGAAGCCAAACAGCTGGAAGCCATACATAGTGTATATGTTACACTTCATACGTTCTTACTACCATTTCTGTTAACAAAGTACATTCTTTAACTAAATCCTTCTTCTCAAAGTGATATTTCTTTAAGTCTTTGACACAGTGTGATCAATGTTCTGCTACCAAAATTTATAAATGAAAAACAAATGCTGAGGGTTTGGGAAATTGTGGCTTTTTCAAATGTTTTTTCAAATGTTGATCCAAGTTAACCACTTTTTAGTGGATATTACGTTATCATTTTATCTACATGCTGAAAAAGCTTCACAGTAATTTGTCACTAATAATGTAGAAACACATAATATATCTAACATTGACCCACAGTGAACTCTCCAAAAATAAATTGTATACAACATTTCTCTTTAATTCTCTTGTTATATAATTCTAAAGAGGAAAAATATATACATTTTTTCAAGCATTATTATAGTGAATAACTACAACTGCACTTAGGTAGAAGAAATAGTGCTAGATACCAGTAGGAAGGCTCAAGACTGTTTGCAATGAATCTAAATGCCTACATAGACACCAAAAATTCTGTCTGTTAAACTTGTCTAAAAAGCCAGCAATAGCAGCGTACCTGCAGAGACTACAGGGCCTTCCTGCTTCAGGTTGGATCATGAGTTCCTGGGAGCTCTGGGAGCTTTAGATGGACCAAGTAACCAGGGCACCGAAAAGCAGCATCCAAGTTGTCCGCACTGCTCCATTTTTTATTCTCATGGAAACTTACTGTCAGTACTAATAAAAAAATGTTTTTAGGACAGAGATTTTTTTACTGAGTTAGATCTTCAGCACCCGTGTCAGTAATTCAAAAGAGAGTCAGAACTTTTCAATGACCTTGGAGAACAGAAAAGGTGAAGATTTTTTTCTGTTGTTTGTTTATACTAACCAAATTATTTCTTTGAAGGCAAAACTGAGAAGCAGCATTCTTCATCAACAATCTATAAACAGTTTAGGATTAGATGGGAAAAACTTCAGTGAATTATATGGCTGTATCCTACAGCTGAAAGGTTCCAGCAGAATTTTAGAGAAATTATGGGAGATTGGGAATGGGATTGTTGCTTTTACATATGTCTGTTTCACCACATGCTTCTCAACTTTGCAGTCTTGCTGTTCCACGACAACCTTTTTTCACTAAATGAGTAATTCTTGACCTATTGATCTATATTCTCAGACATAGTAAGTTTGCTTAAGAACCGCTAGTCTGATATGACCACAGCTCATTAAAAAAGTACCATATTCATGTTCTCTTCCTCACTTCATCAGTAGGAAAGAAACGCAACATAGTTCATTTAGTAGATGCAAAGAAAAAGGTCAACTCCTTGTATGAAAATCTAAGGATTACAGTATTTTACATGGTTGACTTCCAGGTAGACTGCAAGCTAAATTTTGAATACAGAAAACGTAACAATAGCAACTCTTTTCATACTGTCTACTTACAACTATCTGGCAGAAGAACCAAAATAAAGGCCATGGGTAGAAGGAAACCTAAGTTAGGAAACACACATACTTGCAAATCCCAGGACCTGAACTCAAAGTAGAAACCTGCTTTGCACACCTGTTTGTACAGGACTAGATATATAGTATTTTGGTATGATCTCTAGAACAAAAATGAAGATTCAGTATTTTCAGTACATAAGGTTACTGCTAACATTTTTTACCGATTAAGTAGCAAATGGTTTTGTTTCACTTTATTAGTTTTTCTCTCCTTCCAGTCCCATATCCTAGAGTAAATGATTTTGTCTGTGCCTTAAGACGTGTGCAGAAAACTAAGAGATGAAAATGATTTGTGCGTTGAGTTTATAATTCTATAACAAATTCATACTATTTTGCTAGCTTCCACATTCTCACCTCAGTTGCCCTATGCATTTTCACCTTGCTGTATAATGAAGAATATTGCTTGGAAGATCTGTACAAAGGATTGATACAATTATATTTAAAAAATACTTAATTCAACATTGACAACTTCACCACATGAGGTCAAGATTTGCTGACATAATATCTCCACAGGGCATTTGGAAATAAAAAAGGCGAAGACAAGAGAATGGAAACAGCATGTAATACAGATAGACTGAACAAAAGGAACGAGAGACTGCCTTGTAGAAGTGATTTCCAGGGTTCAAAAAATTACTGCACATCTAAATAAAATCCAATTGTTCTCATCCGTGATGTTTAAAGCATTTCTGTTTCTCACAGAAAGTTACACAGAATATTTTTGTTTTTTGTTTTATAATCCATTAAATCAAAAACATATGAAGGAGGTTTATGCAATGACATATGGAAATCATTAATGCTGCATTAGTCCTCATCTAAGTACCCTGTCCTGTACTCCTTAAATAACAAAAAACTCTAACTGAAATCACTGTGAGCTTTTCCTGCATAAAAAGGGGGAAAAAACCAACAGAGCACTAAATGCAATGATCTGTAGGCTACTAAAATTGCCCGGTGACCCCTATGTCAGTCCCTTTTAATAATAGACACTTTTTCGCAGGGTATAAATTCTCCCTGTACAGTGGGTGATTGTTTTCTGTTCAACCAGGGACCAATTTGGCTTCCACAGAGTCAAATGCAAAACTCTCACTGACCTTTATAGGAAGCAGGATTAAGACTATTACATAGTTTTTATATAAGATCTTTTCTGTCTCAACTGGCTGTCACCTTCTCACTTAGTCGTAGATGTGAGTGGGCTGCTATATCAGTGTCAGTCCCTTATTTCTTCACAAAAGGAGTGCAGAAGAACATACCTGATTATTGCAAGGTGAAAACTATAAAAATCAAAGGCACTCAGACACTGAGACATTATCTACCCCTATTAAGAAAGGCCCCTATTATCCTTTTAAGGAAACAGAGAAAGAAGAAACACACACATTTTATATATAAATATAATATATATACTATTATTACTTTTTTTTTTTTTAAATAACAATTGCTTTAAAGTAGAATCTATCTCAACCTCAACTCAAACTTATGGGGAAAAAAAAAAAAAAATTTAAATTTAAAATGGAGCAAGGAGGACCCCAGAAACTACAGACTGGTGAGTCTCACCTCTGTGCCTGGGAAGATCATGGAGCAGATCCTCCTGGACGACATGCTTGATCACATGAGGAACGAGCGTGTGATCCAACACAGCCAGCATGGCTTAACAAGGGGAAGGTCATGCTTAACCAATCTGGTGGCCTTCTATGATGGAGTGACAGCATTGGTGGACAAGGGAAAGGCGAC
>JAOWBP010004700.1:35329336-35340215 GCA_028571105.1 Tragopan temminckii
GGAGGTGTTCAAGGAATGTTAACATGTTGTGTTGAGGGACATGGTTTAGTGAGAGCTATTAGTGATCGGTGGACGGCTGGACTGGATGATCCTGTGGGTCCTTTCCAACCTTGGTGATCCTACGATTCCATGAATGCTTTTGCCAACTGTCCAACCCTTCAATTTGTCAAGATCTCTCAGAAAGTTGTCATAAGGGAGCCATTGGCTCATCCCAAGTTAGTATATCCACAAACTTGCTTAGTACGCCTTCAACTCCTACATTCAAGTCAATTATGAGAACATTAAAACTAACTGGCCCTAAAATTTCTGTTCTCCCATTGCTTGAAGCTGTCACAAGGCAGACCAATTCCTGCTTTGTTAGTGCTGCAACCTTGTTTGACTTTGGCCAGCCCATAAGCACCAAGGGTAGATATACTACAACAAAACATGGTGTTTTCAGCAGCATTGTGTTTGTGCATTATTTTGTTTGGTGCAGTGGTGAGTAAGTAGGAGCATTCCGGCTCTTTTTGGCACATCTGATTCCACACATCTCATTTTACATGAAAAGGAGGTGGTTTGCTTATCTGCTCTAACAATTCATCATCAAGCAGGCCTAAGTGCCCTGTTTCTTAAAAAAAAGACTTATACTTTGCATATACCACTCCCCATCTTTCTGCATCCTTCGCACTTAGAAAAAAAAGTCATTCTCTTTACAGAATTATTGTTGTCAGATTAAAAAATCTTCTCATCTCACACATACGGAATATCTTCATCTTCTTTAGTATCTTTGGCACTCTTTCTGATGCCTAATCAAGTTTTTAATCAGTTGTTTTTTTTTTTTGTTTTTTTGTTTTTTGTTTTTGTCTTACTCACGTGAAAAGAACTGCTGTATCAACATTACATACAAGGGTAATGCTGTCTTTTATCCTTCCTGGAAATAGCTATTTTGAAGCAGTTTGGAACAGCATTTGGAACAGCATTTGCTTATTTCCCAGTAGCATTACATCTCTCACTTGGTTATCCTGTGACTAATAAGGCCAGCTAAGTCTTCTCCTACCCTATTTTTGTGTATGTGAAAAACAATTATTGTTATTGAGGGCATGTTTCTCTTTAATACTTTCAAATGCTGTTCTGCAGTCTTTGAAGACATCCCTTTCTTCTCCAAAACATTGACAATAGCTTGTGAATATGGAGTTGTGAAACTCCTCTTTTTACACAGCTCCTTTCAAGTATAATGACTTAGGGCAGTAGTTCCTTTGTTATTATGTTGTACATCAAGTAAATCATTGCAAGGCAAAGAATAGTGTTTTATTAGCTAAAACTACTTTTTAAGTACACTCACTTTCACATTCTCTCATTTTCTGTGATTTTCCAGTTTCTGTTGCTAGCATGGGCCTTACTGGATGACCAGAGCATCAAGATATCCAACCAAGCTTCTGTCCAGTACATTTCCATACTCCTCCAGGAGAATGAAAGAGGGGAATATTGCAACTATCCTCTTCCTTTTAGCTGGAAGGATGTACTTGGTAATTAGGCTCTGGACCACAAAATTCTGCCCTAGCCTCAACCAACAAATGACAATGGGGAAAGGAAGAAAAACAGCTTTATGATTTCCTGTGTTTTTTTTTGTTTGTTTTTTTTGTTTGTTTTGTTTTTTATTATTATTTTTTTAATTAATCTGTGGCAGTATTTCAGGCCACATTTATAAACTCAGACCTTTTAAGAATTACCAATGTATTTATTAGTTAGACAAGCATAGAATGATGACAGAAAAATGAATATATAGCAGGAAGTGCTGTGCAGTAGTGCCAAGTCTGGTGCACTTGGATCAGATATCTCGAAGCCTTTAAAGTTTCTGATTTCTTTGTGTCTCTGCCAAATGAAGAAAAGACACTGAATTACAAGACAGCAGTAAAGGTAATGTGCTAGGAACATATTATAAATATTACAGAAAACAATTCAGTTTTAGAACAATGAATAAATTATAACCATTTAATGGTCCAAACATTTTGTTTATTTGTTGAAACTGCTACTTTCTGTAGAAGTTCTACATGCCTATTTTGTAGGTGCATGGTTTGCCAAATACTTTGCAGATGTTATCCTTTATATGTTGTCTGCATACATATGCAGAACATCCCAGAACACAACTGCTCCTGTGTCACAATGGCTCTGTCCACTCTGCAGCTGACCAGCAATGCTTTATCATTGCTCTCACCTATATATACATAGTGATATAAAATACACGATAATATCACATAAGAAATACCAGCTTTTTCATGGATGTTTACAGTGCAGAAAAAACAAATGAATACTCATGATGTAAGAACTGGCTAACTGAACTGTTCATATTCCTTGGCCTAGACCTCAAGTTGATTCTTCTGGAGTTGAGTCTGAGTGCCTTTGAAGCCCAACACATCTTTGCAGGTAAGCTGAGGTACAGCTGGGAGGCCTGTGGAAGGAAGAACTGGGAGCAATAGGTGCTCTATAGGGGAGAAGGGGATGGCCTGGTAGCCAGGGCCTGTTCCATCACCCTAGCCAGCATCAGAGTGGCTAGTGGCACCGCAGCTGCCCTGGCGTCAAACACACACAAAGGCCCACTTGGGACACGGTCCAGTGGGTGAGCCCAGCTTGTCAGGCCTCATGGCCAGGCAGGACAGCGTGGAGCTGGAGCCCAGTCCTGCTGAAGCCTCACTAGAGCAGGAGCTGATGGTCCTGGTACGAAGTGGGGCATGGGCCTGATTAAGTCCAGGATCCTGAGTGGGTCAAGTAGAGCTGTTTGAGTCCTCAGACCCTGACATAAGCAAGAGGACACAATAAAATAAACCTGTGGTTTACAGATATTTAGGTCTGTCTGAAAAAATGTATAGTGACTTATGCAGTCACCAATTAATTCTGTAATATATGGCTTCACACATATGTATACCACATTACTAAGATGTGGATGATATCTGTGCACCTTAGCAAAATCTGTACCTAGCAGTAAGCAATAGGTAAACATTTTTTGCTTTTGTTTTTGTTTTTATTAGGGAGCAGTAATATAAACTATTTATTATCTATCAACTTAAAAATGCATACTTCTCTTTCTACTGTAACATAGATCAGGAACTTAGCTGCTTAAATTGCTGCAACTACTTAGGTATTCAGACGGAAGTTTTAGACACACACAAGGATTGAAATCAATATCTGGTGGTATCAAAGAAGAGATTATCCTTGATTTCAGCAACCTTCACATCAATACTATCTTTGTTTATCAGTCTTCACATTAACAAAATTAAAAAGAACAAAGGTGTAATGTGGGTTTAAATAAGTATTATTTTAAGCAAGTATTATTTGAAACATGAACATACACAGCTAAGTGCTTTCAGTACCAACAGAGCTGTGGTTTAATGAAGAAGTTGCCAGTTAAATTCTAATCAAAAGCCTCATGTTTAGGGTCAGTGTACTACACTTCTCACATTACTTCATTTAGATCTATCTCACCTCAAACATTAGACTCCGCTGTGCTGGAAATGTTACTCCCATGCATCCTTTCCTGTTATCAAGCAGAGCTGGTTGAAAATTCAACAGAACAGTATTATCAAATAAAAATAACATTATTATGAGATTTTTTTTGTGATTATTCCTTCTGCTCCAGAACTTGATAAGCAAAACTGAGATATTTTATATAAAAGTGAAACTAGTTTCATTTAGATGTCATATTAATGCCATGTTTTTGAGAAGCCTCCTACTTATTCTTTATTTTTATAATACTCAATCACCTTGAAACACCTTTTTTTTTTTGAATAACTTTGTTCTGCTTGAATTTACAATGAACGTAAATGAGAACAAACTTGCCACTTTTTCCAAGAATGTCCTAAAATACTGTCCTAAATACCATTTGCTACTTCTGGATCTTGCAGGTGGTTCCACTATTTGGGTTTGTATACATGGCAGACCAGGTATCCTGTAGTTCTCTTGTGTAAATAAAAATACTGTAAATTTCCACTGTTTCCATAGAAGTTTATGTTTGAATCCCTATCTTTATTATCAAAATGCTACTTTGATTTTAAAAAGTGGTAATACTTTTTAAGATAAATGCCTTTTTTTTTTTTTTAATTATTTTTTTGTAGACTATTACTGTGATGTAACCTTGTTAACATCTTCTTTCTGCAGCCTGCTGATGGCTGCAGTAATTAAATATGTTCAGTCCTCCAGAAAATTTCTGCAACTCAAGTATAATTTTGGTCAAATTTTTTCAGTGAAACTGTTTTACAGGAAATGATTATTTAGTTTAAATACATTTTTTTCTAACAGTTCCACTGAATTCTAATTTCAACAGAGACACAAGCACATGACCAACCCACCTGAAATCTTTCATATTTCAGTCCACCTTTCAACTTCATAAGAAGTTATCCCAGCCATTTTCATGTTGTCTGAATTGAATACACCCTCAGAATGTTTGCTGATAACACCAAGCTGTGTGGTTGTTTAACACGCTGGAGGGAAGGGATGTCATCAAGAAGGATAAGGACAGGCTTGAGAGGTGGGAGAATGTGAACTCCATGAAGTTCAGCAAGACCAAGTGTGAGGTCCTGCATATGGATAAGGGGAACTTCAAGCATGAACACAGGCTAGGAGATGAGTTGATTGAGATCAGCCCTGCCAAGAAGGACTCAAGGGTACTGGCAGATGAAAAATTGAACATAACCCAGTAATGTATGCTTGCAGCCCAAAAAGTCAAGTGTATCCTAGGCTTTATAAAAAGAAGTATAGCCAGCAGATCAAGGAAGGAGATTCCACCCCACCTCTATCCAGTTCTAAGGTCCCCAGTACAAGAAATGCGTAGACTTCCTAGCAAAGGTCTACCAGAGGGCCACAGAAATTATCAGAGGGCTGGAGCACTTACCTTACAAGGAAAGATTGAGAGAGATGGTTGAAAAAGTCTTTCTAATAGGGCTTGTAGAGACAGAACAGGGAACAACAGTTTCAAACTGAAAAAGAGTAGATTTATATAGGATAAAAAAAGCAAAATTTCAGGATGAGTGTTGTGGTACATTGGACACATCACCCACAGAAGTGATGTGATTTCCCTGGAAATGCATAAAGCTAGTTTAGACTGAGTTTTGAGCGATCTGCTCTAGTGAAAGATATCCCTGACCGTGGCAAGCGTGGTCGGGCTAGGCGATCTTGAAAGATCCCCTCCTATCCAAACAGCTTCATTATTTTATTAACTTTATTTGACCCTGCTTGGAAACCATGATTTTCCCTCAATCTAGATATATTGCTGAACTGCATGGATGCCCTGGGCTCCACAAAAGGATGCTGTTTTCTTCTAAAGGTTCAACACCCTAGTAATCTCTGAACTGATCAAAGTAAAGACCCAAGGTAATGCAACAATGGCTGAATATAGAGATCAGTGTAACCTTCAACATCAGTATTCATTGAGTTCTCAAGTTTCAAGGGATAGAAGAAGAAAAGAGTAATAAAATGATTACGTAATACTGTTCATATCATTGTAATATTTTACTGCTGGTATGGTAGATTTCTGTTTTAAATCACTGAAGCAATAAATTTCAAACTCTCCTAGTTGGCTCCCTTGGTACCCATATCAGGAAGTTAGGTGTGTATGGGTAGTTGGGAGGGTGAAGTGGGCAGGAAGGGGAATTTGTCTGCTGCCACGAGCAGAAACCTACTGTCATTCCCTTGTGTCTTATGTGCCTTCCTTCTGCCTGGTAGTGAGAGGATAGGGGATCATTTGTTTCTTTGTTGTGGCCAACTGACACATCTGTCTCAGAGATAGTAGAGCATGATTCTACAAGTCAGCCTCTTTCTGTAACTCCCTAATGCTCCTCAGGTTGCCAGCCTCCACCTGAAGGTCTGTCCCAAGGCTGAGTAGTTCTGCTTCCTAGGTGCATCTCTCTCAATTGCACTCACAGCTGCCACTTACACAAAGCTTGGGCACACTCTGCATCCCAAATGCAAAAATATCATTACCACTCTACAGAGTTTATTAATAATGAAAGATAACAAGATCTTACAAGACTTCCAAGTTGGATTCTAAGCACTGATCTTGAAAGCAAGACCAGCAAATAACTCATCAATGACAAAACTGCTAATGACTTCTATTTTGTATCAGAAGGTACCTAATTTGATAATGAACACTTTATGAAATGGAAACAATATCAAAATGGACTTACAAAACACAAAATTAGCAAGGAAAATTCATCAAGATCAAAGGAAAAGTGTTTAATATGAGAAGATATAGGGAATTCTGCTTGTTGATGAAATCCTACAACTTTTCCCAAACAACACAAAAGGTATTGATATCTGGCATTTAGTCTTCAGTGAACTGATATTCTATCTAGGGAAGGTTGTTTTTCTCGGATAAGCAGGATATCTGGAGTCCAAAAATATAGTGTCAGTGTTCTACAGGCTGGGGGGCAGTACACTGTACTCTACTAGGGCTGATAGTATAGGCAAAATAACAAGGTGTGAAATTTGGCTTAATCAGCAGCCAAATTTTTGTAAATATGTTGACCAAATATGGGACCTGAACTACAGGTAGCATGTGATCTTTGGGCCAGAGAGCACCACTCTGTTGAACCTCATGACCACCAAAGACCTCTTACAAAACCCCATATTAGTACAGCACATGCTTAGTATTTTATTTTAATAAGTATATCAGTTCTCAGAATAGGTGGGTACTTTACAGAAATTGTGTGAATATTCACATGATGAATGTGTATAATCTGTGTGCTTTCAATTATGTGTGTGCATGCTAGGAGGAGTGATCCCCTGTGCACCTAGCGTTGCTATGTTGGCTTTCTAACCTGCCATTCAGGTTAGTGAGTTTTATTCCCAGATTTTGAGGGCAGTATAACAAACAAAATGTGGTTGAACACAGAATTTTCTTCATAAATTGAAATAGGAGACATTGATAAATAGTTCAACATAATAATTGGAGTAAGAAGCCTGCCTGCTGCAGGTTCATAGAAGTTATTTATGGTTCAGAGTGACTTACCTAGGATTAAAAAAAAAAACGAATTACGTAATTATTACAACTTTTCTTTCTGTATAGAGAAACTCTGAATGCTTTTTTTGTTGGTTGGTTGGTTGGGTGGTTGGTTGGCATGTGTTTTACTGTATATACCCTTCAGACTAAAAATCCGTTTGTCAGGAACCGGGTGTTTTTAGCTCTTGAAAAAGAAAATGTGTCACTGTAGCACTGAATCTTGTCATGGCCTGAGTTAGTTCAAATGTAGCAACGCGGTAATACAACTCCACTGCTTTCTATGACAATACCCTTTTTTATACCTCCAGACAGTGCAGATGTACCAGCTGGGGTCAATGCTAATTCTTCAGTGCACTCAATAGAAAAGTGGAACTTTACTTTCTACATACATTCTGTTGTTGTATTTTATTAAGAAAAAAAAATCAAAATAAATTGATGTTTTGGAACCTAAATGAAATGAAACTTAACTGAAGTCAGATGATTCAGAAAGAAGAGATGAACAAGAAATACATAAGGATTGTTTCTGGAACTCCTGTGGTTTCCAGGTCTGGAGTCAGAACAGCAATTTAGTTTTGGCAGGCAGATACAGTTTCTGTGCATGTATAAGGTGAACTAAATCATTCAACACTATTACATGTAAGTGGTTGAGTGAGCAACTTCAAGGACAAAGATTGCAAAGGCGTGCCACCTTCTTGTTTACATTACAGCCAATAAACTTGAATGTCACCAGATGATATTGTCCTGCCTCTGAAGTTTCCCGCAATCCTTGTCCTGAAACCACTTGTGATATGTTTTGGCAGTGAATAAGAGCAGAGAAAAAAAAAATAGTAGCATGTAAAACTATGGCAATGAATAAAAACATTGTTTCCATGAATCTGTTAGAGAGGTGCATGAGTAGTTGCATTTTTTAGAGTCTACCAGACACATATTTTAATTAAAATTTCTCCTTGATCTGTGTTTTTATAAGTCTCTCCATTATCTACTAAGGACTGAGTTCAAGATACGGGCTTCCTGTTCAGTTGAATACTAATAGGATTTCTACCTCCTACTCTGATGCCCATTCTCATTAAATTTTGTGGAATTTGTCATCTGAGACTTTTACCCCCTCTTTCAGTTTTAGTGAAAACTCATAAAGAATTTCAAACATTATTTCAGGAGATAATGGAAGCAGGCAGATGGAAATAAATACTTATCTATGTGCAGACTGACAGGCCATTGATTTAACTGATGGATAGACTTTCCCCCTTAGTATTTTTAAAAATAAATAGAAATAAATAAAAATTACAGAGAATAAGGGCAGATGAAAAAGAAATGTATCAGTACCTTGTACAAGGAGTAACCATGATATGTTTACCTTGGAAGGTCACCAGGTACCCTCCATGCCACCTTCTTATGTGGACTCCTCTAAAAGACAGGGAGAGAAAGTACCATGAAAAAACTCACTGTTTGAGATAAGAACAAATAGATCATTCACTAATGATGGCTCAACATAGGGATGATGAGTTTAGTTTGTTGCCAGTTAATAAGAAAGTAAGTCAGTGAGAACTGAAATCAAACTAAAAATCTTTTCTCCACACCCTATTCTTCCCAGGCTTAGCTTCAACTTCCGGCTCAGTTCTTCTACCTTTTCTTGGACTGACTAGTGCAGGGGAATAGGGAACGGGGGCTGTGGTCAGTCCATAGTGCTTTGTTTCTGCCGCTGCTCCATGGTCACTCTCTGCCTCTGCTCCACGTGGGTCCCTCCCACAGGATGCCAGCCCTCCCAAACTGATTTTGTGTGGGCTTCTCACAGGCTGCAGCTCTCCCAGCACCACTCCAACATGGGTACACTCTGTAGCACAGGATCCACCGTTCAGGCACTGATCCACGCAGGTCCCCATGGGTGGCATCTTCCCCCAATCCCCTGCCTCACCACAGGCTGCTCCCCACGGGCTGCAGCTCCAACCCATACTGCTCCTGCTGGAGTGTCCATGAGCTGTGTGTCCTCCTGGCCTCATCCCCTAATGCACTACTGGTGGGCTCCTCTGTGGCTGCATGGGGAGATGTGCTCCACACGGTGCTCATGGACTGTGCGTCCTCCTGGCCTCATCCCCTGGCGCACTACTGGTGGACTCCTCCGTGGCTGCATGGGGAGATGTGCCCATGAGCCGAAGGGGGACATTCTGTTCCTCCAGGAACCTCTCCTGGGCTGCAGGGAGCTTCTGCTCCGTGCCTGGAGCTCCTCCTGCCCTCCTTCTGCACTGACCTGGGTGCCTGCAAGGCCGCTTCTCATCCATTTCTCACCCATATCTCCCAGTTGCTGTTTTGCAGTTTTCCCTCTTATAAATCTGCTCTCCCAGAGCACACCCAGTATTATCCATGGCTTAGCTCTGGTGGCAGTGGGTCCCTTTTGGAGTAGCTGGAGCTGGCTCTGCTCTGACATGGATCAGCTTGCCTCGTAAACCTAATACTGTAACATAGATGGGGAGGAGGCGTAGCTCACAACAGCAATAGAAATTATAAAGGATTTTCGACGCATACCATTTTGTGCAGCAAAGCATCAGAGGTCAAATTTCATAAATCACTTCTTAAACAAACATCTCTGATAACAATGTCACATTAGGCATACTGCCCTAAATATCTACAACAACATAACTCATTTTAAATGGAACCATTAATTACAGTATATATATATATATATATATATTTATACGATATATACCCAATATCCATCTGGTTACAAGTTTATTATGCTTAAAATAGGAATGTATCAATATGCTGTTTTTCTAATAAAGGAACTAGAAGCATATAAATCCTTTTCTCTTTCACTGAGCTTATAGGCTGGTACTAGATCATCAGCAATCCTGGCATTTTTCAAGAGAGATGTTTTGCAATACTACCCACTAGTATTTCTTTTTAAATATAACAGAGAAAGACTGTAACTATTTTGAAGCCAACTTTGACACAAAACACAGCTATAGTGCACAAGCAGTAACTTTGTTTCAAGTTGAATAGAGAGAGGATGTTCAGCGAAGTAAAAACAAGACAGCAAATACTGCTGCGCAACTGAAGTGCTTCTAAGAAGAGCAATATAAGAAGGCATGTTTGTGTTTGAGCATGCAGATAGATTTTAGCATAAAGCTCTGCTGCCTCAATGCTTTCCATTAAAAACAAACAAATAACACAAAATGAATAAATAAACGGGTATTTGCACACACGGTTATAGAAGGAAATAATTCTTATTTGAGGAATATTTGCTTTGTCCAAGCATTTGCCAGAAATTATTTCTGAGGCTAACTGTGAAAGAAGGTTTTTAAAAGTCTTACAAGTTAATAATTTTAATAAAAGAATCCACAGCTATTAGTTTTTTGTTGTTGTTGATTAATATAAAGAAAGTGTATAAACTACCATGTTTAAGAACCTAGACAGAATTGAATTTTAGAAAGTTTTGTGCCTACATTTAATGTTGGCCTAAGCTTGAGCTAGAACGCCCAACTGGATGAAAGGCTACCTGAATGCAGATGAGCATTTTCTTTGCTTATAAGCACAAACTTTCCTGTAAAGATCCTTTCTTACAAGCCTGAGAGGAGAAAACATAATGGGAAAGTGGGCCAATGTCTTGGATCACATTAGTCAGTGAGTAATATTCACCAAGCAGCAAGTATGGATGGACTACTTCTGAAGGGAAGGGAGGCTGTCCAAACTACACTTTGCAGTTATAATGTCTCCTTGTCTATACAAAGATAAACTACAGAGGTGAAAACAATGGCAATATCTATCTGGCACCGGGCTCTTTTGCTCATATGGCAAAACAGATGAAAAATTATGCATGCATAAAATAAGTAACATTCATGTGTTCACACACAACTCATATCAAATTCATCTTCCTTTCTTTTTTCTTTTTCTTTTCTTTCTTTCCCTCTCCACTCC
>JAOWBP010004700.1:35349808-35362296 GCA_028571105.1 Tragopan temminckii
CCCCCAGTCTAGTAATTGTTTTGACAGTTGTGGTTCTGAAATATAAACTAAGAAAATGTATGCCTTCCAACCACTATGTTAGGATCACTTCTCTTTACATTTGTTTACTGTTCTCATGGAAATTATTCTGATGTCAGAAAACTTTGTATGCTCACTTAAAGCACATGCTGCCTCCTCTCAGCACATTCTCTGATATGCAATTTGATGCTTTTCTATAATGTAAACTCTATTGAGTTTTGTATATTTGTCTCTTAAAGCACTTACTGTGAGACCTTTGTCATTGTGCTCCACATGGACATCTGAGAGATGCTACCATGACACAGACCACTCAGATTTCTGATGAACTTTTCCTTAAATTTTCCTAAATTTCATTCCAAGTTAGTATTATGTGTATTTCAGAGTGAGTGTTTCTGAGTGTTGGTTGAACTGCACTTTTGAGAGCATTAAAAACTCCAGGAACATGTCTGAGGGGGATTTCAGCAGCAAACAGAAATATGGCCCAGAAGATAGCAATGGTAGAAAACTCCTCTGGAGATGGTAGGTCTGTTGTTGAGACTTCTTTGCATCTTGCTTCATAAGGGATTAGTGCCTTCAATACAAGTGCCTTCATCTTGATCAGAACATTGTATCATAAATAACTATCTCTCCTTAAATTTCCATATTTTAGAAAAAGTAGTGAGTGAATATTTAACAAGTGATTTTTGCTTTGAGTGAGAGTCACTTCACAGAATCATAGAATGACCTGGGTTGGAAAGGACCACAATGATCATCTAGTTCCAACCCCCTGCTATGTGCAGGGTCACCAACCACTAGATCAGGCTGCCCAGAGCCACATCCAGCCTGGCCTTGAATTCCTCCAGGGATGGGGCATCTACAACGTCCTTGGGCAACCTGTTCCACACTGCCACCACTCTGTGTAAAAAACTTCCTCCTAATATCTAACGTAATCCTCCCCTGTCTCGGTTTAAAACCATTTTCCCTTGTCCTATCACTATCCACCCTTGTAAACAGCCATTCCCCCTCCTGCTTATATGCACCCTTCAAGTACTGGAAGGCTACAGTGAGGTCTCCCCAGAGCCTACTTTTCTCCAAGCTAAACAAGCCTGGTTCCCTCAACCTTTCCTCATAGGAGAGGTGCTCCAGCCCTCTGATCATCTTAGTGGTTCTCCTCTGGACCTGCTCCAAGAGCTCCACATCTTTCTTGTTCTGGGGGCCCCAGGCCTGGATGCAGTGCTACAGATGGGGCCTCACAAGAGCTGAGTAGAGGGGGACAATCACCTCCCTCTCCCTGTTGGCCACTCCTCTTTTAATGCAGCCCAGAATATAGCTCTTCAGGACTTCATTAGCCAGCATAAATGCAACATACTCAAACTCAATATTCCTTTTACACAGAGCTTCAGATTGTTCTGGAGAAAAGGTGAGTGGAGGTATTTATATGGCTATAATAATGAGGACTTGGAGTGTAGTGTTGAGGTGATACATCTTCTGAAATAAGCCCTAATATGCAGATTTTGCTAAAAGATGAGGCCGAAGAGCTCTTCTGTTGTTTACTTCACAAGTAAACAATCTTTTGGAGGTCAATTCCTCTTTGAAATTACACTGAATTCTGTAAATGTACATGTATACAAAAGGTTTGTTAAAGACTTTATCAGCCTCTTTTGGTGTTGAGCTCATAACATTTTAAATGCAAATCTTTAGCCCTATGGTGGTAAAATGTTTTTTTACCTGCAAGATGTTTTTTGTGGGTCCCTGCAAATATATTCAGTGAGGTTTACTTAGTAGTGAGTTACTGCTTTACATCCCTTCAGCCTATTGTCTGCTACTTGTAAAGCAGCATCAGGAACAAAACGTAGAGGCTGTTAGCTCTCAGCTGTGAACAGGCTAAGGAACAATACAGCTGTATTTGCTACAGTGAGTAGGTTTTCAGAAGGTCATCCATGTAGCAGAAGGGAAGTAAAAAACTGACTTTGACCTGGTAGAAAAGTAATGTTACTCTGCTAAGTTTTACAGGTACTGAAGTTCCTAACTGCAAAAGCAGCTTGGTCTAGGTAGTGTAGCTTTAGTTCTGGCCTCAGTCCAGCCCTCTAACAAGGAAACATCATTTAGAACAGTCAGCAAAAAACCATCTTTATTAGGTGGTATTAAGGCCTTTATTACTCCTTGCATTCTTCTGCACATTGCTAGGCCATTCTTATTCTTACTGCCACAGAGCTGGAAAAGTTAAGAAAAATTTCATATTAGGGTTTTACTTCAGATCTGGGCTATTTCTCTGTGCTTTTCTTAACCACATGAAAGATTAACACAACTCTGTTTTAGGAATTCTCGCAAAAATTGTCTGAGCCTTCTTGAAACTGACTTTGTCCCAACCCCAGTTTTTCCCTGTGTCCTGAAAACAGTTCTAACTCTCATGGTATGTTTCTAGGCTTAATTTTATTTTTCATCCATCTCCACTAAGAAGGTGCCAGAGGGACTGTGAAGCTTGTAATAGGAGGAGTGCTTTTATATGGGTACTGCACAACAGTATTACATCAAATAAGACTGTGATTGAAGCACTGTGCTGTTTTTTACATGGTTGTTCTCTGTTTTCTCTGTTTCTCCTGGAGCTTACTTTATTTTGTGGTGCCACGGTTACATAGAATTTTGTGGGTTTTTATTCTTTATCCTCCTTAGACCCTCTCAGACCATCAGAACTGGAAAAAAGGGAATAAGCTATGGAAAAGAACAGATGTATGGACATAGACAAAAAATGAGAGAAACATTCTGTGTGCTGAATTTAGGCTGAAGAAAAATTATCCCGTTGTTAAATATTGTCTAGCAAGCATGCCAAGGATTAATATTCGCTAAAGACTTAAACATTTCAAAGTCTGTATTTGTTACAGATAAGTAACAGTCAGAGAAATATATTCTAACTTATGTTTTCTGAAACTCTTCGTGTTGTGGCATTGGTTAGCTCTCCAGTTCTTACGTGAACATCAAACTCAAGAAAGGGGTATAATCAGACAATTTAGGTGGAACTACTCAAGTTTTAAAGGCGGTAGAGTTAGCCAGTGTGTTTTATTGTCACGGAGTTATCTCTAGATCTGTCTGCATCCGTGACAGGGAGACAGCATGCCCACAGGCCTAATGGCCCAACAAAAGAAAAGAGGGGGATGGGGGTGAGGGGGGAGGATGTCAATAGTTTACGGGCTGGTTCGTACCGGTTCTGTGACTAGTGGGGCGTGGGACCCGCGGACCCTCACCTCGAGAAAGGGGGAAGGGGAAAGGGGAGAAGGGGGAACGGTAGGGAGACAGGGGATGGACCTAAAAACAGAACAGCAACAATCTGAGGCGGAAAGTTAATTTACTAAATATGATATCGGAATGTAAGATAACAAAATATAATACAGTATAATTGGAATTGAGGTTAATAAATAAAATGAGAGAGTACTGACAACCGAAGGCCTTACTCTAAAGCTGAAGGCGAGATGGTCGGAGAGCACGCGCTGCCGAGACAAGCAGCGAAAAAAGAGAGTAATCTTGTGACCTGTGAACAGTTTTATCTTTCCCTCTGAATGGAAAATGAAAACACAGTCCTCGGGTGTATGTAGTTCTTCTGAGATACTGGTACCTGGAAATTCAGCAGTCTACAGAACTGCAGCATTAACTGTTTTAACTCTTTAACTCCCAGTGCTTTAGAGGATGTTATGTTGCGGAATACCGATAACAAAAATAATAAAACCATGACGTTTATACAGCTTATTCTATTTTTCTTTCTGCTGGCATTAGTAACTAAGGAAAAATGGCTGAAGTAAAAATCTCAGGCATACTGCCATGTGGTTTTATTGTATTCTTCTTTGAAGCTAAGTGTCCAGGTAGACTGTAATGTGGAAAAACTGAGCAGTATGTCCCATTTTGTCACGCTTTTTGATGTCACTGATCATTATCACCAAGTAAACTCACAAGTGCTGAGGCTATTTCTTATCCTCATTCATTTTTGATGGGATTATTAGCTAATGCTATTTTATAGGAGTAATTAACATAAGAGAATTCTCTTTGAAGTCAGTAACTTCCCTCTTGGTGAGAAAAAAAAATTATCTGTGCAATTGAAATTTTTTCCACGTGTTTCTTAATGACTGTTCATTTTTTATGAACAACTTACTAATTATTACATTTTTTTTTGTTTTATTACAACTTACTAATTTACTTACGACTGATATCCCCTGCTCCTGATCCTTAGTAATATCTTTAGGATAACTAAATGCCATTTCATAAGGCAAATGGCCTTTTTCTTTCACCAGCCTTGTTGCTTGTCAGTCCCCTTTCCCCTCATCAGGCTTTGAAGGTCTTGCACAGTTGGCAGATTCTTCTCCCGCTTCCTATCAGCTTCAAGATTCCTGGGTGCTGGGCTGACTTCTTCCTTACTGGTCTTGAAGGACCCAGGCACCAGTCATCCTCAGAAAAGGGAACGTAACAGCACAGAGGATGCCGTCTATAAAATTAAGGAGCTACAAAATGTAAACAGAACTTGGATCAGAACTGCTACAAGACAACAAAAGTTGTGAAACCACTGCTGGCTAATGACAGTATCTCAAGAGAAAACTAAAACTAAATCAGGCAGTATGTCCTGCTCTAGGATACTTTCCTTTATGGAGGAGGCAAACAGAGGTGGGAATCTACACGCAATCTAGTTCCAGAAAAAAGATAATTACTGTTTTCCTGTTTAAAAAGAGAAAACTCATTTATCTTGTTGCAGGGTGTTGTTTGTTGTTGTTTTTGTTTTTGTTTTTTTAACTTTGTATTGTTGTTTTAAATTGTTGATTATCTAATCTTGGGGGGGAAAAAAGTCCAAATGAAGAATCTGGACTGGATCTTCTTGCTGAAGTTAGCACTTCTTCCTATCTGAAACA
The DNA here is from genome assembly GCA_028571105.1 of Tragopan temminckii. Classification (NCBI taxonomy): domain Eukaryota; kingdom Metazoa; phylum Chordata; class Aves; order Galliformes; family Phasianidae; genus Tragopan; species Tragopan temminckii. Next base: position 35,354,695 of record JAOWBP010004700.1, read on the forward strand.
AAGTCTGTTTCTCCACAGGAACAGTTGCCTCTGTCACTTCTTTGACCTGTCCTCCTCCCCAAGGGAGAGATGAGGGAGGGGGACAGGAAGGATGGGCTCAGAGAAGCCTTGGCTGTCAAAAGAAGAACTGCCCCAGAAATGGAGGCTCCACGGGAGCTCATGGGGTTGCCTTGAGTTAGGGCTCTTGTGCCCTAATCCTCTCAGGATGGGTGGAGATCAGAGGGCCTGGTGTCCTCTGGACAGCTGTACAGGGACAGTGGAGGGGGTCTGCAGCAGGACCTGTGAGATGTTTGGGGAGTCGTGGTGGGGTTTTCCACTCTGAGAATGAGAAGACCAATTAGGGATTGCTGTTCTCAGCCTGTTCTCTCCTTGGCCACTGAATGGGTAGTTGAAGGCTTAGCCACGCTCTCCATGGCAATGCACAAAGAATAGCTGGCTATCAGTCATGCCTCTAAATAAGTAGTTTGGACAGATTTGATCTGTGCAATTTCTGGAATAGGATCTTGAGAAGAAAGCTTAGGTGCGGGGGCACAGGTATGTCAGGGGCTCTCCCCCATCAGCTGACCCCCATATACCTCAACAAAATGTTGCTGAACTGAGAGCTAAGTCATTTATATTCATGTTCCTGGTGATGCCTATGCTAAGATATTCATAGAATCACAGAATGGCCTGGCCTGAAAAACACCACAGTGATCATCTAGTTTCAACCCCCCTGCTATGTGCAGGGTCACCAGCCACTAGACCAGGCTGCCCAGAGCCACATCCAGCCTGGCCTTGAATGCTTCAGGGATGGGGCAACCTTTTGGGCAACCTGTTCCAGTGCTTCACCATCCTCTGTGTGAAAAACGTCCTCCTAATATCTAACATAAACCTCCCCTGTCTCAGTTGAGATATACATATTACCAGATAATCGCATTGTGCTCCTTTTTATTGGATGTTTCCAGTATTTTGCTTCCCTGCATTGTATAGGTGCAGGAGGTAGTAGCGACTACTGACCTGTCTAGTGGACTAATGGGGGCAGGTGTCCTCTCTCAGCCAATTCATAGCTTTTCTCCCTTCGGCTCGTACTTTTTGGGAAGGCCTCTGGTGCAGATGGCATGTTTTGAGGTTGGTTCTGTGGATTTGATTCTGTCAAGCTCAGTTAAGTCTGGATTTTCTGGGGAGAACAGAGACTGCCAGCAGCATGCTTCAGGAGAATTCGAAGTGCGGCTATGCACTGGTTCCATATCTGAGCATCCTCACACTGGTTGTCTTTTTCACTTGTCACACTGAGAGTTGTCCGTGTTCCAGCATGGGCCTGGTGCCTCTCATCTTTTCACTGCTCATCCCACTGTGTCCCTTTTTCCTGGATGTTTCTGGTGTTTTGCACTCATGCCTTGCATAAATTCTCTCTAGTGTGATTGCAAGTAGGGAGCTTTGCAAGAAGCTTTTGTGCGTGTATTTATAGGGACTCCATATCCCTACGTTTAAAGCATAGAAATTACTATGGCTGTCTTACTGGTATTTCTGAGACTTCAGTTGGGGTTTAGTTTTTATGCGTCCAATTATGCCTGCTTGTTTTTTTTTTTTATCACTGTTTGCTCAAATCTTTGAACAAAGAAAATTCTTTAAAAGTTAATTAATGAACATAGAGATGGCATTGTTTTAAAAAGTATAAAAATGTAGCAGAGATTTATTTTTATTCAGACACTTGTCACCTCAGCTGATAAATGAAAGAGATTAACTAGGCTAGTGCTATGCCTAATTGTGTCTTCAGAAAGTTGGACTTGGAATGACACTTGGAGAAGAACAGTTAAGCTGTACATGTATGACTGTTGAAATTCAACTTATTTTTACTATGCATCTTTTAGAATGCATTCTATGTATGTGGAATACCTCGTAGCATAGGTTTGTATGTTAACTAACCTTGCTGTAAGGAACTATAATGGTTAGCTGCAATGAGCACATTTAATGTCTTTTTTTTCCCAAGAGTTTTGTTTATTTTTTTGCAGGACTACTTTCTCAAATGTAATGGAATAGTATTTGTGTTGTATTAGCAGTAATTTGTTCAATCAAATCTCTTATGCCATTGTAAGGGTAAGTTAGGTAACAGAGTCCAGACTGCCTTTGAATGACAACTGCCCTCCTGATAGTTTCTATTACATGGTAGAATCTGTAGGCTGAATTGATACTCTGGGCAAAATTTGAAACTAATCAGCACAAAGGAAAGTATGGCAGCAGGGATTCTAGTGACAAGTTCTGTTTCTCTTTTGATAAATGGTTCTTTGTTCACCTGCAACAATTCTGTCTCGGGGTGATAACCTTAAACAAAATACGGATACACAGGTTGCAAGGTGCAGTTTGGCTAAGATTTTGACATACATGTTGGGAGCACACCATTGAATTTATTTCTAATGAATAGCATATGCATTTGCCTACTAAAAAAACAAACATTTCATTTCTGACAGTTCGTGCAACAGGCAGCTGATGTTGTTGGTATCTAGTGTGAATTGTAGATGGCACCATGATGGCACATACTGTCTGTTGGAGAAAGGTTTCACCTGCAAGAGGAAAGGAGTGTTGCTGTGCAGGGGTGGTATAGGTTGTGCTGCTTGAATATGACTGTGAGATGAAGTCAAGACAGGGCACAGCCACGAATTAAGACTTAGCCAGTTGAGTAATGAATAAAACCTATGGAGTTTTGGGTTTGGTTGAAGTTAATCCTACCTCTTTCCTGATGCTCAGAGTGGGCGGAAAATAAAACCAGGAAGTGTTTTCAAGTGTAACAACAACAACAAAAGAGAATATGCAAAGAGAGAGAAAAAAACAAGGGACATGAGAAGTTTTGATTATTTCTTGTTTGTTTGTTTGCTTCTGATACTGAAAATACTAAGTGATGATATGGTGATTGCAAATAGGCTTGGTAATAATAATAATACCTTGTAAGGCATCGTCTGCAGAGTGATTTGAGATCTAGTAATAAAAAATGATAAAGAAGAGCTTGAGTACTATTATTTTTTTACATCTGCAAGTGAGAATGTGAGTACTAAAGCAAAGGACACATACGTTGGGCATCCCATCCTGTGGTCAGCATTAGGGGGAGAAAGGGACTGGGGTTTTCCAGTGGAGCAGCAATCTGCCAGGCTTACAGAAGAAACTACTGAAGTGTATTATAAATAGTTGCTGAAACTTGCTGGAACAGAAATAATTTCGACATGGCAACGCGCTCTTATCTGTCTGTGGTGCCATGCTCTGGACAGTCTGTGTCCTTTCTGCATTTCTCAGGTTGCCTAGAGAGGTGGTGGATGCCCCTTCTCTGCAGACATCCAAGGTCTGGCTGGATGGGGCTCTGAGCACCTGATTGAGATGTAGGTGTCCCTGTGCAATGCAGGGGAGTTGGACTAGGTGACCTTTAGTGGGCCCTTCAACACATACAATTCTGTGATTCTATGTTGGGGAAATAAAAAGGTTAGTTGGATTTATGTTTCAATTAGTTGTACTTGAAAAAATGTGATGTAAGGTTCTTAAAGAGAGAGTCTGAATTATTTTGTGTGCATTTTCTTTCCTGAGTGTCAACAGTTTACAGGCTGGTTCCATGACTAGTGAGGCGGAGGGATTTCGCAAATCCACAGCGCCAGAAAAGGGAAACAGGACCCCAAAATAATTAAAAACAGCGGCAACGATCTGAGGAGAAACAAACTAATTTACTAAATATAGTATTGGAATGCAAGATAGCACACTATAATACAATATAATTAGAGTCAAAGTTAATGAATCAAATACAATGATAGAGTGTCCGAAAGGTGGAAAGGCCTCACCATATCACTGAGGTGAGATGCACAATCCAGTTGAGCAGCAGGGAGAGAGTCTGATGAAGAAAGAGAGGTCAGATGACCTACCAAGGCCTTATGTCTGTTCCCCTTGAGCAGAAATGATAACACAGCAAACAGTCTTCTGGGGAATGTAGTTCTCCTTCTCTTCTGGGACAGGTACTCAGAACTGGAGCATTAACACTTTAACTCCCAGTGCACTACATGATGTTATGATTGGAATACCGATAACCAAAAATCACAAAACCATGACACTGAGATCTTCCAGAAGATAGAAGTAACAGAAATTGGGCAAAGATAAAATATACTTCTTTCTTTAAAATTATGCTGAGATAAGGATCAGTCTGAATACAGGCTATAACTGGCTGAGTATAGGTTTGTTAAGAACCAATTTGAGCTTTATAAAAATCTAATAGGAACAGCTAATAGTGAAAGGATGCCAGAGTATCTTTCAATAGAAGGCATCCAACAACAGATGCCTTCTATCTTATCTTAATTAAAGCTTTTGGTGTTTTGTGACTCCCCTAGCAGATCCAGAGTAATCAGATGCCAGTAGTGTCTTTTACACATGGAAGATCATATCAAATTGGAAATTAGAAGGATGGCCTACGGCATATTAGTACTGTTAACAATTAATGATCTGGATGATAAGATAAGGAGTAAGCTTAATTAAATATGAATTATTGATATCATGCTTTTGAAAGGACTTTTGCTTTAAACTTTTCTACTCATTTTAGTATGTGTGGGTCATTTGTTGTTTTTTTCAGTATGTGCTTTTAGTGTATGCTAGTTTTGCATGTCATCATCTGCCAAGCTGATGGATCTGGTAGAGACCAGAACAGTTCATTGCATTGATTAGACATGCAGAAACTTCAGTTCTTTATTCAACAGAAGATGGGACATCAAGTGATGTTTTTAAAGGAACCAAACAATTAACTTCCTTTCTCAAATAGCATTCTAAATTGCAGCTGGGAAGTTTTAGGTTACAAAACTTGCTAGGGAAGACCGTGATGCGTGAGGCTGTGGAGGCTTTAAGAAAAGCTGAGATTCTAATCTGTCAGTAATGACGCAGGTATACTTGTTCCAAGGGTTTCTTTGCAGTCTTTCCAAGGCATCAGTATGTGTTGTATACCTACAGGTTGGCATTTTAATAACATAAAGCTCATTCAGTTGACCAGCACAGTCCTGAAAATTGAGCTCTTCATTTCTCCTCTTTAGATTTAAAACACAAAATATTCTTGCACTTCATACTTTTCCTTTGCCTTTTTATCCTGTTTCCCACAATGCACTCCTGACTTATTCCTTCCCTCCAAACTACCATATCTCCTTTTTCTTCTGAAGTTTTTCTTTCCATTTGATCCTGTATCATCAACTGCGTGTTCTGGTACTCTGCCCTCTGCCCCAGATAGGAGAATAGATCATGCTTGAATAGGAACAGGAATAGTTAGTTGTTCTTTAAAATAGTTTGAAGCAGTACTGTGCTTCTAGTGCATAGAATAGTAAATTCTGCCCTTAAAAAATGCTGGCATTATGTGGCCAATGCTGTGCTCCTCCACTCTGTTTCATTTCTGAGTTTGTGACACTGTGATAATAGTTTTCTCAGTTGACAGTTTGGGCCCTGGGGAGCCTGGAATTGTTTAGAAATGGTTAGCAAGTAGCACAAAAAATCCACTTAAGGTGTTCTGCTCCTTTTAAAGGCTGCATGATCCAAAAGGCACTTGATCTTTCTACTACTCAGTGTTTAGATTTTATGTGCTGTTCCTGCATGTTGTGGACCTGAGAATCTTGGAGCATTCTCTTTGTGATGTGGGTATGTCAGAAGGCTTTGGAATTGTAATGACTTACTTCTTTAGGTACAGATTAAGAAATAAATATTTCGTACAACCTGCTTCATGTGATGATACCTAGCTAGTTCTTTTGCCATCTAAAATTCTGATAGGGGTTATTTTGGTACCTCTCTCTGAACAAACATTGACCCTCTGGAGGATCTTACTGAAGACTAACTTTGTCTTGCCATTGTTGGTGGCTCTTATCTCTATTTTACTCCCCAAACTTTGTATGAGTTGATTCCTGCAGTCTCTGTGTGATGCTGTAGTTTTCTCTGTTGGACATTCGTAGTTACAGTTGTAAGAAGGAGATTATAAGTTTTTATCTGTTTGTTGTTGTTGTTTTCTTTTTTTTTCTGGCAGTGAAACAAGAGACCTAGAAGGCAGCTGTTGTGATCATAGAATCATAGAATGGCTTGGACTGAAAGTTGTGAGGTGCTGGCACAGGCTGCCCAGAGGGGCTGTGGATGCCCCGTCCCTGGAGGTGTTCAAGGCCCAGTTAGATGGGGCACTGGGCAGCCTGGTCTAGTATTAAATGGGGAGATTGGTGGCCCTACCTGTGGCAGAGGGGTTGAAGCTTGATGATCTTTGAGGTCCCTTCCAACCCAAGCCATTCTATGATTCCATGACCTCAAAGATTCTCTAGTTTCAACTCTTCCAGGGCCCATCCAGCCTAGCCTTGAACATGTCCAAGGATGGGATGCCTACCTCTCTAGGCAGCCTGTTCCAATATCTTACCACACCTTACCAATCTCTCAGTGAAAAATTTCCCCAACGCCCAATCTAAATCTCCCCACACAGTTTGAAACTGTTTCTCCTTGTCCTATACTTATAAGGGATGATTATGAATGGATTTGTGTAATGTTTGCATCTTGGTCTGTGTAACGGAATTGCTGTGTCAGCAGAAGGTCTGCACACATAAGGGATATGCCCCAGGTTCTTCAGGTACCTCCTCTGGTAGAACACTGAATTGCAGGTTAAGGAAGTGAGGCAACTGATGATACTGGTAATCAAGAGACTACTTGGCCTCTGAAGGGAGTGGTGCTGGCTTTCCTTCCTCTGTAGTAAACTGCTACATGGAACCAAGTCAACAGAAACTGTTCGTGTTATCATGATCAGTTGTATGCTGTTTTAACTGCCTGATGAGACAGTCTTAGTAGAGGAACATGGAAGAAGCTGTGGGTAGATGTCTGGTGGAGTGGGATTACCTCTTCTGACAGCAGAAAGCTAAGAAACCGATTCCACAGCTCTCACTTCTTTGTGTGGGGAAGTAGAAACAGCAAAGGAAGCTGGAGACAGGCTACTTTGCTGAGCCAGAATAATGGACAAGAAAGACGACTAGAAAAACTGAATTTCAGAGTAGAGAGCTTCTTCTCATCCAGTAGGAAGCTGATTTGCGGGGCAGAAAACATCTGTGAATTGCAGGAGTAAGTGAGGTACTTCCCAGAAGTATTTGTTTGACCTATGTTTAAAGTGAAGACTGATGAAGAAATCAAGACAAAAAGAACATCTTTATTTTTCTTGAAGCCTACTCTTAAGTGCGATCTCAATTATGAGCAGCCTTAGAATTCTGTGTGCAGCACATTATAGGAAATTAGACTTACTGTTGCTTTTGCTAGGTCAAATCCCACACGGTGAAATTGTGTGGTGGTCCTTTTCTGTGTGGAAATGGTGGTCTTCCTTCATTGTTTTCTTGCTTTATGAGGGCAGTGACATCTGAAATCTGCAAAGGCTGAAGTCTAAACACTGTATGCTCAGTTGAACTAGGGGACTTCTGTTCATATTCTTAGTAACATGGCAGCATCTGTTTAGATGGGGTTTCTGTTTTTCTTTGTTGCTAGGGCCCATAGCTTCTTAACTGAAAAGCAAGATCAGGTATTTTAGGTAAGAATTCTTTGGTAACAGATGAATAGCAAACATGAATCAGGAGGGGGAAAAATTCTTAGACTGTTTCCAGGGTTATTTGT
>JAOWBP010004700.1:35384226-35402464 GCA_028571105.1 Tragopan temminckii
TTGTGCGACCTGGTGTAGGGAACCTGCTTTGGCAGGGGGGTTGGACTCGATGATCTCTGGAGGTCCCTTCCAACCCCACGATTCTGTGATTCTGTGATTCTATGCAACTAGCAGAAGATGTGCCTATGTAACTAGAAGTTTTTCTTTACTGATAAGCTAAGACTATCAACTGGTGACAAGAATCTGCTTCTCTATATCAGTTTTTTATTTGGCACAGCTCACCACAGTGTTAATGTTAAGAGAATAAAAATGTTACTCCTTAAAAGACCATAGCATTCTCCCTTGCACTCCTCCACCAACTGCAAACCTTTGTGTATGCACTGTAATTTTGTTAAGCTTCATTATTGTCACCTTTGAACTAATCTGATGAGCATATTTTTTCAAATTGACTCTTTAAGTACAGGAAAGATTGTCTGGTTGCTGAAGAAAGCAGAAATACTTCTGCAGGCGAGTGAGAACAGAGGACTTTACAGAGACGTGAGACTTGTGTAAAAGAGAGCCTTTTTTATTTAGTAAGGATCTACTCTTACAGCAATCCTAATGATGAACCATTTTCTCACTTGCTTGACTTATAGCCATCAGATTAAATTAAATTGCAATCATTTTTGGTATTGCAATCATCCAGGTATTTCCTTTGGGAATTTTTTTTAAGGAAAGCATCAAGGAAGTTTGAAGACACACCTGTACTATGATTAGATTCATTTAGTTTCACATCCCAGTTAATGAGACCATACTGTTGTCTCATTTCATTTCTAAGTTTTTACAGTTTGATAATTCAGTAATACTGATACATCCTTTTCTGGTGAAATCTGCTCCTTTTTGTCCTCTTCAAAGTTTTCCTTGTTTTTAAATTAAGCCTACTTGTTCCTCAGTTTGGGAAGCTCCACTCCTTCAGCTTCCCTACCCTTTCACTCACATACAGTGATTTCACTTACATAGAGAAATTTCAGACATCAAAGCATCAAGTATCCCATTTTCTCAAAGCACATCTATTTGAATGGGAGAATAATGCCCTTCCTAGTACCTTTGCATGAGACTAATGTGGGTAAAAAGCACCTACATTTCCTGTGTTTCAGGGAATTTGTTCAGTGCTGTATGTGCTCTTTTGGATAAACCAGAGCTAAATGAGCTGTTCACACTGATTTTTCCCAGGTTATTTTGTTAGGGGATGTGTTCTGTGTTTGGGATCTAGTGTATAGTACTAAATAATAGTAAATAAATAATACTAAATAACTGGAGACGGATCTCTGCCCCTTCTCCCTTTAAACACATCGATGTTCTGTGTCCTATGTGCAACTGTTACTACAGTTTCTTTTTATCCCCCAAAATTCAATTAGCATAAAAATATAGGTTAATTATTAATTCATCTGAAATCTAGGGAAGCTTGAAGTTGAACAGTATTTCGGTGGCCTGGAAAATGGAACCTGCTTTTCATATAAGATCTTTGCCTAAGATAACGTGTGCCTTTTGTGCCTTTGTTTCCAAGGTGAACATCATTTCCGTTCCACCAGCCTTAAAATAAGGCCTGAGAATGCCATTAAAATAAAACCTGATCATGGGAATGTAGATTCAGGCTCACCGGAAAGTGGAACAGTTTTATTTGATGGACATTTTTAATGTTTGGAAATGTGGAAGCTGTTTATCTTTGATCTTGAGCAAGCATTGTAATGGAATTTGTTTGTTTGAAGCTCGCATGAGGTGTAATAGGATTATGCAGTATGTTCACAGAATCCTGGCTTCTCTATCTATCCTTATAGTAGTGCTCAGTTTCTCCTTTTTCAAGTTAAAAATTGAGATTATGAATTATTTCTGTCAGGAATCATCTATGTTAATATGTAGTTTCTGGATCTCAGTGTACAGCTGAGTAAAAACAAATTATGAGCTTATTTGAAACTTCCTTTCTGTAGCGTATTAGCACCATTACCACATTAGATGATAAATGTTATACCCTTCTTCTAACAACTCTATCCTGAGGTTCCCTTTGTTTTATTTTGTTTTTAATTTGCTTTGTTTGAATCTTTTTATAACTTCCATCAGCCCAGAGTTATGGGTTCTGGCACAGTGTATGTGTGTTCAAGCAGCCTTTTAGTAGATCTTTTTGGTGATGCTTTTAATTGGAACTTTTGTGAAAGAGTTGAACAATATTCCTTACAAGTATATAAGGAAGATGAAGTGCATAAAATGATGGGTTTTTACACAGTTCTGCAATTTTAATTGTATAATTGGAACAAGCACATACCAATCAGGTGCTATAAGAAAGGGGTATCTTAATAAGAATGTTTAAGTAGATGTTCTGAAGGCGTAGGTACTGAATTTCAAAACTTTGAATTTAACTTAGTTGCATGTACTTTGTATGCTGTCCTCCTCAACTTTTCTATTGCTAAGAAGTTGTTTGCTGCAGTTAAGAGAGCTCCGGCCCTGGTGCAAGAGCTATTATCTTTTCACTTTTCCCAACATCTTTTTTTCTCCAGTTGTCTGAGATGAAGAGTGATTCATCTTGTACATTGAGCTGTCATCACTGCACGTGTCTGTACAGAATATAGAATTAATATCACCTGCTTGGCAACATTAAGCTGAACCTGAGACCTAGGATTAGTCTGCTGAAGCATTAACCTCCTGCATTTCAGCGTGCCAAAAAGATTACAAAAAAAAAAAAAAAAAAAAAGTCACAGGCAATTTTGTATTATCAGCTTTTCTGTTTGATCTCCGTTGGCCTGCAGTTGTGGTTGATAATGGTGAGCTTCTATGAACCCTCATAAAGATGAGAGAACTTATTACTTCTCCTCTTTTATATATATACAAAACCCTTATGTTTTGCTGACATGATATATAGGAATTTTGAAAATATATCTATGCACACAGTTGAAAAAGCACACCAAAGTGCTTTTCCAGTTCAGTGCTTGTTTGGTTATAATGGAGAAATCAACCAACACGTGAGACAAGGCAGGATTTGCACAGAAATCTATCAGTGCCATGATTAAATTCATCAAGATGCTTCTGCTCTCTGGAACCATTTCTGTCACTCTTGGGTTTGGGATGTTGAGCTGAGGCAGTATAGAACACTGGTATCATTCAAATTCCCTGCTTCTCTTTATGTTCTCTTTTTTTCTAATGAATGTATGGTTGTCAGCTTAGCTGTTGGGGTAACAATACTGGTGCCAGTGCAAAGGAAATGGAATATTTTCTTCACACATACTTGCTATCAATTATACTTTATGCTTTCTGTGAAGATATTTTTCAGCATGATTGCTTCATTTGGTACTACAAAATCATACTGCCATTTCTCAGCTGGGAGACAGATTATGATGGTATAGCTGTATTGCACTGTGTTGGTTAATTCTACTTTTCATCATGGGAGAAAGCAATCAAAATAAACTACTTGAATTTCAGGAAGGGCCGTATCTGTTCTATGAAGAGCTGATAATGAAATAAGAACCCCACTGATGTACGCAAGCAAGATTTGTGCCCTAACATAGACATCTCTAATTTCCTACACTGAATTTCCTATTACTTTACCTACTTGAAGGTGTAACTTGGGGGAGAAAAAAACATTGAATCTTTCTACTTTATGTATTTTTAAAAAGATGCCTAATACTGACGGAATCTACTTTTTACATGGATGTTGATTGCCTGGTATGCATAATAGGAAAGGAGGGTTGCCTTAAATAAACAGAAATTACCTTGCATTTACAGAATTCATCTGATTGAAAATGTTTTAGATAAAGCATTTCAGTGAATCTGAACTCTGTAATATTGATACATACATACCTTACACATTACATCATACATTACACATTACATCACACATTACACATACGTAAATGTGTGTGTGTGTGCATGTGTATATATACACACACACGCATGTATACATATACACATTGTCAGAAAGTACTCATCAGTTAATCTGTTAAGCATTCTAAAGAGACAGTGACCCTGCATGTCGAAATGGGATGCCTGGGTGCCGATGAGGGGCTGGAATCGCTCTGTCTTCTTCGTGTCAGTGTGAGCACTTAGTCACAGGTCCAGCTCAGGGAATGATTTGTTTAATATGTCAGTGGTGTTAGAAGCCTGTAGACAGGAGACTTCTGATTAGAAAAGGTAAATTCAGACTGACCACACATGGATGTCTTAGAATAAAAGAGATGTGGGCAGCTAATGAGCTGGGAGACCTCGATGTTTACAGAGATGAGGACATAGGTGGGGAGTGAGGGCCAGAACCGTAAATAAGAGTGTATGAAGGAAAAGATATGGAAATAAGAGAATATCTGATTTCTCATTTTCCCAATCAGGGATTGGGAAAAATAGTAGAGACTTAGAGAGGAGTACTGGCAATTCATTATTACATCAGTGAGAGTTTTGGAAGGAGATTTAATTCACATCTGATAAACATAAGGAAATACGTGTTCTATTAAAGTGGAAATGCAAGTATCTTAAAGATAGGATTTAGCCATGCATGTATTATTAAAAATGATCTTAGTACAATAAGTACGCAGAACTACAGGCTGCTTCTGGGAAGGTTAAATCAGAACAGCTGCCAGGATCTTAAAGGCTAGAAATGAATTAAGTGAAGTTTCCTTATACTTAGTCACAGAACTGCATAATGGTTGATTATGCATTATGCATAATGGTTGGCAGAGAGCTCTGGATCCATCTACCCTTGATGCAGCAGGGACACTCAGAGCAGGGTCCCTAGGACCACATCAGGACTGCTTTTGAAGATCTCCAAGGAGGAGACTGCACATCCTCTCTGTGCCAGCACTTCATCACCTGCACAGCATAGAAGTGCTTCCTGATGATCTGGGTAACCTCCTGTGTTCCATTTTGTGCCCATTGCCTCTTGCACTCATTGCCTGGCTTCTGGACAAGTAGAATATGTGACTGAACAGAAAGAATATCAGTGACGAATGGAAGCTAAGCAGAAATATGATGACATGAACAATACTTCAAAGAATGCCCTTGTTTTAAGCAAGGAGTAGATGAACTGTGAGGATAATTAGGTGGTTGCAAGATAAAAGCAGTGTAGAAATTGCTGCCGTCTTTCCCTGTTGTCCTCTCAGACACATCTCAAACATTAATAACAAGCACACATTTACTCCCTGGTCCTCCTCCTGTTCTGACCTTATGTTTAAGGCTTAGCGGGGTCAGAGAGAATCAAAATGAGTGTGATGGCTTTCGATGAAATGACAGAAAATGAGAGTGGCTGGCTGACAGGTTGGCAAGTGGCTGCATGGCATGAAATACTGGAGAACTGAAAAAAGGATCAAGTGTAGAGTCCCATGGAAACTGGTCAGGTCAAGGACATGGCTTTTAAGTGGATTAAATATTTGGAGAAGGGTGAAGGGGTGAGAGCATCTGATTGAAGTGCTTTTTGGTAATTGCATTATTCTAGATGTTTTAGACTAATCAAGATGGTGTGACTGAATGAAAGAAGTTGAGTTTGCTTGTGTTTTTCAGACACAGTTTCATTCTTTGGTGTAAGGTTACTTAGAGTCGTTTCAGATGAGTTGGATTTTTTGTTCTCTAACCGTGGATGCATACCCTTCACTGGCATTAAATGGCAACAGTTTGCATCAAGAAGAACCTGTGATCCTTTTAGCCTTTCCCTTTTAAGTAATAGTGCATTAATGCTGTAGAATAAAGAGTTGTCTGGAAGCATTATCTAAGTATTGTATTGAATTTTCCATTTGTCCACTGAAATTTAAATGTTGGCAATGTATATTTTGTGCCAGAGTGAGAACAAGAATGTGCTCAAGTTGTGTGTAGTAGGTTTGCAGTATATGAATGTGGAATTTATTTGTGTGGGGCGCTGTACAGAGTGCTGCTCTAATTATAAAGATGATGCTAAAACAAACTGACTGCTTAGTGAATTCCACTCAGTGTCATTTTGATTACAGTGATAATTAAACAAAACAAAGCAAGGTCTTATTCCACGTGTCCTGGAATTGTGGTCAGCTAATTGTGCATGTTGTGTGCAGAGTGAAATTGCTTATTAGAGATGGCATACACTGTGTACTGAAAAACGTGATCTATACCTATTTAACAGATTACTTTTTATTCTGTGTCTTTCTGTGTGCAGCTGTCAAGGATGGAAAACTCATGTGTGGCAATGGTCACATCTGCTCCAATAACTGTTAAGAAACAGAGAGATCTTGTGAGGGAGAGACCTTGTAAAATAACTGTGGTGATGCAAAGTTTTTCCATATTCTAAGAGTTGCATCTTGTCCCAAAAGAATACTATTAAAGATAATGTCAGTTTTACTCAATAATTATTCAGGCCAAAGGGTAGACTCCTCAGTAAATCCCTGGTACATTTAAATGATTGTTAATAAAGGTTTAAAAGAGTAACAGAGTAGAGTGGCCATAGAATTGTTAAATCCACAGTCAGCAAACTGGCTGCACTAATGGTTTTTACTGGATAATTCTGAAATTATCTTTGGAAAAATCTATCAGTGCAAATGCACTTACCTACAAGCAGTATGCATTGTGAGTGCTTTAAAGGTAGAGAAAGCAGTAATTGATCAGAATGCCCTGAGACTGAGTGGGAGATCACTATCTCTTTTTTGACAGAACTCTTTTGGAGGACGCCCTTTTCTGTTAGCCTCAGTGATAGCTGAGTTCATTCCACTTTTTTTGTTACCCCTTCTTGTTTCTATTATGGGAGCACAAACAGAAGCATCCAGAAAATCTTCTTTTGGGCCAAGAAATGTACAGAAATGTATATTAAGAGGTTCCTTTACACTTTGCATCCACCTGGGAACTTACATATGCATATCCCAATGCGAGTAGATGCTAAAAGCAAAGGCAAACACTAGATTGAGGGAAAGAGAGCATTGTTATCCTAGCTGAGGAACTAAGTTAGGAGAGAGAGAATGAACAGTCAGGAATAGGTAGGGATTAATCTCAGTAGGCATCTCTCGTGCTGAATCACAGGGCTCTCTATTCTCTTTCTGGCAGTATAAAATTTGCATTCTTGAGGCCAAAGAGAGAATCTGCGTTGACTTCAGTGAAGTTCTTAGTACTTGCTACTGCATTAGATCTCTTGTATCTGGAAAAAGAGAAACTGAACAGTGGTGAAATCTATCTGGGAATTTAATCTTGTGGTGTAATGCTTTCACTGAATCAGTAAATAGACTCATAGAAATGCTAGATAATTTGAATTTTCACAGGGGAACAAGTTCTAAATCTTCTGATGTTTAGAAATATTCTGGACGAGTATTTAAAAATTGTGATGTAATTATCTTGGAGGGATGATGCATTTAGTCTTAGCTAACACTGTAATACAGAAAAACATGAGAAGTTTTTAAGGACTTCAGAACACATTGAAATGGCACTGGCAGTACCCATTAGTTAAAGAATGATTGATGCTTTCCAACTATGTAGTGTGTAATCCTGTACCACTCAGTGCAGCTCGTAACAATTACAGTGGGTGTCTTTTGGAATTGAAGTAAAATAATTCATCTTCCATTTGGTTTAACTACTTCATTAGTTTGCCCATGAGCCAAAACTATTTTTTAATTTTAAACTGAATCATAGAATCATAGAATATCCCAAGCTGGATAAGATGATCCATAAAGATCATTGAGTCCAATTCCACCTTCTCCAACTCCTTCGTGTATTTAGAATCATAGAATTGATTGGAAAAGACCTTCAAGATCATCAAGTCCAACTGCAACCAAACTATACTACCCTAACTCTTAACAACCCACCACTAAATCATGTCCCTAAACACCACACCCAGGTGGTTTTTATATACATTCAGGGATAGTGACTCAACCACCTCCCTGGGGAGCCTATTCCAGTACTTGACAACCCTTTCTGTAAAGAAATTTTTCCTCGTATCCAACCTAAAACTCCCCTGGCACAACTTGAGGCCATTTCCCCTTCTGTCACTTGTCACCAGTGAGAAGAGACCAGCCCAGCTCTCACTGCAATCACCTTTCAGCTATTTGAAGAGAGCAATAAGGTCTCCCCTCAGCCTCCTCTTCCCCAGAGTAGATAGGCCCAGTTCCTTTAGTTGCTCCTTGTAGGGCATACTCTCCAAGCCCTTCACAAGCCTTGTTGCCCTTCTTTGGACCTGCTCCAGCACCTCAATGTCCTTTCTATATTGACATGCTTTTGGGGGCTGGAAGCCTTGAAAACACTCAGGGATACCCTAGACGGGCTCACACCTCTAAGAGGGGGCAACCCAACATTCACCCTCACATTTCCTGCGGGTGGTTTACCCTTGGTGACCAACAGTGAGGCCGTAAGAACAAAGCATCGCAATCCCTCCATGCAGCCACCCTGGGGATCCCCCCAGCAATGCCTTTACGATGTTTAGCAATGTGAGGATGTAGTTCTAGACATGCTTCTTACCCTGGAAGAACACCACTGAGTTATCTGTAGCCAGCAATTTCTCACAATCCTCCAGATGCTTCAGCAAGTTGGAGGGCTTGAAGTCCTTATTCTTAGATAATTCTGGGGTCATGCCTGCATTGGTGAACCTTTGACATGAGTGCCAGAATTGTACAAAGATAAACTCAGAGGGAATTCCAAGCAGTTATGAGGGAGTATAGGAGTTAGTAGAGATACTGATGTAAAGTATAGAAAAGTTTGTTACCCTCCCGTTTGGGAAGACATGACTTGGAAAAGATGAAATGTTTTAAAATGCACTGTATCAGCTGCAGGAGCTTTTGAACTGAAGCTTTTTTTCTCTTGTATGAGAAATGAGGTAAGACAATATACAGAACCACTATAAAGAACCACATTTTTAATGCACAGGAAACCTGTACACAAAACTGCGCTGGTTGTGCTGTTCCACACTGCAGTCTAGAGAACTCTGCCTGTTCCTGGCCTCCTTGGTGCTGCCTGCCTGTTGTGGCACTGGTCTCTGGTGGCTGAGATAGCAGCGATCTGCCAGCAGAGAGCAGTGCAGCCCCTTGACATTATTTGAGGAAAGATAAATTGAAACATGTCAGGTACAAAGCAGATTAATAAGGAATACCGAGAAGTACTGAATGTAGAGTTAGAATGGAACATGAAGGTAAAGCAGGAAAGATACTCTCAATGAATAACATAATGAAAGCTGGAGGCAATGCTTGGTCAACATGAAAAAAAGAAGCAAAATCAAAAGTACAGATTACTAAAAGCAAACAAGAGTATACAAAATACAGAAAAAAGAAACAAGTAGTGTGAAAATAGACCTGGAGAATAAAAGTAAAATGCTTGTAAAGAGGTTGTGGCACTGTCCTTACCCCCTTGAGCCAGTTCCTGATATTGGGGAAGTATATGGGGAAGGAGAGACACCCAGAAAATGGTTGTTATCTCTAGTATCATGGATTAGTATATATGTGTTTGTCTTGGTCCTTCTTAATGCACTTTTTTATTGTCATTTGGAATAATTATTGTTATGTCTTCATACTGATATTCATCTGAGATTAATAGAGAAGAAATGACAATTAAAATCTCTGGTTGATATTAAGAATTTAACTTTTGGAGTGCTTATTTTTGCAATGGTGCAAGGATTGTGCCGTGTTTTATATCACATTTATTCCTGTTTCTCATGAATTTTTTGAACTCTTCTCAGGACTTGGCATTCTTGTAATAAAATGTAGTAAGATGATCAGGAAAGTTTCAGCTGCAGAGTATGGCATTCCCTAATTATAAGTGTAGCATAATCCAGCACTGCAAGGAGTGTAGGGCTATCACTAGATTCCAGGGGAGAGAGGGAGTGGGAAAAGAATTTTTTTTGTTCTTGCAGTGGGTGTAACATGACATCAAATCTATCTTGTTGAGGATTTTTCTAGATTTTTTTACTGGATCTGAAAGCAAATGGTTTCTTCTTTACGTAGCTTCTCCCCAAAGTCTTTGTGAAATGCTTGTGTGTTATGTAAAATCTGCAGCTTTCTAAAGGTGCTTTTGGGTTTACTGTCACCTTTTGAAATCTTTACAACTCCCGTCCCCAGAACCACTCAGCTTTCTTTACTGAATTGCTAATGGGAACAAGGAAGTAGGAATCCAACTTCATTGTTGTCCAGGTGGCATTTCCTGTTACTTGCTTAGCTTTATAGTTTTGGTACAGTAATTAGTATACAGAAAGCTGGAAAGATGGCTGTAATTCCAAAACGAACTCTCTGTAGCTCTCTCCCTCCCACTCTCTGCTTAGTACCGCCCCTTCCATGCGTCCTTTAGCCAGCAGCCAGACAGCTGTGTTTGATCATAAACCACTTAAACTCCGGGCTCGCTGGAAAGGGAAACTTCAGCGTGAAGTGCAGCGTTGGCTTGTCTCAGAGACGGCAGCTTTCTTTTCTTCTCCCTTCCAAGCATTGAAGACCATAGCAGCTCTCCTTTTATTTTCTCTGTGAACTTGAGCAAAGCCCACCAAATTGTTCTGAGTACATTAAGCAACGCTATGAGATGTCCTTAAATGGAGTTGCGGAAAAGAGCAGCGTAAAACATACAGCAGAGGTGAAGCACGACTTGCGGATGGACTGAGGCAGCCCCGGGATCCAGGCAAGCAGCTTCTTCCTGGGATTTTCTGAGCCCTCCATGGTATTAGCATATCACTAGCAGCAATGGGTTATTTGTGAGGTGAAAACTAGTTTGGCTCTTTTAGAAGATCTTTGATCGTTAATGTTAACAGTTAATGTGGAGTAAAAATGGCTGTCTAGAGCAGAATATTTGACAGAAGAAAATCAGAGAAGAAAGTATTGAATGGGTTAAACAAATCTTTGGAGCATTAAAACCTGCAGAAATCATCAAGCCCCGAGAAGTCTCATCATGAATTCTGGAGTTGCTTTGAAATATGGAAATGACTCTCCTGCAGAGCTGAGTGAGGTAAGCAGTTTCAGTGCCCTTCTTTGTGCTTTAAAAAGAAACACTCCCCTTTTGGGCTTTCGCTCTGCAAACAGCGCAATTAAAAATTAATAGAATATGTAACTTGCTGTGCCAGTGAGGAAATGACTTGAACTTTCTTGCTGCTTTAGACTGAATAAGTGGTGAAAAGCAAACGATGCAATCATGTCAAGATGCTTTTTCCTGTTACCATGCGCAGAGGTTGCCTTACCCCCCAAGAGCTGTGTTTATGCCCAAGGTTCATCTTTACAGTGGGTGAAATGTGGAGATCTCAGTTGATTTTAAGCAGACGGTAACTAATTTAGGAGGGAGTTGGCCAAGTGGAGGATGACAAATATTTTTTGGTATGACTACAGCATTGGCAAAGTTGTGTTTGACTGTATTTATCCAAGCTGTTGTTGTTCCTTTACATTAGATGAATGTTACCTTCCGTGCTTAAAAGAAAGCAAACCATGGGAAACTTTCTACTTTTCCCTTGCAAACTCTAGCCAGCTGTTATTTCTTGTAGGTATGGGTATGTCTGTTTTTTGTATAACATATTCGTCAATATTTTGAATAAGTCAGAAATTAAAACCATATCAAATGTTATGTAGATATTTAATAAATATGTTAGAAGCAGTACATCTTGGCAGTTAATGAAAAATCTTAGATGTATCATCTTTATGAGTTATTTGTTCTGAGAACTGCTAATTTGAGTAATGCTATAAAATCCTAAGTATTTTATTGAAGTCATCTTGTAGAAAATTGAATCTTTGGTCCAGTTTAACTGAGGTGCTTCTCTTTCTTCTTTGTCCATTTTTTTTTAAATACACCTTATATTGCAATGCATCATTTTTTTAATGTTTTGTTTTATTAGAAATAATAGGACATACTTGGCAGAATAAAAGATTTCACAATTTGTGGGATGAATTATCCTGAGATGGAAGACACTGAGATGTAAAATGGAAATTAAATCAGTGATCTAGTGAATGGGACAGCAGAGTAAATATTTGAGACTTTAGTGAGTGCAGTACCTTGTCATGCAAGATGAGTGGCAGGTTTATGACTGGGGAGTACAAGTAAAACAAATTTTATATACATTCCTCCTCTGACTACAAAAGAATTCAATTTAATTCACTTTTTTTTTTTTTTAAATGATTGTTTAGAGAATATATATTGGCAACACAGCATAAACTGAGTTCATAAACTCAGTATAGAAGCCTGTTACGTTTTGTAGGAGTTATTTTTTGTAGAAGTTCCTGGCTACACTTGTGTTGTTGTCCTGTTGATCTGCTTTCTGTCCCTTTAGCATTTGATTTTCAAAGCTACAGGGTCACACAGGGAAGTCTCACAGGGACTTGATATTTGCCTAGTTATTTCGAGCAGGCGGTATTTACTGATAGCATTTCTACCTTGGAACGTTCTCTATTCAGATTTATTTTACTCATTCACAAAATAAGACTGTTGTTGTAAGAAGTATATTTTTCCTCTGCTGTTCAACATGAGAAATGTCAAAAAGAAGCTAGTGCTCATGTATCATAGAACATTTTCCTTGTTTATTTTTGTTATTTTGTTCCAACAAGCTTACTTTAATATTTGATTTACATCAATAGTCCAGTGCCAAAGATAAGTGAGAAGTAGTCCCTTTTCTGACTGCAAACATACCAGTAAAGATCTTATATTCCTGGCATTCCCCATCCGCGAATCATAATTTCTTTGCTGTTGTTTTTCATGTTTGTGATTTGAGCTGCTTGTGTAAGCATATTTCAGTTTGTTTTACTCAAAGGGTCAGGTCAGCTAATCTCAGTATTGGTCTTTGATAGGACGTTGTTTTTAATGAAACACGGGGAATTTACAGACACAGCATATTTTTCATGGGATAAGTTGTGCAAGTACTCTGAGATGCAGTTAGTTATTTATCTCTTAATTTCTCCACTGACTTTCTTCTCTCTGTAACTTGCATGTTCATGTTAGATTTTTTCTGCTTTTGACTTATACTGCTTTGGTTGCTCCTGCTGAAGACAGGAAGCCTTGACTAAAGGCTTTATATATCCATGTTTCTCACCAGTTTGTTATGCTTTCCCCCTTTTCTTTTGTTTCTGATTGTATTTTCTGTGTGTCAATGTTTATTTTTGATCAGTGAAAGACAGTGGCATTGTGTTCAATGGGAAAAGTTGGAATTGGTTCTGTTAGGAAATGATGGAATTAGTGGAGTCTTAGTATGCATTAACCCACACTTTTATCTCTACTGTCAGTTCATATTTTCACATTGAGGAGGGCTGTTACCTATGTCTGCATGGCAAAAAAAATGACAGACCGGGAGAGGCTGTGATGCAGATTTTGTTGTAGGTACATTGATCTCTTCATCTCAGGATGTGAAGCTCTAGGCATGAAACTACTATTATTAAAATAAATAGGAAAACTACAAATCCCTGGAGGTGTAGTAAATGTGTTGTTGAATGGCTGCATTAAACAAAACAGAAAGTGAAATTATTGCAACTCATTGCATTTGTATGGAAGCTTTCTCTGCTTGAGATATAGCTTTCTCTTTGGGAAATGGACAAAAACTAATTGGCATCTTTTTTTTTTAAAGACACAGCTGTAATTGTAGAAATTTGTGTGTGGTTAATGTTTACTATTTGTAAAGTGAAGTATGATACATTAAGAGACGCAAATCTAAAAAAAAGCCCTGAAGTCTACAGATGGCTCTTACTTGCACTCTATGAGAATGCAGGACAGACTTTAGTAAACAAGTAATAATGTCAAACCAACCCCTGTTTTAATTCTGCTAAGTGGGCAAACTGCAAATTTTTGAGTTTTCACCTGTCAACATCTTTTTGTTACTTGCAGTTTGCTTCTTAAGGCTTGATTGAGTATGGGTGTTATTTGTATGTAATATGTAACACCCAAATTAAGTGAATTTTGGATTCCTTTGTTGTTATTTTTCTTTGTAGTTGTACAGTACTGTAAACCTTAAGTGTAGTCACAGAGTGTACTCTTAAAACCAACATTATGAGTGTCACCAAAACATGTCCAGGTAAGCAATTCAGTGCACAGATGCTTCCTGGTTTTTTGTTTGTTTGTTTTTTTAATTAATCAGAATTTATTTGCCTTGTACACATTCATTCCTCCAGTAGTTTTTCAGAAGGACGTGTTTGTATAGAAGGAGCTGGTTGATCTAACCTGTATTTTCTTCTTTCAATTTCAAAGACACCACCTTTTACTCAGGAAGTCCTTGTATTTCAATTTGTTATAAGCTGAAACCAGGGTTTATGGAAAGGTATCACTGCATGCTCGTCTTCTTCTTAAACCCCTCCACAAGCCATCCTGTGCTGAAATGGAATTCTATTGTCTTATCTAATACAGCTGTTGTGCTGAATGCTGTTAGCAGTACATGTCTAATCATGGACAGTTCAAAAGTGTAGCATAGGAACATTCAGGGAGCACAATTAGTAAGCTTTGTAATGTCTTTCTCAGTTGCTTACCTAAGGGCTAAATTATATCCTCGGCTTAAGAGTCAAATTATATTCTTGGATTCAGTTTTCACTAAAGTGAACCTTGTGAACTTGCTGATGGCAAGGCTATGCCAAAGAGATTTTCCTGTGGGCTAAGGGCTGGTGTTTGTAGTACTGCGGTACATTCAGCACTTTAGACACAAATGATGCATTTAATGTTACTGCGTTCTTTTATCATTTATTATGTAAGTGGATGGTGCATAATTTTAAAAAATGAAACGGTGAAATTGAAAGGTACTGCGCTGATTTAGATGTATACTTCAGACTTTATGCTTCTTTGTGTTTGGAAGTCAATTATTTAGGGAATGACCATTGTGGCTTGCAACCTTACGCTGATCTATATGCTCATTAACCCCAATTATTGCCTAGAGCAAACATATTGTCAATTTCTCTTGGGAAAAGGAGTGGTTTATGTGTCTACTTAACAATGGGATATTTTAAAGTTTTAAGAGGGGAACAGGATTCAAAGTTTGTGTTTGTGTGGGGAACAGAATAATGGGATCATAAGATGGATTTCATCAGAGTCTTCTGAGTTACACAAGATGAGTAGAAGTATAGAGCCAAATTTGAAAGGCTTAAATTCTGAGCCTTTTATAATTTGACTGTAGGACAAAATGCTGCTTTTTTTTCTTTAAGATTTACATTCCACTGCTGCTATAGTTAGAAATGACACTTTAAGGAGAAAATCATGTAGAAAGAGAACTGCAGAAAGAGAAGGGGTTGCATGGCTTGAAGTTGTGTATATGAGCCAGTGGGTGAGTCTGGGGTCAGGTGGGGTCAGGTGCACAACTCTGGGCTGAGACCCCCTGGCAAGGGAAACATTCAGCAGCAACAGTCCCCACACTGAGGGGCTTTCTAATGTATTTCTCTGCTTTTTCAGACAAGCATAGCATACATGCATGTGAGGAAATAGCACTGATGGATTAGGGAACAGGTTTTGTTTGCATTTAAGACTGGGATTAGATCTGTAATGCTTGTTTTGTCTTGCTGGGTTTGACAGTCTTAGTAAGACAGACAGTGAGCAAATGTCACCCTAACACTGCATCTGCTTCCTGAATGGTCTGTAGCTGTGCAACAAGCATACCAGTACGCTCTTGGTACTTCTTGTGAACACACGTACACCATCTCCCACTGGAAGCTTCTCTCTGCTGCCAGACATGGTCCTGGCCCTCAATGTGAAAGGCACATGGAACTCGTTTTGAAAAAGAGAATATAAAACATCTTCCCACCGGAGAGGGTGTGTGGTCTCCCCAAGCATATAGATGAATTGTGATAAATTGTTCGTGTCAATCCCTTAAAATATAACAATCTTGCAACTGATAGAATATGATTGTCAAATGCTAAGTATGGCATACTTAAATTACTTGAGCTTTGACAAAGCTCCATTGTTTTTTTGTTTGTAACACGTAAATGGTGTTTGTGAACAGATGACCAACAGCTAGCACTACATGTCAAGTCTTAGAAGAGGGAACACAGCAACCCAGTATGCACAGATCAAAGTAACGCTGATGCAGCTGTTTAATTTAAAGCAAATACTTTGGGAAACTTAATTAATCATGCTCCTGGATAGTGACTATCAAGTCTGAATGAAACTCTTGGATTGGACACACTTCTGTTCAGTTTCACTAATCTACTATGGATTATTCATCTCTCTTTGAAAAATCTGATTGATTTCTACAGCTTATTTGAAGCTTGTGATAAATTACAGTGGTAAAAGCATCCTGTAAAAGGGGAAAGATATCTTTTTCAGAATCATTTGGACATCCACATTTCATTAATAGAGAAATCTGCTGATAAATATATCAGCATCAAATATATCAGTGAGCTGTTTATGATGGATTAGGACATGAGCTTGGTTCCATAGTGTAACCGAGTGGACTCTATTTCTGGCATGACCAATATTTGTAATTTGTGTGACAGATGCATCACATTTCCAGTGAAAAAACATAGAGACTTCAAAGAATGTTTATTTTCAGGATTTGAGTGAGCTGCTATCATACAAACTAAGTATTTTCCAGGCTTGGATCCTGTTGAATTGAAAGACTATAAAAAGATTACTTAAAATGCCCAGATACTGTCAGCACAAATAATGTTCTTCTGCAGCATCCTAATGAAAAAAAAAATATAGAGACAGAGAGATTATGTAACTAATCTGCCTGATATTTTAATATGCCTTGATCCTAGAAAAACATGTTTGAAAAATGCTTTATGGGCTAAGAAATTAATAAAGACAAATGTAACCTGTGAATGTAAAATTAATAATATGTTGAGTCTTCTAAATGCTTTTAGAGTCTTTGTGTTTTCATCAAAAAAACATAGAGTTCATTCCTGGGAAATTTTTGGAGGTAGAAGTCAAGTCACCCTTGACCTTCTCTCCTTCCAACCTGTGTTGGAAAAGAAAAATGCATTTTTGTCTGTGATCAGTCTTGGACAAAGGACTTGGGCATGTGTGCTCTACGTTGGTACAGTTTCAGAAGTTTTTGGGGGGTTGTTTTACTCCGAGTCTACGGATCAGTGTTCTAAAAAGGAATACATAAATGGAACCATCTGAAAAAGAATCCATAGGTTGCAGAGTTGTTGGTTCCAAAGGCAAAAGTGTCTCTGCTGTATATATGTGTAAAGAGAGGGCATAGGGAGAGGCTTTGTAGTGAAATTGGACAACTGTGGTAGAGTATAATGAAATATTTTGATCTGGAGCCCCAAGATTGCAGACTGAAAAGAAAATGCGTTGTTGCCGCCTCTTTTTTCCCCCACATCTTTAAGTTTTATAGTCTTTCCGACTTTGTATAATATTTAAAGTTGCAGATTTTGCTTTTACATCCTAAGTTATGTGGAAAAGCCTGCTGGAGTTCTTTGGTTATACTTAATAAAAATATACCTACAACAAAAGCTTGATGTGGAGAATAAAATCTCATGCTGCTTAAGAGAGTGCTTTGACACTGGTCTCAGTCTGCATTAGTCCCACATCAAGATTTGCCATATAAATGAATTTTCTGTGTGAATAATTTGTATTTTCAAAAGATTTAGATTTTTAACATGTCTAATGAACAGAGACATTTCTCTAGAAATGGTCTTGTGTATTCTAAATTAGTTGTTGTAATCATACATGTAAATTTTTAACTGAAATTAAGATATTGACATAATTTGGCAAAACTGCAAAGATTTTTAAAACACAATTTAAAACACAATTAATAATAACTTGAGCTACTTAAAGATCTCAAGATACTTCTAATTTAAAGTGAGATGTTGACAGAGTTGTCAAAATTCTGGATCTGCTTTAGGGATGACATTTGTGAGCTGGAAGCAACCAGAGTAACAGGTAAAGCATTTAGTCATCCACAGTTTAATTCTACATTTCATGTTCTGAAATTTTTTTGGAGTACTGCATGCTTCTGCTTGCTGCTTTGACACGCACATCGAAGAGCAAGCTGATACTATACAAAGTATTTGAAAACAATACATATGTAAATACTTAGATTTAGGAGGTGAACCTAAAAGCGGAAATGCTTGTGGCATTTAAATTTCTGTTTGTTCAGATGTTTCTTCAGAATCCAAATGTCTGTGTTAGAATTAGTATACAAAAGTGATTAATATACATGCACTAAAAAATTACTGACATTATTTAATATATTAAGAACTTTTTAAACTTTGATTGTATTATTGCTTGTTTGTGCTTTTGTTGCTCGTTTACTCTGACATAAACGCAAAGCTCTTTTAAAGAGCATTGAGTTATTAATGGCCAGTAATGTAACAATAAACACTTATTTGTTATTTAAGTATAGAACACTGAACAAAATAAGGTCAGAATAGACTACCCCTGATAAAATTAAAAGTTTTTCTTCGTGTGTTAAATATTTATAATTAATAGAAAAATTCCAACATCTTTATCCCTATCCTTTTCAGATGACTTC
>JAOWBP010004700.1:35429278-35458901 GCA_028571105.1 Tragopan temminckii
GGGACTAGTGATATCGTTCAGAAGGTGCGTTTTCAGCTAAGTTGGAGCAACAGATTTGTAGTGATCTGCAGAAAATACAAAATAAAAAGGGGTTCAGAGTGAAATCTCAGTTGGTCCAATTGACACTGAAAGAAAGGAGCCAAGCTAAAAAGATTTTATCTGCAATCCACGTAAGCAAAGATTCAAAAATATACGTAACATAGAAAATGGAAACATGCTTCATGAAACATCACTCTAAAATACTGCATATACCACTTACTTGAAATCCAGGGACTACTCTAAGTTCCTTCTATGTTAGCAAGGCAAGATCTTGTCTTCTACCTTAGCATTTTGAGATGTACTACCCCAAGCTTATCCTAGAGGGACAACAGCTACACAACTGTATTTATTAATCAGCAGAAACACCAGTTTTGCTCATCTCAATGGTAGAGCCACATGAACAGCTGATATCCTGTATGTCTTTAAAAAGGCATAGCTATCCTCAAGATTTCCAAGTCCACATTAGACTTATTTGTTACAGTTCAGCTGCCAAGAGCAGCTGACGTGGCATCAGATAGTTGCCTAGAGACAGCTCTCCTCAGCTGTACTCTGTTGAGAGCTCCAAGTCTTTTTGATTACATCACCTGAGCCCATCCGTTGACTTACATGGAGTAAATAAGTAAACACAGTAGCCACTGTACAAAGTATTTCATATTTCATTGAGGCATGCAGGTGACTTTCAGGCAACACGTTGCCAATGGACTCTATCTATTTAGCTGGGAACAGCAGAACCAACAAAATACCAAGAGAAAAACAGTGATTTCTGTGCATCTCTAATTCCCCAGTAATTGCAGTCCTCAGTTTTACATCCTCTTAATCAGTGTTCTGCTCTCACCTTGTAAAACACCTGACAGCTACATAAAGTCAGTTTGTAGGATAAAAAGACGCCACCAATCATCCACAGATATATGACACAATAATACAGTATTTGCACTGAGCTCATAGATTTCACTTAAGCTGGGGGGTTTGTGTTAGTGAGACTTCAAAATAAACACTTGAGTGTCAAATAATCACAGAAACGTAGGGACTGGAAGTGACCTCTGGAGAACATCTAGACCAACTCCAAATCTGATATGAGTGTTTAACTGCACAATCATAGAAGGAACAGAAAGATACCAACCCCCTTTCATCATGCGATGGAATAAAAATAAATAAAAATCCCCCAAATCCCCTTTCCCTCCCAGAAACAAAAATGACATTAATATTAGGGCTTTCTGTGATTCTGGGCAGCCTGGTCTAGTATTAAATGTGGAGGTTGGTGGCCCTGCATGTGGCAGGGGGGTTGGTGATTCATGATCCTTGAGGTCCCTTCCAACCCTGGCCATTTTGTGATTCTGGACTTAATCTCTGCATCTACCTTCCTGCCCTTCCATACGTCTGCCATTTCAGACCTTAGTTAAAGGTCTAAGATTCACAAGCAAACCCAAGTTCTGTTTATTGTATACCCAAGCTCCTTTTTACTTTTTCCCTCACCCTAAGCGATGTTATTTTGTATAGAATTGTTATTAAATGTAAACACTCAAAATTTTGTAGTTTTCAAAATCCCTACTGACATTAAGCTGCCTTTTCTACACTCTGACTATAAACTTCTCTTTCTGAATATAAATTAAGACCGATACATGTGTATTTCTCCGGAACACTTTAAAAATAGGGTACCAAATTATCAGTCCAGAAATTAGAATTCACCTTCTGAACTACATAGTTACAAGTATCAGGAAAAAAAAAAAACCAAAAAAACGAAGGATGTAACTCAGCAACAGAGTCTTTTTTTTTCCTTAAATGCTTCTAGTTGTATGTCAATCCTAGAGTGAATAGAATAAGCATATGTATGTAAGTTCATGTTTGTATGTGTGTGTTGGGAATCAGCAAATCTAGGTCCCCTAACAGTCTCCAGTCAGGGTTTAGATGCAGTAAGGAGAACTGGAATTAAGTAAGCTAAAAGTCATAAATAAATAGGCTTTCTTGTGAACTTCTGGTAAAATAAATAAGATGTTATGGAATTACACTGTGTCAGAAATAGATTTTGTGTAGGTTGTTTTAAAATGAAACATGGAAGAGAAGAGAGAGGTCTACTGGTGAGACGTGCATTTCCCTAAGCTTTTATCCACTTTAAAATGTGACTACTACTAAAATAAAACTGCATGGTTTCTTAGACCATTAGTTCTGATATGCTTTGTCATCATCTTAACAGAAACTTTCTTTTTAAATGAAAACATATTTCTAGTACAGCAGACACCTAAGATTTAGTTACAGCCAAGAAAAGAATTCCACTCTGACAAGGTGCAATCAGGAGGAAATTTTATATAACACCACCAGTAATAAGTTATGCATCGCAAGACTAAATTCAGAATTAGGATACTGTGAAGCAAAATACATCAGAATAATTGAAGAAATAATTAATTACAGAGATAAGAACAGTAATGCATCTCAGGCAGAAGCAAACAACAAAACTGAAGGAAAGATAATTGTGGGCTGAGTTCATCAAAGAGAAACAACATTCATAGGTGGGAAAAATGTATTTGATCTCAGAGGACAACAACTTGTTTACTTGCAGAGAGCCAGCTCAAGCTTTACACATCTTAATTCCCACCAAGAAGTAGGGCCCAAGAGATGCTCAGTTTGTATGTATGTCTTGAGCTAATAACTTTGGATGGAAGTGCATTTCACTGAGTGAACAAGCTCCCCCTACACCTTCATATCTTAATTGCAATTTCACGGCCACTCAAAAAAAAGAATGCTTTCACCACCAACAAAATCAGAATAATTTCCTTGACTCCTGGAAGTGGCAGAAATTTGTAAATACAAGAATCTCCAAATATGTGGAAATTTCCTAAGGAAAAGATGACTTGTGAAACGAGGCTAGGGAAGCATTACTCAGTCTTAGAATGGACAAACTGCACATCTGGTAAACTGAAAGTTGACAGCAGAAAACGTAGATATTAAATACATACTTGGTATTGGTCTGGGCATCACAAGTTTACTGACACCTACATGACTGTTGTGAACTCTTAAGCTCTTCAGCACCACACCAAATCCCCTTGCACTTCCAATATGTAGTCAAATACAACACACAACCAACTTACATTCAGACTAAAAACTCAACCTTATCTACATTAACATTCTCTAAAACATGTTTACAGATAAAATCTGTTACTCTGCATATAGTAAACTATGAAGCAAGAATGACATTTCTATATGTGACTTAAAATGAAAAAAGTGGGGACATCTCTTTTGGTGATACTTAAAAGTGCAAAGGAGATGGCTGTGGTAGCAGCGAGTGAACACATTTGTGTGAGGAGGTTAAGAAAGTCCTCAAAGGTCTAAGCATGGGAAGGAAGTCATGCTTCATGTGAACGGACACCTCACTTTTGATTCGTTCAAATCACACATCTCATCCAGAACAAAGCTGCCAGATAGGCGGATTAGGCTTTGCATGGCGTTACAGCAAGTAGATGAAATTACATTTAGGTCGAAGTCTACACAAAAATGTTAGCAACATTTATGGTTCTCTGTATTATTTAATGGAAAGTGTGAAAAGACATTTGGGAGGCATCCAGCAACAAAAGACTACAAGAGGATGTTAAAATTCTCTTAAGCGTTCTTCTAGATCGTCCCTATGAGTAGTACTCTCTTCATTAGGGACAGGATAAGATCTCTCCCCTTTTTGTCCCCTTCTAGAAAACAGCAAATTATAGTAAATCATTCTACTGGAAGGATTTAATATTGCATTTAATATTGCAAATTTAAAAATTATAATTTCACATATAATAGAAAAAACTATTTGATAGTTTGTGATGAAGAAAAAATTATTTTCTACAAACATCATACTTCTGATGTTAACTGTCGGAATTTCCAAGGTAAAGGGACCTCCCTGGAACACAACATGTTTAAAAGTAAAGCGCTGTTAGGCCACTTAGCCAGAAATTTAAAATGAACAAGCTAAGAGTACAAAACTTTAATTTGCTTTTGCCGTCTCAAGAAGGGTTAACAGCTGTTCTGGAACTTGGTGTACTGGCTTGCAATTGCAAGTAATGGTTTGATCCAATCTCCTTCCATCAGCTCTAGCTGTTTTCTTCTTTTCTGCTTCCCTAGGCAGCTTGTCTGATCTTGCACTGAGCAAATTCAGCATACTGAAGCAGCTTCAACCCTACTCCTTCCAACCAGTTCTGCCAGGTAAAAGCTGATCTGGACCACTGAAGGGTCAGATGAGTGCTTCTGCTTACATTAGTTGATGTTTATTAAAGAACAGCATAATTGATTACTTGTATTCTGAAGCCAACTCCCGCTTAA
Organism: Tragopan temminckii; assembly: GCA_028571105.1. NCBI lineage: Eukaryota > Metazoa > Chordata > Aves > Galliformes > Phasianidae > Tragopan > Tragopan temminckii. The sequence goes on from JAOWBP010004700.1 coordinate 35,433,608, forward strand.
ACAATATTCCAGTCTTGTCAGGAAATAATGGCAAGGCTATGGGCTTCCCATTTTTGAGCTAGCAAATCTGACAATTTTAAGAATTATCTATAAAGTTTCAAAAGAAAATATTCTGACAGAGGACTGTACATGAAAAATATATATAGGTAAGTTCTCTTTTAAAGTTTGCAATATTTAGTCAGAAAAGCTTTCATAAAAAATTAGCAATAACATTAACTGTGGCATACAGCAAGAAATTAGAATGAATGCACATTTTAAAAAGTAAAAAACTGCAGAGAAGACATGTTCCCACTTTTCACATAGAGAACACAAAGCTCTACTAAACTAAATAAAGGACAACTGCAGGTCTGCATTCCAATCACTAAAGTTCTATCAAAATGTATATCCCCAAAAAACAGTAACATGAATCTTGGTTTCCTTAGCTCCTTGCTTTCCTTTGTTTTGCCTCAACACTGATGATGTCCTGGTTCATGCTGTGCCATCCTCATTAAAATAAAACCAAGGAGCAAGAGAAAACTTTAGCAGCATAAACCAAATCTGGCAACCATTAATCTAGACATTGTTAACAAAATACAAGACTAAATATACTTAATACAGCCATTTTCCATTTTTCTGATTTTATATTTCCAGGATTCATTTTTATAGTTAAGCATAAAATCTAACTTTGTATCCTAATCACTAATATGAATCAAACATCATGTATGTCCTTAAATATTCTAAAAGTCTCTTAATGGATGCTAAGCATTTTAGGTAAAGAATCAGAGAAATGCTTTGGGAAGGAATTTCAAAAGATCATGTAAGCATCTCTCTGCACAAAGGCAATGTGAAATACACTGAAGTCCATCCCCTTATGTTTCCTAACCTTCTTCTTAAAACTTCTGTAATGAAAATTTAACAACTCCCATGGGAAGCATATTTTAGTGTTTCACTACCCTTACACTTGGAAAGTTTATCTCATCTGTCTTTGCTACAAACGTAGGTTAGTTATGAAGATACTAAGAGAAACTTCCCAATTAAAAAGAAGTACCTCCTAGACTATTCTAAAGAAGCCACTACTACTTTCAAATACATTCTGGTGTTTGATATGCATACAGTTCTTTATTGTTTCACCTCATGTTTTCCTATTCTTTAAATTACCTCAGTTACGAAACAGAAACTAGAATTTATTTATAGGGATTAAGTTTACCTTTAAATTCTTAGATAAAGGAGATGCAAAGCTGGTATTAACTGACTATCCTGGGTAAAATGGTATAACTTCAGAATATTCTACTCTACTTTATCAGTTAAAAAACATCACAAAAAAAAGTATCGCATAATTTGTAAGAAAGATGGTCTTCTATTTTAAACATAAGGATGGAGTATTCTACTCCAACAGAAAGTCCTGACTTCAAAACAAATCACGATCTGTCTCTATTTCATCTTGAAAAGAACAGCGATGTTCATATTAAAAGTTTTGTGAAGATACCACGTGCAAAATATTATGAATGCTAACATGCTGTTTGTTAAGAGCTACACCAACCAGGTGGTGTGGAAATGTAGCATGTCTTGAAAAATTTGACAAGAGGCAAAGAATAAAAGAAAATAAGATACCACTTGTTCAAAAAATTTGGATTTTTGGTATTGGCTTTTAACTTACTGCTGACAGTATCTCAATTCTGTTAAAAAAACACTACAAGTCTTATTAGGAATTCAAGATAAAATTGATTAATCTTACTAGCAGATGAAGCACAAAAGCCACAGATGTGATACACTGTAACAGTGTTAAGCCTACCATAATGTTAAATTACTCTATTTCAGCGCTATTCAAAATTAGGGCATCTTGAATCCTGAATACCAACTATTTAGAATGCTAACTTAAGAACAGTCCAGCTGACACAGAACAAAACTGAAGCAATTTTGTGGTTTGTTCAATCATGCACAAACGGTTAATGTTCTATTATCTCATGTTTCTACTTTAAATGAAATCTTATTTAAATTCAATCTATTTATATATTTAAAGCACTAATCTGTCTTTTCAGCATTGTTCTAACACAAACCATATTTGCATCAAAAAGGCTTGAGGCAGCAAAGGTCCTGGTTTGCATACAAAATCATCTTTCCACTACAACAAACTTTTTGTGACGAAATTCTTGTGGTATTTTTCCCTTTATAATTTTTTAAAAAAATAAAATTGCATGAAGATTTCAAATAGAATTAAAATTTCATCTCACAGTAGTCACTATTTCACATTCTACATTATATCCCCAATTAAAAAAAAAAGGTTTCAATTTATAAATATCATTTTTATACATGTAATATTGTTTCAGTTTGCAGTGATAAAAGCAATTATCCCGCTTGACTGCTTGCAATACCCTGCCTTTAGCCTTGTTATGCACCTGAGATGGGTGAAACTGTCTCCATTATACTACAGAAGACCTGAGGCCTGATCCTGCAACTGTTACAAGCATCCTACAACAGCCGTTTTCAGTCACTAAGAATGAATATTGAGGGTGCAAGATTCTCCTCCATCAGGCCAGAAGTGTAAGTGCACTATACATATTAAAAGGTGACATCTCAAAGTAGAATACTGTATTTTTATGTAATGCGAAAGTAACACACACGATTTACATATAGTAATAATTTATTCTGAAATGTTCATTTTAGTCTCTGTTGAGACATCACCCATGTCTCATTAATAAAGAGCAGCCATCTCACCTCAAATACCAGAATATACAACAAGTTACAGCATAGCAAAAAAGAAAAAAAAAAAAAAATCTACCTACTTGGAGATGAAATCTAGTTCAGGTAAAATAATTTCGGTCAAGGTTTTACAGTTACACAGTTTTTTCTTTTTTTCTTTATTTTTTTTCTTTTCCCCAGGGCATAAAGAAAGTGTAAATTGTTACACCATACCTATCTATGCACATTATGTGACCACAAATGTTATCATTACTTCAGAAAATAACCATCAGTTCCATTCATGCAGAAAAGCAGGCTGGGAATGCTTGTTCAGCAGAAACCATATTACTGTGAATTTCACAGCCACATGATTAATTATTGGGTTAGATGAACTCACAAATACTAAAACTGAGTATATTTTTTTGCATAAATAATACCAGTTCTTCCCTGATGTAGTTTAGTCAGTCTATAGTCTAGAAATGATTGATAAAGCAGTATGACTCCATCATCTCTATATGCAATGTTCAATGATTTCAAGACAAGCAATATTTAAAGGATTATGGGATGGGATGCTAATTAAATACATGTTAAACATACTGTACAAATATACTTGCATTAGCAATTTTATTTCAAACTGTCAATCACATTTTCCTCCAAAATATTACCAGTGAAGACAAAGTATACTATCAAATATGGCTTCCAGAACAAGGACTCTCTAACAAGAATCAAACCTATTTACAAAAACAAACAAACAAACAAACAAAAAAATCAATCCCCATCATTTGAAGTTTCATTTGAAATAAAACTTCTAAGTAGCTGCTGTGTTTAATACATCAGTTTTATTTTTTGATGTATTTAAACAGAAGTCACCAGGTAAGAGCCAGAATGACGTTTGGGACTCTGAGTTCCACTGGAGTCTGTATTTTCAGACTTTGAGTCACGTTTCTTTGTGCTGTTATTTACTGGTGTTGGTATCTGTGATGGCCGAGCAGAACTACTGTCCACACTACTCTTCCTACGGCTTGGATTATAATTGAAAGGAGTTACTCTTGCTGCAACGGCACCAATCGGAGAGCTGTGTTTGCTTGAACTACTGGAACTGAATGGTGTACGCTCGCTCACAGTACTTTCGTTATTTTCTGGTGCAGGAACAGGATTGGTCTGCAGAGGTTTTGTTTCATTGCCTTTCTTGTCTGGACTGTCCATCTGAAAGAAAGAGTTCAGACGATTTTCTAAACCAATGGTACGAACAGGAACACTTCCATTCCCTGGATTTTGTTTTTCTTGAATCTCTTTAGAATCTTTGCCATTCACAACCCCCTTCTCTGGGACACTGTCAATAACAGGAGGAGTATTTCCAGTTGGGGACCTTCCAGATCGAGGATTGTTAATTGGGCAGTCCTCAATCCTCACCCAAACATCCTCAGTCTTAGAGACAGCTGGTGCCATCTGATAGATTAGAGTTTTGGAATCAGAGCTACTTGTGGCACTCGAGGAAGGATGCTGAGGATCATTCATTATTTGGGGGATTTCATTTTCTTTTATTTTTCTCCAAGTACCTTTTGCTGGTGCTTGGCTTTCTTTACTTTGCTTCTGTCCAGAAAGAGAACTTCCATGTTGCTTTTCATCTTCACTTTTTGCCTTTTCACTGGATTCTGAAGAAGCTGACAGAATTGAGGAAGAACTTCCAGTTCTTCTCCAAGTGCTTACACGAGGAAGTGATGAGGAATGCTTACTATGTTCACGTTTCCATGTTCCTGATCTGTTGATTGGCAATCTAGATGGACTCTCAGAATGAGAACGCGTTATATCATGACGTTTTGCTGGTCTCCCATCATATTCCACAGAAGGGCTCAGATTAGGGGGTAATTTTCGCCAGCCACTAGTTTGGGCAGTTGAATGAGTGGATAAAGACATATCAGGAAGTGACGGACTTAAAACTGGAGTCTGTAGTTGGGATCTTGTGGGAGAATCTGGTCTGGAAGGAGACAGAGATTCAAATGAAGCAGACTCTTCCAATTTACGTCTTAGAGTTGGGCTTGGAGCTTCTTTAATAAAAGTCGACTGGCGAACAAGAACAGGCCTCTCAGACCTGTCAGATTCACTTCCGCTAGACTTTGCTGATGACATTCTGGATAAGTCAGTCTTTTTGTTTGATGCACCACTACCGAGAATTTGATTCAACCCTTTGGAAGCAGACTCACTTCTTGGAATGCTACTGGTATTCTTAGTTAAGGCAGTTTGCTTCGCAAGGTTTTGCTGGCTCATCTGCCTGCCTGGTGATGTATATGACATCCTACCTGAACTTGAAGATTTAGTTGAAGCTGTGCTAGGAGATGATGTTCTTGGCAACTGAGACAGTTTGTTGGGAGGACTTATACCATTTCTTCCTGGGGAAATTGAGTTTCGGCCTGGAGATTGCAAAGGCCTGCTCAGTGGCTGCTGTTGAGGTCTAGAAGGAGTGGAGTCTCTAGATCCTGATCTAGAAGGTCCTTTACTTGATCCACTCTGGTTCAACCCTGACAGTTGCCTAGTTACAGGAGCTGGCTCAGGTTTTACTGATGACTTGACTCCTCTTGGGGAACTAGCTGAACTCTGGCCTTCACTGGGACTCTTGGAATTTGTGTTTTTGAATGGGGGGCCTTTTTTGGAAACAGGACTAGTACTTGAAGAACTATTTCGAACTCCTGGAATATGAATCATCGTCCTACCACGTGAAATTGAAGGCACACTTGTTTGTTGTGGTTGCTTTAACTGGCTTGAAACTTCTGAATTGGAGCGAGCTTTTCCTGTAATTATACTTTTATATACTCTTTTCCCTCCTTTGATTCCCTTACTTTCAGATTCTACTTTTTTAGATTCCAGTGTACTTTTCTCTCCTGGCTTAAGAATTCGTGGACCTTTATTACTAGTAAAAGGTTTCTCTTCTTGGTCCGGGGTAAGATGGAATGGTGATCCCAGAGAAATACCAGATTTTAATGAAAGGATAGAATCAGAGTCTGATGAAGCTTGTCTAGATAGTGATGCAGCAGCTGCAGCTTGATGCAGGCTACTAACTATAGAATTTGCACCTTCCTGTATAGCTTTCCAATCAAAGTTCTCTGAATCAGGTGAGAAACCATGTTCTGAATCTGGCCTCTGTATCTCTCTCAAATCCAGTGTTAAATCTTCTGCCAGCATACCACCTATATTTCTGGAATTACTTTTTTCACTTTCACTCTTTATTCTTGATGGTTTTTTCTTTTTAGGCATGGCAGAACTAATGCATTCCTGCAAAAGATCATCTTCTGAGTCAATACTTAGAGAACTCAGAGAGCTATTTCTAGAGAAACACACTGGTGTATCTTCAACATGAAATGATTTAGGTGCATAACCAGAAGTCTGTGGTCTGTTTGATTCTATCTGCGAATCAGGAGCCTCAGTTCGCTTTACTGGTTCTTCTTCTTTGTTGTTGTTGTTTTCTTGATCAATATCACTAAGGGAACTAAGAGATGAATTGCGAGAAAAACAAACAGGTGTATTTTCGATAGCAAAATTCTGCGTCTTCTCATCCGTAGCTGCTCCTCTGTCTGGAATATCTTTATTTGGCTGACAGAAAGTCTTAGACTGGCTTCTGCTTGCTGGGTGTTTTTGGCAAACTTGTGTCCTATTACTTGGTTGCTGACTTGAAGGCTGTTCCACGTTAGGGCAGTCTTTAGTTTCTATTTCCTTTGCTTCTTTTCCTTTTCTTAATTCTGCCTTTTCCCTTGAAAGGTCAACATCATCATCATCAAAATCCAAAGAACTTAAGGAATCATTGCGTGAAAAACAATATGGAGTTCCCTCAATAGGTGTGTAATGATGAGGAGAATCAAATGTAAAGCTTCCTCTTACACGCTCTTCATTATTTGAAAGTTTATCATTAAAATCTCTAGAACTATTTTTAAGATTCTGTTTCTTTGCATCTCTGTTCTCTGGATAGCTTCTTTCATTATTTATTTGGCTTTTAGACTCTGTGTTTTTTCTTACACGTGTTCTGTATTCACTATTTTGGGGAACAGGCTTTACTGGTGATGTTGGCTTCTTTTTCTCAACTTCTGATTGATTTTTATTATTTAGAGATGTAGATGCTTGTTGGATTTGATCCATTATTTTCTTCACTCTAAAAGGTTTGTGACTTTTACCTTTTGGCATAGCTGAGTTAATGCACTCAGCCAGAATATCACCCTCTTCTGTTTTGTCATCATCCAGTCCTGGGGCAGTCACAGTTATGCTTTTTGCTCTCTGAGAGTCATCTGTACTTCTACCTTCTGTAGGAATAGTGTCCCTCTTCTCAAATTCCCCTGACTCTGCCCCTGTACCCACATTGTCTACATTGGCCAACTCATTTGGTGGTGATTCTATTGTGAGATCACTCAGAGATGTAGCTGTTGAAAAATTTATTGGTGTACCCTCAACACAATATACTCGTGGCATATCATCTCCCGGTGTAAAACTCACATGCTTTTGGGATTGCAATCGGCTTTGGGAAGGCAGAAGTTTATAAACTGGCAACTGGCTTGGCTTTCTGGCTACAGGAGGAGGTATTTTTGGAGCAGATGCTTGAGAAGGCTTTTTGGCTTTACGTGAAGACTTTGTAGGCATTGCAGAAATAATACATTCTTCCAGTATTTCAATATCATCATCATCAGAATCATCCAGAATGTCTTTTTCTGCTTCAGAAGGCTTCTCTGCTTTATTCTCTTGGTTATCCTTCGTATCATCTGACTGTTCAGGCTCTGCTTCATTTCCATGTTCATTTTCATGTACAGGAGGCATTATTCTTAACTCTACATCTTTCTGTATAAATGGCTCATCAAGACTCAAAGCACTCAGGCTAGAAGAGCAAGAAAACCCATCTGGTGTACTTTCTGTGGCAAAATGTAATAGTGTATCAGCATCTGGCAGTACCTGAACTCTCTGAACAGCTGCATTTACAGCTGCTTGTCTAGGACCAGGCTCTCTCTTTTCTGCACTAGGTACTTTACCTTTAGCTACATCTCTTTTCACTTGAACTCCTTGAGCAGGGGGTGGTGTTTTACTTCTGCTTGGAGGCATTGTTTGTCCTGGGCTGTCTGGAAGATCACTTGGACTAATAATACCACTAACCATTCCACTGCAAGGCTCACTTTGAACTGAACTAGCAATTGAACGGCTTTCAAAACTATCCAGGGAACTCACAGAAGTACATCTGCTGAACATGAGAGGAGTTTCCTGTACATAATGTTCTGGTGGGCTTTTAGGAGTCTGTGCACCACTCTTTGAGGGAGATTTGGCACCTGAAGAAAATTCAACAGCTTTATGTCTGGAGGAATCAGAAGGTGATAAACTGGATGTTGGAAGTCTACTGGATTTTGTTCTGATATGTTGTGATGTTGAGGTGATTTCACTCACTGCAGCTTCTGCAGATAGAGCCCCACTGTTTTCTTTCAGTTCTGCTATCTGTAGTGTATTATTAGTATCAGTCACACGTGTGGATTGATCACGCCCTATTTCATCTTCAGCTGATGACAAAGATGACAAAGAGCTACACCTTGAGAAACATATTGGTGTATCTTCCACACAGTAAGTTTGTATAGTTTCCTGATTAATAGAAGGAGTCTTACAGGAGGCAGTTTTTTGAGAATGACTGCCTCTGCTCTGTGCAGAACTTGGGTGAAGCTGATTCTGCCTCTTTGAACCTGCTGAAGGGGCTGATGTGTTCCCACTGCTTGAGGAAATATGGTCAGTTTTAGTGCTCTGCACTGAAGAAGTCTTTGAAAAAGTAAAAGATGGCTTCTGAGAAGAGGGAGGAACTTCTGTTGAATATTTCAGACTATAATCAATGGGCTGATCAACATGATGTTCCTCTTCATTGTACTTTATGCTGTAATTGGTTGGTCTGTCTTCCTCTTCGTGCTGTTCCTCCTCAGAATAGCGTTCACTGTAGTTGGTTGGCTTATCATCATCATAATCGTCAACCTGGCACAAGGACTGATTTACTTTCTGATTGATTCCAAGAGTTGACCCTACTCTGTTCTGATCTGAACCACTGGATCCTCTTGATCTAAATGAAGGAACACAATCTTGCTGTCCAAAAGGTGATTGATATTTCATGTGTTTATCATCTCCACTTTCAGTGTACACAGGGTATGTTGCACTTTGGCTCCTTGACTGCCTTTGGTCATTTTGTTTCATTTCATCATCTATTATATGCTTAGGCCTTGCCCATCTTTCATTCTGAGAAGGACTCTGCCTTCCAGAATTTAACTGTTCATCTGAATATTTAAGACTATAGTTAATAGGAGTGTCTAGTTCTCCATCATTGTCATCCATGTGATTTGCACTATGTATCTTATGTGCCAAGTCAGCTGGATATTGCCCATAACTACAAAATTTACTTTCATCATCCTCAGAGTAAGATTCAATGGAAGGTTTCATTTGGCCTCTTTTACCATAGCCATCACTGCTGCTGACGCTATTTAAGCTGTCGTTTGATGCTCTCTTGTATTCCATTTTTGTGTAAGGCACAGGACATGGCCTGCTTGAATTCTCAGATTTTGGAAAGTATGTATTCGAGTGAGTATGGGCACTGGCTGCTCTCCTTGTGGTATTTCTGTCTTCTGTCAAACAGTGCATTTCAGAAGTGGAACTGGAACTTCTGTCCTCCTGTGGAATATGCATACTTGTCACTTCTTCCATAACCTTGGCAATTTGAGCTGCAGCTGTAGAAATTTGCATTCCTATTCTCTTAGAGGAGTTTCCACTGTTCTCTGTAGCTGGATGATAGGCATTTAAACCTACCGCTCGATCTCTATCAAGACTTCTGTCTTTCTCAGATAGACAATTTTCTATATTTCCTCTACTAGAAGAAGAGGAGCCAGGCAATACTGTAGAATTTAAATATGGAGAAAGTACAGTCATGTTACCAGTACTAAAACTCTCTGTTCTGCATACCCCATCATCATGACGATTAGAGTCCAAAACAAACTCACTGTATATATTCTGCTTATGTCTCTGCTTATTACGGTGAGATGCTTTTGGGCTTAAATTATCAATATTGTCAAAAGTCTCTGATAAATGTTGTGCATCTAATTCTGCTTCCAGTGCCTTTTGTTTTCTAACATGAAGAGACGGTAAGCTTGATCCTGGAGACATAATGTTAGCATCCTTATACTTTGCTGGCCTGTTTGCCATGAGATTTCTTAGAGCTGCAGCACTGCCCATTGCTATCATTTTGTGTTTTGAGTGAATGAGATTTTTGAGCATGCTGACTGCTCCCATGTCCCAAAGTGCCTCCTGATCCTTTGCATTTCGTGCAGAAAGATTCCACAGGGTTCCACATGCGTTACTGACTATTGTCAAACTGTGTGACTTCAAGTGTTGTAACAAGGTTTGTAAGCAACTGTTCTCTCGCAAGATTTGCCTAATATTAAGTAATCAAAAACAAAAATCATTAAGTGACATTTCCAACAGATCAGAGACAAACTTACTACACTGCAAGCAAGTTAATCCTTTAAAAGGATAGTTACAATTATTCAGTGCAAATTTATCTTATTTTTCCTCTATTCCTATGGAATCTATCTAAATGCTAATCAAATGCTACTATAAACACAAATTGTTCCTCCCACCTTACCCTCTTGAAAATATTTCTCCTTCCAGGTTGCTTCCTATGGCTGATAATGACTTATGAATCTTTTCTTTCCATGAAAGGACTCTAGTACTATTCATCATTTATAAGCAGCAGATATTAATCTGTTTGCTTATTTCTGTTATCTAAGTGGAATATCTGCTGATTCGTTACAAATTATTGTATTTTATATTACTCTACATGCATTCATATTAGGATTAAGCATACAAACTGTGTTTTAAACATGCTTTTGGTACCACTACATTTTTTCAGAAGTAGTATACCCACCTGTGGTCCTCATTAGTAGCAATTAAGCTAGAAACATTTCTTAATATTCCTCCTCCACTTTCTATGATGGCAAGAGTATTTGTTTGGCTCCGGTACGTCAGTGTACCAACTAGAAATGCAAGAGCACCATCAACAGCACATATATCAGCTTTGTTCTCAGTACAATGTGCTGACAGATTCCATAAGGCACTCAAGACACTTTTTAGGGTTGATTCCTAGGAAAATAACAAAGTGACAGGATTAGAAAAGTTTCTCAACTATTGATCAAAAGCCCTCAGAAATATTGAAGTTAGCTACAAGGAGTTTGTCACAAATCTCTTTCTAAGTCCCTGCAGGAATATAAACCAACCCATTTAAAAAAAAAAAAAAAAAAAAAAAAAGCCTCATTAATTCTAACACACATTTGCAAAGAAATAAAATTCACTGACCATGGAATTTGTTTTTGAATTTGTTTTTCCAGTTACCAGCACGATTTCATTTTTGTTTGATTTTTGTTTGGATGAAACCTCACTTGTATGCTAATGCCTGATATTTTCTTTCTGTTTTCCTACATCTGCCACTCTTATTTCTCTGGCTTTTCCTCACAAATATGAGTTACTTATGTTCTGATTTCTGCTTTCTGGACTGATTAACTTATCAACCAACGCATACAGCTGTGCAGGCTAACTTTTGTTTGCTTCCCTCCTTCCCTCAGCAATGGATTTATTGCTTGCCAGAAATTTTTTGAAGTATCAGCCACAGTACTTGCTAGCTGCCATACTGGTAAACTGGTTTGAAGATTAGCTGGCAGAGGACTGTGAGATAGAATATAATCTTATCTGGATACCAAGAATATATCTAGAAAATGACAGAAGTGGAAGTTATCTACTCACTAAAATCAGAAGAGGTTTTATTAAACTATAAAATTATAAGAAACAATGAAGCTGAAGAGCAAAAGCTGTCAACAGTCAAAAAATAAAATTACAGGAATACTTTTAGTTTTGAGATAATAGCATTATTTTATGATCTGAGGCTCCATTAACTCAAAGCAATTCCATTTACTAATTCTAACAGAACTTTAGGTAACTTAAACTCTGAAGTTACTTGAAACACCCTAAACATTTGACATACTGCTTATGTCAAAAAAGACCACAATACATTTATTTTGTGTAAATTAAATGTAATGTCTCAAAAATTTATCTCATGGGCATTTATACACAGTACCTTCTTAACTTCTAAAGCACATTCCATCAGTGCTTTCACACTCCCAACTTCTCGTAGTGTCTTTTTACTGTTTACATCTGCACGCCAGGATAAGTTCCTTAACACACTTGCAATGACCTGCAAAATATGAAAAAAATATATGTTTTACTACATATGCTTACACACCTATACGCATATTTCATACATATATAAATGCACATATAATGGTCTCAAGTTGTGTTGGGGGGGGTTTAGACTGGACATTAGGAAGAATTTTTTCACAGGCAGGGTGGTCAAGCATTGGAATGGACTGCGCAGGGAAACGGTGGAGTCCTTGTCCTGACAGGAACCTAAGAGATGTGTGAAAGTGGCACTAAGGGATGTGGTTTAGTGATTATATAGTGTTACTTTGGTTCTACGATAATAGATAATATTGCTTACAATATTGTATTAATTTCATATTTAATAATTTAAAACAAGCTTCATACAAACGAACAGTTCTGTGTTCTCAAGTCTCTGGATCATGCTAGGCACTTACTACGGACTTTATTTCAGGATATTTTTCTCTACAAAGCAGGAGCCATTGGAAGAGACACTCAGGTGTCACGCCACTTTGCTGAAACTTAGAAAGTTTCTCTAGGTGCTGCTGTGGAGAACAGGTATGTATGTACTAAGAGAACATCCTTGTGAAGTCAAATGTACATTCTCTTTTGAAGTAAAGCTTCTTCTACTATTATTTACTTTCTACTATTGTAGGAGGAACCTCAATATTGCATAAACCCTAAGTCATTAGCACTGTCATTAGCAAACTAAAGTAGAGAATCCAGGATTGTTTAAACTTGTCTTGAAAACTGGACTTCCATCAACAGATCATGGTCATAAAAGTTTTATAGCCCCTGTGTTGGATATACGTTGGTGAAAAAACAGTATGACCCACAGGTGGGCATTTTACTACAAGAACTGTACTTATAATTTGCAGAATGAATACAGGTACTAAGTTTGTTATGCAGACAAGACAATGTAAGAACAACAACTACAGATGAAAAATCAGGCTAGGATGAATGCAACATATTTCAAAGAGAGAATCTAAGTGGGGAAAAAAAAAAAAAAAGGCTGTTTGTGAACAGCACTCTTGTAACTTCACGACAAAGACAGAACTCAAGTACAGAAAGAAGTGACAGCAAGGCCAAATAGATAGAAGGAAAGTAAATACTAAGGAAAGAGATCAGAACTACTGTCTTTCAATATACTGAAGTGAAATGGAAGTGCTGCAATTTAGTGGAAAGAAATATTTAATCTCACTGTTACCTGCTGTAAGTCTTCACTTTCAGACTTCAGTTGGGCTACAAGAGCTCTCATGCAGCCCTTCATCGAACACAATGTAGCCTGATAGGAATCAGAAGGAAATAGAAAAAATATAGTTTTATGACAAGATTAGGTGGCTTACTGGTGCATGATATTTTGATATTTTAAGCTGATCATCTCTGAATTTCAAAAAAGCTTAGTAATATTCGTTTCCAATAACAAGTATTTGGCCCACAACTACTGAAAGCTAACTCAGTTTCTATTCCTGAAATCCAAAGTAGAATTGCGACAAATTTTATAATTTTTACAACAGATCTAGGACCAGACTGGAACATTACCAGTTAAGAAGCCTTCTTTACTATGCCTTGGATAAAATAATGGACAATCACAACATTTATGACACCTAAAGAACAGCTTTTAAAGCATATATAAATGAGTGAAAAACTGTAAGGCTTACATTGGAAATCATCTGTGACAAAGTACAATTAAAAATTCTTTACAAATGAATGATGTGTTAGAACTGTACTACTTGTCAGCTGGGCAGGAAATATACGAGGGCTACTCCAGCAGCAATGGCTTCTTTTTTATTATGTTGGCTCAGACGTTAGAGGCAGTGTGTGGCAGCAGAGGTTGACCATTCCCTCCAACATTCTGTTACATGCTGCTGACACCTGGCAGATGGCAGCAGAGGAACAGTCTGACAAAATGACGTCTGAAATGGAAGTGTCTATGAAGCAAAACTGCAGGTGTTGTTTTTGTTTGAAATTTCTCCCTGGAGCCTAAATCCAATATCCTATCACAAAGACTTCTTCACCTGAGAGCTGCAATTCAAACACAGCTATCAACTGAAATTATTTTATGTTTGATTCTTACCTTGTTTGCTACATCTCCAAAAGTCAGGTTTGTCAGAGCCATTCCAGCATACCTTCTCAATGTAACACTATAATGGTCATTTGTAAGCCCATACATTTCACAGTCCACTTGCAGCAGTTCAGCAATGGCTTGCAAACCTCCTTAGAAGTCAAATAAACAAACAAAAAAACCCAACAAATTTCAATCCTGATATCAAGAATGCCGTAACATCTTAAACATCTGAAAAATGGAAGGCTCTGAAAATAAAATAAACTTCTAAATAAATGACTCTGGATCTCAAATTCTGTTTTGTACAAGCTGAAAGGTTTGGTAACATGATATAACATGAGATCTGAGGGGGGGGAAACTGGGAACAGAAGTATTTATGAAGAAGAAAAATACTTAACTTTTAATTTCATCTAAAGTTGCAACTGATGACATCACATCAGTAACATAAAAGGTTATACAGTAAATGTGACAATTATCAATTAATCATTATTACTTAATGTTATTTTCTGAGGAAAAAGTACACAGAATATTTTCACATGGACACTGCAAAGGAAACCTCCATGCACAGAACTGATTGAGCACGGATTAAAAAATCCAGGCTACTGAACAGGAATCTACTTACAATACAAATACTTCAGAAAGTGGCTTCCACTGTAAGGACAGTGCTTCCAAAAGTCACAAGAACTTCCATGATAATAATACTCTTTCAATATTCGGAGTTCATGTCAAATAAAAGAGTAGCTTGAAAGATAACCTGTCCACTGGGTGATGGACTAGTTAATGTAATCTGCATTGATCACTTTGAGGTCACAAATGAACCGATGATTTCCTTGAACCAATGGCAGAACAAAGCCACATACTCTTTGAAGTAATCCTTACAAGCAATGAATGTCAGCATTTCTAGCAAGCTTTTCAATGAAGTCAGATAAAAACATTTGGTCTTACCAAGCTCATTCATAGCATGCCTGTGTTCTTCATCAAACGAAAGTTTCATTAAAACACACACTGCAGGACAGATTTGATGATCAACTGGTGCAGGCACTGATCCAGAAATAGGTAGCAGTTAGTATTTTATAAGTGTATAATTTGTCCAAATCATAAGATTTTCAAAAAGAATCAAAACTTGAAGAGAAATCAATTGCAATTTTGTTTGGATTTTTTTTCTTCCTTTTAACCCACACATAGACAAATACTTAGGAATATTGCTAATAAATGTGTATACATAAGATGCCTGAATAAATCTATATATGACCAAGAAGACATACATGTACTAGAAATATAGCTGGTGCAGAAAAAAAGAAGTTAGTGAGAATCAACGTATGCATTACATAATGTAACTTCTGGTAAAACAAACAAACAAACAAGCAAAAAACACCAAAAAACAACAACAATAACAACAACAAAAACCTTATTAGTTTTGAAAAACAAAAAACTTACTGAAAATAAATCAGTAAGGTTAAGTATTCCAGCAGCATTAAACTATGCAGCATCTAAAATGAATCTGTTTCTTTGGGTCTTAAGTCCTGAGAGAACTGCTACTACTATGGTATTTTAATACTGAAATAGTTCTCACGTACAGCCTTAAAAATAATAATTCACACAGTACTGCCTAGACTGAGACTTTTTTAAACTCTCCTAAGTGAAATGTGCATCTCCTGAATACATCTGAATGAAGAACAATTTGGGATTACTTATTTATTTAGATATACTGCATTACGCACTGAAATGTAAAATAGCACTAAGTAGAAATTTACTGTTAATTCACAGATCATCAATGTAAAACACTGGGATTATTACTCGGAATGCAGCTGAAAGTCTTACGATTTAAAGAACAAATTTATAAATCGAGCTTCATATCCATAGTAGATGATACTTCCTAACGCTACCTCGACTTAAAACGCCAATCTATACATGCAGTCGCACATACAATATATGCTGATACCCAAACGTTTCACAAACCTTACATACGTTTACCAAGAAGTTAAAGTCAGTTGTATTTTTTGTAAACTCACTGTTTATCAGAATTTATAAAGCTGGAAGAACGTACTTGGGTTTTTGTCTTGGTCCATGCCTTGTTCATGTGCTTCCTGCCATTCCCAACACGTTTCACAGTAAGCACGGATCTGCTCCAAAAGATGGAGCACGCGGATTTCCCGTCTGCCTCGCTTATCATCAGGCTGGGAGTGAATGATGTTATGCAGCGCTGCACTGGCTCTGGCACGGGCTTCCTTACTACCACGAGAGTTCCCTAACAAGACAGAGTCTTTATCGTTGCCATGTAAAAGCTGGATGAGAAGAGGAAGACATCCAGACTGACGCATAGCTATGCAGCTGTCTTGAGAGCTAGACATTGCTAGCAATGTTCTCGACATGTCATCTTTATCATGAGTACCAAGCATTGATAACAATGAGTACACCATTTCCACCTGTAGGTCAAATGATTTTAAAAACAGAGTTATATTTTAAAACTACATTTTAAAATAAGCTTAAATGAAATCTGAATGGTACACATGAGGAAAACAATCTCCAACAAACAATTGATTTAATGGTGCAAGAGCCTCTGCTATTTAGAAATAATTAATTACTATTACTACTTCACCATCTGTGATGCTAATAAATCTCACTTTGTGGTTAAATAGCTAGAACAAGTTGGCGGTAACTGTAGGCAGCTGTATTAGTCTGCAAGAATAATGGTGAAGACTTCTAACTTTCCGTTGCGCAAAATGATTAAATAAACAATCATGAAAATATATTACTTTGAAAATGTAAAACATATTTAAAATTAACTCTATCTTAAACAAGTAAATTCTGTATGAACTGCACTTTCATGTAGAAATGTTCTTCAGTGAAAAATTATTTCTTATGTTGGCATTAAAAAAAGTATCAAGACAGGCTAAAAGTGATTATATGAATTTCTGCTTTACATTGTAAAGTATCATGCATCTACATATCCTCAAGTTTTCACTTAAAACTGTTTCAAATTAGCCAACCATTTTTTGTTACGAGTGACTTGCATATGGTCCAGGTTACTTACAGCAAAGGCAAAACTGGAGAATTAAATTAAAACTTTCTTCAAGTTTACCAAAGTAAAATCAGAGAAGGAAACAAATGCTCATTTACTACATATCATCTAAGTACAAAGCAGTTGTAGAATTAAATAAAGCCGTATAAACCAAACAGTATACATTTAACTCAAAACAACAAACTTTCACATTAAAAAATATGATTGATTGTTCAGGGATTCCTTTGTTGATCTGTGGTCAATGTATGGTTTGATTTGTCTTTCCCATTCTGTCTTCTTCATTAGTAGATTTACATTGAGAATTGCATTTGGTTCCTTCAGTGAGTTTTTAGTAGAATAATATAGTGTAGAAGATGGTAGAGATATTATCTAGAACTCCTGAACTCTATCTGAACTCCTAAAGCCAAGATAAACAGCAAAATTCAAAATCACAGCACAACATAAAGAAACTATCAAAGGGAACTGTGGGCATGTCTTTAGAATGTATTAACTAAGAAATGACACTTTGGAATTTTAGATCAAGTTTTCTACAAAAACTCAGATTTTTGTACTAGCTAGTAGACGAATGAATAATTTTATTTCTTCCCAAAAGATTCTAATGTATCTGAGGGTAAGCACAAATACGTAGTTATACAAAAATTATATGGCAGTGAATGGACTAAGCAGTAAATCTGCTAATGTGTGTCTCATAAAATACCATAGGACTGCTGGAACAATGGAAGTCTTGATATCTGTGAAACTGTACTGATCCCATGCAAAATCCACTGAAATAGTCTTGGAGCCTATCTTACAACAACCTAGCATCCTGATTTGGAAATTCTTGGTCTGGAAAAATTCATATGCAGTGTTAAACTGCTGGGATTCATAAAAGACAGTGAATTTAATCTGCTTTATGTATGCCTTTTGAAAGGTATTTAAAGTGCCAGCTTTAATCCACAGTAATTTAGATTTGAAAGATAATTCTTCTGTTAGAGAATAAAGCTGAAGAAGCCACCAAAATCTGACCTCCGAGTTGTGGCAAAGGCAGTATAGGAAAAACTATGGAATGTTTTTCTCTCTCCTTCCCTGCATACACACACTGCACATAAAGACATCTCTTTCTGCATCTGAAAATACACTGCTCTATTTAGAATCTGTACCACACATTCATGTGTATCAATACTAAGCTTTTCTTATCCTACAGCACACTAAGTTCAATCTATTTCTTTGCATGTTTTTTTTTTTTTTACATTTTCCACGCATTCAGGGTTCTCCATCTGTCTGCAGCTTCAGGAAACTCTACAGTTTGCAGTGAAAATCTGTTCACAGACTAACCAACATCACATCCGTTTGTAGCATGCATACAGTGCAAGACAGAAGTTTCAACATTACAGCAACATATTTAAGGCCCAAAGTAATCAATATGATGTCAAGAGAAACGGCTCATGGAAGACAGGGCTCAGTACCCTGCCCATACTATTGCTGAGTCCAGAGGTAATACAAACTCCAGTGTTTCATGAACTTTGTGTGTTACAAATTTTTTTCCATCTCTTTTTCATGCTGCACATATACTTTTGAACACACCCTGTTGCAAACAGACACCACTGTGAATGTTTTAAATGACTTCTTAAAATTTTTGGTCTGTTTAATTCCTTAGCAATTGCTATGTTTTGTGAATTTGGTCCCTGAAAAGTATTTCAAGAACTGATTTTAAAAGTTTCCATCATGGAGTACAAATCAACATCATGGAGTTTTTAAATACTCTAGGAACTTCTAGCAATTGGTTCTTCCGTACTGTAATAACTTTTAATTAATTGTCAACAAGTAAAAAAAAAAAAGTAATTCTGTGCATATATATAAAAGCTAGAAAATATTGTTAAATTATATCTCCATAAAATTACTACATGTGAATAGATTATTTGGCTAATATTAGTACTACTGCCAGAAACAATGAGGTTATTGTATTAGTAAAAATGTAGCATTAGCGACCTGTGGTTTGTAATCTTCGGTTACCTTGGTACCCAGATGACTTGTCAGTCTGCGAGGTACAGAGTAGTTATTACTAGAGCTCATAACACTGGCTGTCTCATGGTCCATTCGAGCAGCAGAACCCTACAAATTAAAACAATTCAATACAGTACAAAGTCTAACTGAATTAACAACTATTGTCTAATTGCATTCTGTTTCAGCACTAGATCACGAAATCATAAAAATCAGTTATGAATTCTCAACATATTTTGGTTAAGTCCTTGCTGCCCTGACACTACATGGATGTCACTGTTAAGCTGGATTTCATTACCACCTCTCCCAAAACCCACTCTCAATGGGGTTCTATTTTCAATGGAATTCACAGAATCATAGAATGGCCTGGGTTGAAAAGGACCACCCCCTGATCACCCCATGATCACCCAGTTCCAACCCCCTGCTATGTGCAGGGCTGCCAACCACCAGACCAGGCTGCCCAGAGCCACATCCAGCCTGGCTTTGAATGCCTCCAGGGATGGGGCATCCATAACCTCCCTGGGCAACCTGGTCCAGTGCTTCACTACCCTCTGGGTGAAACAATTCCTTCTATTAGTTAACCTAAACTTCCCCTGTCTCAGATTAAAACCATTGCCCCTTGTCCTATCACTATCCACCCTCGTAAACAGCTGCTCCCCTCCTATTTATATGCTCCCTTCAAGTACTGGAAGGCCACAATGAGGTCTTCCTGGAGCCTTCTCCAAGCTAAACAAGCCCATTTCCCTCAACCTTTCCTCACAGGAGAGGTGCGCCAGCCCTCTGATCATCTTAGTGGCCTTCCTCTGGACCTGCTCCAAGAGCTCTACATCTTTCTTGTCCTGAGAGCCCCATGTCTGGATGCAGTACTGCTGATGGGGCCTCACAAGAGCCGAGCAGAGGGGGACAATCACTTCCCTCTGCCCACTGGCCACCCCCTTTTTAATGCAGCCCAGGACACAGTTGGCCTTCCGGGCTGCAAGTGAACACTGCTGGCTCATGTACAGTTTCTTGTCCACCAGGACCCCCAAGTCCTTCTGTACAGGGCTGCTCTGAAGATCTTTGCCCAGTCTGTATGAATACCTGGGATTGCCCAGCAATTCATTTATAATTCATTTATAATCTGTATTTTCATTGAAAAAAAGGAGGATTTTGCAACAAGCTGAATTAAGATTTTAAGGAGTGAAAAAAGGTTGACTCTACATTTATGTCAGATTATAGATTGCATAAGGCTGTATATACATCTCCATAATACAATCAGATAAGCAAGAACTGACAGATAAGTGATTCATTTGGACAAGGACAAGAACCACATGTAAATCTGTCTATATCAAAAACAAATTATAAATGGATGAAACTGTTTTATTTTTTAATAAAAAGCTACAAAATAATGATACAATTTCCTGCAATTTTCCTAAAAATTATAATGAATAGCATGTCCCTACCTAAGGTACAAGATCTCCTATTAGCATATTTGCCCTCTCAATCCATTTTGTGTATTTACACCTTTTCTTTCTCACAGCTGCTATCTACTCACTCCTTTCTTTATTTTTTGTCTTTGCTGTTGCTCTTCCTTTGTCACTTGTTCCTACTTGTGAAGTTACCTGATGCCACTCCCTCCTCGTTCAGTTTGGGAAACTAAAATAAGTATTTGAGCAGCCAGAAGAGAATTTGTTCTATTTACTTCACTTCTGTACTGGTGAAATTCATCTTCTATTGCAACAGAGAAGAATGCTTTACAAGATTTAAGTCTTCTCAGTGCTGTGTTGACCCAAGCCCAGATCTCTCCGTATTTGCCACTCTTCCCTGTACAGAAGGAATGTCGTTTTCCCTCTAACATAAGGAAGAAAATTTTCTAAAAGTTCTTCATTTGTTATGCATACCTAGGTGAATATGTTACCCACCATGATGAAAACAGATGTTGATAAATATTTATTTGGAATCATGTTTGCCCTTTCAATGTTATATCTCCTTCCCTTCCCCCCAAATAAATTCCGAAAGTTGAAAAATTACTTTATATTCTGTTTTTAAACACTGTGAAGGAATCACAAAAGTTTCACAAGCATAAAAAATCATACATATCAGAGGACCATGTCAGTGACATCTAAGAAGTCACGCAAAAAATAACAGTTTTAAAGCATGTTTTAAAGTCATGTTTTAACATGACTCGATTAACAGAAAAAAAGTACCACACATTTTCTCTGCTTTGTGGCACATTTTCTTCATGAAGTAGGCAACCTAGCTGATTTCCTTCATAAAGCTTGCAAAACGAAGGAAAGCAAAAATTTAACTTCAGTGCCAAGACAGTATAATGGAAGAGAAAACAGTTGGAAGATGGTACAGAAACGGACATGACTGAATCCTGAAAAATCCCAGCTTCAATTGGCAGTATTTCAAGTAACATTGATTATATGACTACAAAAATAATTAGACCTAAATAATTTGGTTTAAATTTCTTGCATTCTACTTAGTAGAGACTCCTCAACAGAACAAAGTACATTGAGCTGGTTTATCAGAAATAAACATTATGCACAATCCATTAAGCCTCCTCTCTCTGGACTTGTACTGGAAGCAAATAATCCCCAGATGTCTCTTAGAATACAGAGTCAGATCCCTGTATCTATCATCCTCCAGAAGGAAAGGATATATGTTTTAAACACTTTTATAAAGCAAAATTGAAAATTGCTAAAATCACAAACACAGGACCTCAAATGAAGAATGAATGAATCCTCCACTTGAAAGAGTGCCAGAATATGACAATCCGTTCTTCCTTCCTTCCCTGTGAAGTATTTGTTCTCCAAAATAACTCCCGATTCACGCAATAAAGATTGATGATGCACCCACAGTGCATCAATTATTTAAATACATTATGCTTTCAACCTCCAAGTAGTGCTGAACTATTTCTCCAAACAATAACACTGTCCTAAGAATGAGAGTCAAAGCCCCAAGCAATTGCTCAGAGATGGCTGACAGAAGTTAACTCTAAATGGTTATCAAATAGATTTCAAAGGCAAAAATATGACCTGTGCTTAATGTTTAATCAGATGAAATATTCCAGCCAAGGCAAAATTTATATTCTTTCTGGTAAATCTTCTTGTACGCAATACTTTCAGAAGGATTGAAGTAATTCTATTTCTCTAAAGTAGCAAAAATATTTTGCATATGAATTCAACTATTAAACTTCAAGGGCAAAGTCTGAAAATCCAAATTACTATTGGGAATGTCTCATCTACAGGTAGAAATTATGAAGTGAATGAACATTACTGCATGGTAAATAAGTATTTTTATCTACAGAAGGAAGCCATACATTTTGATATTTCTTTTAAAAATACAAAAAGAATTTAACACAACCCTCAAAGTAATTCTTGACATGTATTTCAGTAATAAAAGGAACAGCAGTGATTGACCATTGAGGAGCATTTAAACAACTCTTTAGCACTCTTTCAGATTATTTCATGGATACTACTGTTTCAAAGCTTTGTCTAAAATAGTATTAAAGAAACACTAATGATAAGCTTGCCATTTAATTCTTCTACTTAAAATCACTGATACTATAATGATCACTTCTAATGTCAAAATTGAACCATTTCTCAAAATTAAATCACACTGCTAATGTTACAGTTCAGCTACAATAAAATAACATTATCTGCAGTCACTTTTGTTACATTTTTTCTTAGCATTAGGCGAATTAATTATTTTAACCAAAGAAAACCTTTTTCCTGTGTTATGGAATGCTTATATTTCATCTTATAAAAAACGTTTCCTTCCACCAAAAATAATAAATTACTCAGTTCTAGATGCAATGAAGAAATTCATAAGTCTTTTTTAAAATATGCAGGCATGCAAACACTGTAAGGTATATAAAAACACATAACTGTGCATTTCCAGAATACATCAATAAACAGAACAATCAATTTACCTGACCAGTACTGCTAGTTGACATACTGATTTCTGGTGCTCCTTGACCTTCGCTCTGCCTCTCTGTATCATGGGAACCTGCATCATGCTTGCCTTGAGGTGCTCTCTGTCAATGTAACAGTTTATGAAATCATATAGAGAAATTTAATATGCAACCATTCAATGCCCTCTAGACTGTGAATCAACAATGCTGCATCTTCACAAAACCACAGGACAGTATTTTGTATTTCATGTCACTTCGCTTCAATAATTAACAGCTGAGACTGACTGCCTTAGAAAAACTGCAAGATAAAAGTAAAGCGTGTCCTCTGAGGATTACAGCCCTGCAAGACAAAGGATTTGCAGTGAGACACAGAAACACCATTTTCCACCAGCTGTGCTCATGTCGCTATCAGAAATGTAACAGAATTGGAGCAAACAGCTGTCTTCCCTGCACTGTCACGTGATCCATGCACATACTGGAGACCACAGCTAGCACAGTTAAATTAAGCTTACATTGTAAGACAAACAGTTTCAGTGTGAAAAGAAGGTCAACCTAAATTTTAACAGCAAACACTGCAGGAATAACTAGCTTGATACCAACGAGATTTATATAAATCTCCCACCAAAATATATCACCAAATCAACACCAAAACCAGGCCTTTAAATACAGTTCCTTTAAAAAGCAAACAGAATAACAGAGCTTTGTTCAGTATGCGAAGAATCCAACATCACCCACTAGCATGCTTAACATGTTCTGGCTTTTCAAAACGGCACATAAGCCTGCCCTTACTGAAGTCCGGAGTTGAAAAGGTATTGCCTTACCTCAGAAATAAGATTCTTTTTATAAAATTAGCTTTGATGTCAAACCACCTTGTTTAGACTCAGAGGCTACTACCATACATATATCCCCTTCATTTGTTTAAATAAATTTCTTACATTAAATTCAGTTACTACAGGGTCCTAAAATGTTTTTGGGCAGTACAGTCTGCAGTCTGCCATGCTTTATGGAAACTTCTCTTTAATTTTTAGCAAAAACGTACTTTTCTTCAATGTGCACACACTGAAACTTTTTCAGTTACCTAAAAAATGTTCGCTTCCTTAGGCATGTGGTGATCAGAACACATACAGTATCAGCAGTATACTCCCTTAATTTGTTCACATAGACACTAGTGTATGAAACCCAGAAAATATTTAACACTAAAGAGTTTCAGAAACCAGTGACTAACTAAGTGTTTAAGACGAACATTAAAAAATGACACACACATCCATTGAACTAATGGAAGAAGACGTCAAAGAACACAAAGAAATTACATAAGAAAACTGAAAATAATGACAGGTAATATTTTTCTTAAACTGCGTATTTAATTATGGAAAATAAATAGCCCATAAAGGAAAACTCACAGTTTTGGAGACAGTGCTCCTGTTGTTTTAACCAAAATTTTACATTTAAAAACTCAACATCTTTGCCAATATGCACAAAATTTTATTGCTATTTATGTTCATACAGTGACTAAAGACATTTCGGTTCCTGATACAAGAGTAGGAACTCAATAACGATCAGGCCTTGCAGTAAAATATGCTGAATACAGCCTATGACGACTATCTCACAGTATTTTCAGTCTTGAGTGAAGTGTAATGGTGAGTTTGACATAAAACCTGCACCCAAGCTTCCTCTATAAGTAAGGACGGAATTTCCCAGTCACTAGGTAACAGTAATTTTCAATCTCATGAATAAAGCAGTATTCAGTGTACACAGAGGTCAAAAGCAGAAGTGTTCATTAGCAAGGCACTGGGTTACCCTAGGGGACAGTATTATTATTCCAACAATAGCCTGAATTAGGGGCACACTTTCTTTGAGTGCTGATGGTGGAGTGTTTATCAAAAAGCTTTGATGCACCTAGAGCACAAACAGGGAGACATTTCAATCTTTCCAACTACAAGCAGAACTCCCCTCAGTATTCTCTGTTTCTCTCTTCTCATTGATCTAAGTTGTTTACCACATGCTATTTATGAAAGAGGTTGCATCTCATTCCCCCTAAAAGACCTCAAGAATATGCCAGTATAAAAAGTAATCAATATAACATCCAATTTCATTCATAATTGTAAGATCATTCTTAACACTTAGAAGCACAGCTGATCATATTTTAAATGCAGTGTGCACTCACACCATGCATAAAGATACACACCCATGTTACTGACACGATTCATCCACAGGACCTGAATGTCAAATCTGTAAGTTCACGCCAAAGATTTTTTACCTCTTTAGCTACAGAAGACTGGCCTAATGGAGTTAATAGTTATATGGGTAGCAGATAGCAGATATTTACTGAAAAATGATTCCTTTATATAAATATTTATCAAATTAATGTAATTAAAGTATTATTTTATATTACATACATGCACATATACAAACATGGATGATTAAAATAAATTTTGTATAGACACAGCATTCCTGTAAGTCAAATAATACTAAT
>JAOWBP010004700.1:35459001-35484458 GCA_028571105.1 Tragopan temminckii
ATGCACATATACAAACATGGATGATTAAAATAAATTTTGTATAGACACAGCATTCCTGTAAGTCAAATAATACTAATCTCAGACAGACTAGGGGTTAGTATATTAAGAACAGTAAAACCCTAATAGCATAGCATAATATAATATGATTCTGTGATATGTACATAAACACATAAATATATATTACATATATATGATATATATGTATATGTAATATAGTATATAATGCGGACAGTGCAGCAAGGATAATATAACCACTGCAAGTATGCTGCCTCACTGAAGGTAGGACTGGTGGATGAAAACATTTAAACCAATCACGTCAACTAAGAATCAAAGAATGCACACAACAGCAGATCCTGTAATCTCTACGCGTGGTGGAGAATTACACAACAGTTACAGAATGAATAATGCACAGAACCACAGTGTTAAATAGAACTTATTCTGGAACGTGATTTTTGTGCTTACAGCCATCTGTCATTTCTGAATTCAGACATCACACTACAAAAGTAATTATAAGCTTTGAAGTTATAAAGCATGCTTCTTTGCTTTTGTAGTAGCAAAATGGTTAAATATGTGCCTATTATACCAAGATTGGAGTAATCTCTAGATCTTGTCTCTATGTTTTAAATGTTTCTGAAGTCAACAACTATCACGTCACATTCTTCTGCAGTATGTCCTAGCAGAAGAAAGGAAAAATCTCTGTATTTCAAGACATTTGCAAGTACAGAAGGACTTGATCATTTTTGCTAAAATAATCAATTAAAATACTTTACTTAAATACCTTGTAATTGTGAGTTGTAGTAATAGCCTCCTATGTATCTATTAGGACTAAAGACTTTACTACACATTGAAGAATTTTCTTCCAAATATTCAATGACTATTATTTGCTGAACACTGAAAACTAATTTTTTCCTCTCTCTCAAAAGATAAGCAAGCCCTGAAATTGTTTATCAGAAATTCCTCTTCAGAAAGGTATGTACAACTGATGGTTTTAATTACTTGATGAAACCAAGACACAGCCTTTATAACACACTACACTTTTGTCTTTTAACTGAAAATGCTAGTAGAACTTTTAACTGACTTATCATTAGTGATTAATGCTCAATAATAGCATGAAGAGTAATTCCAGTATTTCTTCCTCAGTTCACAGATGAGAGAACAAGTAACTGACTATGTAAAATGACTAGTTCAATAAACGTGAGATCACTAGTTTCTGCAAATAATCCCATCCACCAGCTTATTCAACTGATTTTTTTTTAATAGATACATACCAGAAACAAAAGAAAGTTCACTAACCTCTGTTTCTGCTGCTTGTGATTGCAGGAGCTGTCGTATACGAAGAATATCCTTCTCTATCTGCTGAATTCTTGCCACTCTCACCTGAAATGAATGGTTTTATTCAAAAACACCTTTTACTTATTCTGTATAATGATAATATGGAAAGTTCACTGCAAATACAGCTATCTACAACAGCTTATACAAACAGAACTACTTCATTCATGTTGCTCATGTTGTTCAAGTGTTCTTCACAAGAAAACAGAGGCATGGTTGCAAACATTGAAAATACAGTGGTTAGTTAGGTCTCTAATAAGGCTAATATTTTTTTAGCAAATGATTTCACTGCATTCTCCATATAGAAATTTGAGAGAATTTGTGATGACCAAGCATCTTCAAAGTAAAAAATACTGAATGGCTTCTATTATGTTCAGTTATTATGATGATTTGGGAGCTCTGTTTACGTGAACAACCTCTGAATATTTTCTGTCCCTACAAATCTCAAGGAATTTACAAGGCAAGTTGTAAAGCTACACAGTGCCTCTTTGGTCTGTCTGGGTTTACACAGACATTTCTGAATCAACCTGGCTTTTTTACAGGAAGCTGTATTGCTACTCATTTCTCAGTGCAATCTTTCTGTGGTTCATAAATGGAATGCTGAAAAACCAAACTTTACAGGATGCACATACAAGCTATATTGTGAAGCACAGGATGAGTTATGATTCTCTGAAACAGCAAGTGAATAAAGTAAGAGTTAAGTAATTGTATGTGCTTGATAATATACAGTCGTTGACTCCAAAAGTGGGCAGAGAATGATTAGCCCAGTAACATCAGGATATGAACAGAATACTGAACTGATTTAATACTGTTTCTTTATCCGATGGATAGATCAATAAAATCCTGATTGTTGTACCTAAATAACAGGTTCGGTGTTATACTAAAAAAAAAAGGGTTTGTGCATCTTGTGGATGCTGCAAGCATAGTTATAACTAACCTTATTTAACATCTTCAAAAGCTGAAAATGAAAATAAGATGAACTTTTTAAAAAGGTGTTTCTACCAAAAGATACCCGTGGAATAGAAACACAATGTAATCTCAACATCTTAGAAATAAAGCATATAAACACAAAGTGGAATGAATTCCTGAAACATACACCATAATAAGCTGTGGGAAAAGCACCATGAACACCAACACTTAGTAGAGATGCACAGCTACGAACAGAGAAGCAAAATTTTGAAAGCAGCACATAAAGAAGCTCCACAAGAGGCAAACAGATCATTCACTCTCCTTAGTTCCTGAATAAGGAGATTCTTAAGTATTAGAAAGACAAAAAGGTATTACTGGAAATAACTGTACACTGGTGAAGTGATGAACTCAGAAGAATCCTGTAGAGCTGTTGGAGTGAGTCCAGAGGAGGCCAAAAAGATGATCAGAGGGTTGGAGCACCGCAACTGAGAAGACAGGCTGAGGGAACTGGGCTTGTTTAGCCTGGAGAAGGGAAGGCTTTGGGGAGACCTCACTGGCTTTCCAGTACTTACAGGGAGCTTCTAAACAGGAGGGAGACAGGTTTCTTATTTGATACGATAGCAATAGGACAAAGGGGATTGATTTTAAACTACTGAGTGGAGACTTAGGTTAGAAGGCAAGGCGAAGTTTTTCACTGAGAGGGTGGTCTGGCACTGGCACAGGCTGTCCAGAGAAGCTGTGGATGCCCCATTTCTGGAGATGTTCAAAGCCAGGCTCAGCTGGGGCTGAGCAGACTCATCTGGTGGGGAGCAACCATGCCTGTGGCAGTGGGATTGAACTAGGTGATTTTTAAGGTCCCTTCCAACCAACTCATTCTATAATTCTATGACAGAACAATTCTCTGTCTCTGAGAATGACTTTGGAGTTTCCCTTAAATTGAGTCTCCTTCTATGTCATCAGCAATTAATTGTATAAAGTACATCAAGGGAATCTGAATATGTATACACACACATCTGAGCATGGGAAAATTATTTTCAGCAGATGAAAAATGTTCAATATTGCAATTTGTCAAGTACCACTGACAAAGTTTTCAAAAGAGAAAAGATCTGAATCCACATCTACCATATTTTACTTGAAAAATGTAAACATTAGACAGCTCTTCTTAATTGATAATTTGTATTAAAGGGGACTTGAGAAGTTCCACAAATCAGGAGCATGCTTTGTATCAAACACTGAGCAAGCACAAAAAAGAAAATACTACTGTAAACAAAACTTTAAGAGCCTAATGTAATTTGTTCAGCAGTGAAACTGAAAACAAGCCTGAAGTCAGTATATCACTTAATGAAGACAAATCATACTTCTTCCTATGTAAACACAATATATCAAAGCATCTCAGGATATTTATCAGTAGCAGTACACTGGGCCTTAATTTGATGAAGATGGTAAAGGGAAGGCAAAAGAATTCAAGAGAATATTCATTTTATTGCATAACTTATAAGAGTCCTCACAGTATTAAGTCAAACAAGCTACTATTAAAGATGAAAGAGGGTTCTAAATTTTGAGAAGAATCATTATTTAGTACTCTGCATCTCTGCACTGTGTTAATGCACTCTCATGTTTATATTTTTTTGGTTAACCATACCATTGGATTATTAAGGCATCTGTCTGTCTAGGAATGAATTTTCAAGTGTCTGAATACACTCAGAAAATTGTTTAAATTTTAAAAGCTATGTAAGTAACATCACTTATCTCTATTCATAATATATTCCTACTCATTCTGTAATACTTATTTATCTCTCTTATCAAAAGAATATTGTTGGATAAAGCAAATTAACATTTAAAGATACAAATTACTTAGAAATCATTGCTCCAGTAGCACTTACTAAAAAACATTCCTTCATTTTCTGAAAAATAAGGTTTCGTATTTTCTTTTAAAACACTTTGCTTTTATAAAGGTTATACAACTAAATATATGTGTTAGAACATTTGAACACTTAAAGATTAAATTTAAAAACTTTTTAAAATCTTTTTTTTTTCTCTCAAATGAGAAATACCATGTTATAAATTTCAGGTGAGAATTGGTGTAGATAGTTAAACAAGCTGAAATAAACAAAATCCTCTCACACCTTTTTGTGTTGGTCAATGTGGTCATATACAATCCTCAAAAGGAGTAACAAAAAATGACTGCTGTGAGCTGACTTGTTTCAGAAAGAAAAATTCAGAGGAATCAATGACAGATGAGAGGGGTAGAAGACCATTATTTTAAGGTCTTCCAGAAGAAGTGGCTATTACACGAACTAATTGGCAATGGAAGGCTACTAGCACTCGCACGGAATAAATCTCTGGGACTCTTAATTCAGAGAACTCTGCAGCGCTACCTTTTATATACCTCAACTGTTTCCTTCCTTCAACTCAGATTTTGCATTGTATTCTGTATAACAAACAGGGCAGAAAGAAAATACAGAGTAGTAAGAAAGTTGGAAAACCAGCAAGTTCATGGCACATTTGAACATCACAGTGAAATAATACAGAATTTGCTTTTATGTGTCTGCACACCAGGATACACCTGAACAGCTTTGGCACCTATCCTTTGTATAATGAAACCAAGGGGAATTACCAGTCAAATCCCACAAGAGGAAAATACGGATACAGTCACTTCCTATTTTATCACTTCACATAATTATAGTAGACATCGTTTTTCTTTTTTTTTTAAGTAAATAGGTGTTATACATAAAGAACAAAACATCTGTGATAAACCCACAAGCAAACATTAATTCAGAAAACATACAAAGATTTCAACATCCTCTTGGTAGGATTTTTTTCCCTCCTGAAATTTAGAAAGAACAAGTAGGGAAGCAGCCGCCTAAGGGAAAACTTACTTTCAGAGTGAGAGAACTACAGTCAAATAATTTCTTCTAACAATTACAATTATACTGTCTGCATAAATAACTTGGCCAGTAGCAGAGTGTCTGTATCCATTTTGCTTACCTTACCTTATTCTACATTAGTTCGTTAGTAACAAAACTCAGGAGTTTGATGACACACTTCTAGCTTATTCAACAGAGATAACCAGACATACTCAGGCTGAGCCTGTTCTGCCTTCACTCACAACCAATTGACAGCAGTTGCACAGCTGTATTCATGCAGGACACTACTGTAGGTGCTGAACATTGATAGCACAGCCATACGGCTTCTAGATCAGACTAAAACAGGGAAGAATGAACTTGGTTCTGTCTTGAG
Organism: Tragopan temminckii; assembly: GCA_028571105.1. Classification (NCBI taxonomy): domain Eukaryota; kingdom Metazoa; phylum Chordata; class Aves; order Galliformes; family Phasianidae; genus Tragopan; species Tragopan temminckii. The sequence goes on from JAOWBP010004700.1 coordinate 35,464,480, forward strand.
TACATCCATATTAACAGATCCTTATACATCCATTATGTATATACCTGACAGAGCTAGCTCTATTACAGGATATGTACTAAAAACTAAAGCCACGTAATTTTTCTGAGAAGTTTAACTCAATGTAGAAAACACACTTTAAACTCTAACTACAAACAGAATTAGAAATGTTTCATATGTAGCAAAATTTCTGTTTATGTAAACCTGGAGAAAATAGTACCTAAACAGACTTCTTATTGAAAAATTTGTTCTTCAAACACATAAAACCAGATTATTTTACCTACTTGTTATTTAACATCCACGGAAACAAGCACTAATAAATAGCTCAAATAAACAGCCATGGGAGAATAGTTTTTACAACCAGTGAGTAACTGATTATCCTACTTACAGGTTTCACAGTTATGTTTTGAGTAATACTTCCAAATGTGGCTAATATGATTTGCTTACAAAACTGTGCATGTACTCATCATGAATGCAAAACAACTCTTGGTGAGAGCAAACAACTTCAAGTTACACATGTGAATTGACGTATGGTCCCTGGTTAAGAAAACCTACCAGATCCTCACTAGACTTTATTCTGAACTTAAAGAGGTCTCTCACAAGCATCCTGAGAACTCACTAAGAATTGTAACTGCTTCCATCATACCAGACTTTGATGCACTAGTTTTAGAAATCCATGGTCAAATACCCCACTAGTTCTAGGTTTTCGTGGCCCTCTTTTTAATGTTTTAATAAAAAAATATTTTTTAAAACAACTTTTGTTGTTTTTACATTAACTATATTATATATTTTATACACACCCCGATTTGTCTTTCTCAGTGCAGTCCAGGCAAGCCAAAAGGACACATGCTCTAAGCTACCACTGTGCTTACACACTGTTTAAAGATACAACTATCAATAACTTAATAAAATCACAGAAAAACCTTTTCTGTTCTTTCTAATAAAAACTATACCTGTGCTCGCTTCTCCATATCCTGACAAGTACCCAATTGCTCTTCCATTGCAGCTCTGATTTGCCTTGCCTCATACTCCAGCTGCCTTCTGGTCATATCTGTTTGCAAGGAGAACTGAAATCGAATTACAGAGAAGGCATTTTAGTTTATCAAATCTATGTAAATGATGAATGTCTTTGAACAAAAGTGGAACAACTATTTTTCCACAGCAAAATTCATAAACAAACAGATTATGAATAGTAGATTACTAAAATATGGTTATGTTATTAAAAAGAAGAACACAAATTGTGTTTCAAACAACAAGCTTCCTGCAAGTTTTGTCAAATGACTAAATACAATCTATAAAAATTGAGACATTATCACTCATTACACGCTTGGAATATTTGGTTACTAATGTACATCAGCATGTCAACAAAACTGTTACACATTCCAGGAGAATCAGTATTTTTGAAAATATCCACAGGTACAAAACTATTATTATGATACTATGGCCTCATTCTTACTACTGTTATCTACCCCATTTTTCAATATCCAATGAAAAAACCATAAATGTTCAATTTGTAACAACAATAACTTAAAGGCACTCCAACTAGTTTATGATTTTAATGTAGATTTAAAACAGGTCTGTGCAACCAATACAAAAAAAAAAAAAAAAAAAAAAAAGCAAAAAAAAAAAAAAAATCAAGAAAATAAAAATAAGTGGTAATTTTAAAGATGACAAAAACAGAAAAAAAGGTGGCAGGAGCTGCTATAGGTCACCTGGTCCCATTTTCTGTCAAAAACAGGGTCTTCAAGTTAGGTATCCAGGCTTAAGTCAAGCCAAGTTTTTAACTTGGCTTCCAGCAAGACAGGTTTCACCACTTCCACAAGCAACCAATTCCAATATTCAGCTGTCCTCATCATAAAATCTTTTTTTCTTATATTCACACAGAATCTCCCCTGAATAACTTGTGCCCTCTTGTTCTGTCACAACACGTCCTTGTGAAGACTACTCCTGTCTTCTCTACAGCTACTTTTTAAGCATGAGAAGACATAATTAGATCCCTCATAGACCTGCTCTTCTCTAGGCCCAACAAGGTGACTGCTGTTGAAAGTTCAATTATTACCCACATGTACATATGTCATATATTTGAACATGTGGAAAACAGAGAAAGATCCAGTAAACATATCTGCATGAACATGAAATGAAATGCATGAAATGAACTAGTTAATATTTTCTGAAACACACCAATACCTTCCGAGTACAAGACGAATGTAAGTTCACTGAACTTTTCATGAAGTCAGCAGTTTTGAAACTACATAGCAACAAGGGAGTGACAAGTAAAATGAAATGAGTCCTACGGAGGATTAAAGTTCTTTCATTTAAAGATCAGTGACAGTTGCCTTTCTGGCGAGGACAGAACAAGTTCTTTCAAAAAGGAGCAGTGATGAGCATCACATCTATACTTAATATGTGGAGACACCTCTGTAACAGAAAGTTACTTGAACAGAGCACAAATGAAAAACAATGACTGCACGAATGAGATAAACAAAACTGGAAGGCAGAAACTTTCACATAACCATAGCACTGTGTAATCAATAATCACTGACAGAAACAGAAATGCTACTCTGATCTAAAACTTCCTCTGGTGTGGAAAAAGGAAATATCCAATCCAGTATATTCTACTAGCTTTTTTTCCACCAATAATACGTAAAAATCATATGAAAGTAGAATTTATAAACCATTTTGATTTTGGGAAAGGAATTTTTAACAACGTCAGAAGGAAGCTTTCAGCTACTGACACATAGAAAGAAAGGTAAAGATTGAAGCACAATCATACAGCTCTATTATGACAGCTGCACAGAAATGAGAAGGTTGTGCATTTCAGAGTGTTTAGACTAAGCTACGGACTAAACTGAAGCAAAAATCTGAAACCACGATGAAAATTTTTCAAAGATTAAGGCTTTAATTATTCTTAGAAAATTCTAATAGAAGTGCTGCACCTTTACATTGCTTCTAGAAGCCTACACTACACTGTTTTTGGATGATTACTCAGCTTGCAAATAAGTCTTCAAGAGCAGTTCTCAGAGAAGACTTCAACATTGTTCACAGAGAAAGTCAAAACAGTCAAACATCTACAAATACGTAAAATGCTACTAAAAAGATACTAAAAAAATAGGGTCTGCCCATTGTAGGCGCATTCACAATTCTATCCACTGTTGATGGATAAGCAGTAATGAATAAATTACAACAAAACAGATTTTATGTAGATATTAAGAGAGACGTCCTAGTAAAAAGAGTTAACTTAATTGATTATCGGTAGAAATTGAGAGATTTGTATCTTAAAACCTACAGTACATTTACTGTGACATAGATACAATTGACAATGCCTTTGAGAATATACTGCACTGCCTCAAGATCTTTTTCAGGCTTTCTCTTCCTTGGTTTTCTGATTAAATTGGCCACAGCTGAATGTCCAGCTACTTCACTCCACTTACTAAAGTGCTTCCATATTCTACTTTCATTTCCAGGAGGTGGACTAATGCCTAATCAGATTTGACTCTGTAAAGATAGGCAATCAAAACTGTACATGCAATTAATGCACTGCAAATATATCCAAGTTTCTGAGGTCTAACGACCAGAAAACGTCTATTATCTTGGAAATCAGAGATCTTCATTATTCTTATTATCAGAGATCTTCATTTATATGAATATTCATTCATATCAGAGATCTTCATTATTCAAGATTTGACTATAAATTATTTGGAGATGCTAAGGTAAAAGATTGGAGCAACACATTATAGCACCACTTTGCTGTTTTGAAAGAAGAGCTCTTATATAAATTGTCTCTTAGGCTAATATTGCTCTCAAAATTAAAAGACTCTATTAAATTACAAAAAATTATAAAAAAAAAAAAGACCTCTGGAGGATACAGCTTACTGATGTAATTTATTTGTCATAATAACTTTTTGGTGTTCCTTTCCAGTGCTGACATTCATAGTGGTAGGTATGAATTTTAAAATGAATTAAGTATGAAAACATTATTTAGACCAAGTAAGCTTTACATACTAATTTAAAATGTTTTAAATGAAAATGACTTAGAGAAAATCACCAAGTTCAGAAGATATACAAAGCAGATAATCAGAGACTGTAGCATACTACAGTTACTCACATTTTCAGTAAGGGGGAGACTATCAATCCTTTTAGTAAGGTTCTGAAGCTGGGCATAATACCAGTCCTTTTCTTTCTCTTCCTTCTCAAGTTCCGCAAGCAAAAGAGATCTATTGAAAATAAGCAAGAAATGTCTCATTGTTAAGACCTCATCAACAAATATGAATGCAGAAATGAGCACTGATACCAATGCAAAAGGTTAAGAAACAAAGTTTGAGGGAGAAAGCACTAACAAGGAGTTTAAGAAGGTTCCCTGGACCCAGCTGAACAAATTGTTATGCTGTGCTGAGCAAGTCATTTTAATTTCATGTGCATCAGGCCCACAGCTGTAGGTAAATATCAATATTTCTTCTATTACCACTTAGAAATCTACAGTTCAGCAGCATTTAGTGAAAGTTAAGCACAGTTACTAATCACATGCTAACTCAAATCCTGCTTCTTTTAGACAATAGGCTTTTGTACGATGCACTGAACTACGGCTGCTATTTAAGGAAAGTACTGGAAATTTTAAGATTGAATACATCTCAATATCATTTTACTAAATACGATCATCTTTACATCCTTTGTAGTATCTCCTCATTAACTCTGTCACCCATAAAAACAAAAACCAAGGTAAAGAATGCAATATCAAATTATTTTTGTGATTATTAAAAATACTTAGAAGAGTATTTTCTACAAAATGTTACAGACAGGGTACGTTTGTAGCCATTTAGAACATTTCAAATGTAGACCTGAACACTACAGGAGAAAGATAAGAAGTTGACTATGTGCGGAGACCAAAAGAAAATGTATTTAAAGTTTTACCTACTATTTTATCCATCCTTCATAGACTAAATCAGTATAGTTCCAAAAGTTATCAATATGGTTACACATTATTTATTCTCATATAACTTTTCAAAACACGTAAGATTTTCAGTCTTACTCTGTATTACTCAGTATTACTGGCAAGCATTACTTCCTCTCCCTTAACTTTTACATCAGCCTCTCTTCAGTCTCAGTTTGTGGTCTAAGCAAAGCCATAGGAAACTTTACAAAACACAGAAAAAAAGTTATGGATAATTACTCTAAGTTTTTAAGGAACAAAGAGCGTACACAGTAAAGTTTTCCCTCAATTACTTTATTAATGCATCCCAAGCGCAACTTGGAAGGATGATAATCAAGTCTCTTCATGAAAGAACATGCAGTAAAAATAATTTAAAACTATGTATTTTGAAGAATCTGCTTGACTAACCTTCAAAAATGCTTAGAACTATTTTTGATAACATTAATACTCCCAAAGCAAGGATGTACCCTAAGGAATTCTGCAAGTCATTTAGACAGACTGAATGAAATGTGAGCAGATTATGCTCTGAGAACGGCTGTGAGAGAAAACCATTCTTCGGCCTTCCACTGCCCATTCTCTAACACACGGGACCTGCCTGCCTGATCTCTGTGCACCTCTTTTCCACTTTGGTGGAAATACGCTGTTGGGTGTCCAAGCACTAGTTGTGTCTATTTGACAAATCAATTTTGCAGAAGTATAATTAAAGCAATTCTTATTAAAAATATTTTTATTTCTAAAAATGTTTTCTAACAGCCCTAATCAGATTATTCTCACCTGTTGCTGTATCAAGACCATACAGAGACTTACAAATTGATTAATTTTGCCTCTGGATTCAATGACCTGGTTGTAGAAATAGGAAGGATTACTTTCAGCTAAGTGAACATTGATTAAGTTTCTCCTGCAAAATGCAGGGTATTCAGTTCATGAGTGAGACACTGTCATTCAATCTGTTTTGACATGTATAATGGATGCTAGAAGCAAGAAATGAACTTAGGAACCATCAGTACTCCATAAAAAACAATTCAAGACCTGGGGGCAACTCTTTAAATTCAATAGCGTCAATTTTTGCTTCTGTGCAATGCTTTACTTGGGCTTACTAGTTTGCTATTATTGCTCCAGGAGAATTTAGATTTTAATGACGTCTTTAAGGTCTCTCAGCCCAGTGTCTGAAGAAGTGCAGACTGCACTTCAATTTCCTTAAAAATAAGCAGTATGTCTCTGTAGATGTGTTTGATGAGTTGCTCCATACATTTGCATTACGATCAGAGGTTACATCAACCAGAAGTAGAGCTCCTTCTGCAACCTTCAGGAATTTCATGAGGTTAAGAGAGAGCAGAGTTATTATATCTTTGTGCACTCCAAAACTGCTTTTATCAGCACTGTCATGATAACAGAGAATATTTTGTCTATCATACGCTGTTAGAATCAGTGAAAATGCAAGGCAAAAGTAGCAAACTTTTGAAACATTACAGTGTTTTTATGAGTTAACAGAAAGTTTCTAATTTGAACCACTTTTTTAATGGGGAAGTATTTAGAAACAATTTTGTAGTGAGTTTTTTCTGAATTGACAAAAAATAAACGAAGCTGAGTCAAAAGGTTCCTTTATTTGGAGATCTTTTCTAGATGATTATGTCAATATTATTGCAAGTCAAGAGGGAGAAGAGCAACAAAATATGTGCTATGCTACTTGCATTACATAATTAATACATTCATTTCCATTGGTAGGTGATACAACAACAAAATCTTGAAAACCAAACACTTTGTAAGAGATGCTGTAAAGACATAGTTAAGTCATACAGTTAGCCATGAAGGGATAAGAACATAAATAAGATGAGAAAATGCTAAAAATCAACAAATTAAGAAAAAAAAATACACACAACAAACTGGAATAAAACAAAAGGAATAATCAAGGAATACACACATTTTCATAAAAAAATCAGCACAGCACCATCACCTCTAGTATTATGTCACAGAGCTGACAAAGATGAGATTATCTAAATGATAAAAGGTAAACCATAACATAAGGTAACCTTTTAAAAACCTGTTGTTTTTAAAAGGCAATAAGCAGAACCTGCACCATAGTTTGAAAAAGTGTCTGACCAGCAACACCTGGAAATGGCCACAGAGAAAGCAGGAAAGATTTATTAAGCAGTGTATTCTAAATTGGTAACCTAAAAGATTTTGGACTGGGCTCCAAGCAAACTGTTTCTGTAGATGTTTCTGTTCATTGTAGAGGAACCGGACTGCATGACCAGTCCAAGATTAAAGATCTCTTCCAACTCAAATAATTCTACGATTCTAAAAATACTTACTTCCCATTTCATGCATCTATTGACTTTAAAAATGGAGGAGAATTGAGTAAGTGGGAAACATGCAAAACATTTCTTCATACCAGTTGCTTAATTTTTTCCTTCTCAGAAGATAATTTTTCTTGTTTTTTCTTTGTTTACATTTTCAAACATCTAGAGAATTTCTTTATTGATAAGCACCTTGTGATTTTGCCCAATTCATATACAGGTAATACATGATTTGGTCCTTGCCTGGACACTGTTGCTCACAAGCAAAACATATTTTTCAGGGTGTTAAAATAGTGAATGAAAATGTTCTTATGCTGCAGGATTCAAAAAAATGTTAATTTTTAAATTTTTCTAAATGTTCTGACATTTGTGAAGTTCCACAAACTCTTACAACACCTATTTAAATGCAAAAAAAAAAAAAACCAATCCATGTTGAAATAAATACATGGTTGTAAACATCAGAACTTAGCAACAAACACACAAAGTACAGCAAAATAAGTGGTTAATTCCTTTCCAAATTCATACTGCTTTCAAATGCATAGTCCTATATTTTCCACCCTAGATTCTGATTCTTCTGATTACCCAGGGCCCAGGTCAACACCTAAAGCACCTTAAGCATTTCTACATGTCCTGTAAAAAAGCATAAAGAACTGAGCAGTACTGATTATTATTTCAGTAATAAATTAAGCCAGATGTTATCTGGTCATGCCTCTACAGAAGATCATCTTCTCAGCAGCAAAAATCTTTACTCCCACAGCTGCATCGGTAACACTGTCTGAACTTAACTGAAATTAAAATAACCCTTTCCTTCCCTTTTTTCCAGCATTATTTGAAAAAAAAGAAAAAAAGAGACCAGACCACTCTGGACTTTATTGCTGAACAAAAACGTCCAAAGAACTATCACCTTAGAATTGATAACTGTAGTAAAAGATTGCATCGTAAACCAGATGTATTGTAGTAACCTACCTGAACTCCAGTTGCTCTAAATTAATGTTCCCTTCTCTGAATGACCTGGAGTCCAATGACTTGAATTGTAACTGAAAGCCCCAACTACACTTCAATGATTTAAGTTTTTTACCATATATGGTAAAAAACAGCACTGGAAATAACACAAACTTGTATAATATTTTGTTATGGTGGATCATGAACTACTGCTAGGCTCTCAGTTTGGATAAGAAATAGGAGTGCCCTGTCCTTGTGAAATATGACCATGGAAAACTCTACAACCAGTACTTTAGAGACTAAGATAACAGACTGTAAAAATGGAAAAACTTAAGAGGGAGAAGCCAGGAGTTCAAATGGCAGATACATTAGATTCTTTAAGACTGAGGTAAGCAAGTGGGAAGAGATTCCTGGATTCCTGTATTTTTCTATCAGCTTTTCAGGAGACTGCAGTTTGGAGAGGAAACAAACATGACCAGTGAGTAGAATCTGAGACAAACAGAAGTGCTGCTACAGAAAACTCACTACGGATCCACGGGAAGTTACTTTCATTTCAGCAAATGAAAGGAACCTAAAAATAGTATTCAAAGCACAAAAGTTTTCCTCAACACTAGGAAAGCCCATTTAAAGCAGGAGTTCAAGGCTGCTGCCCCACAAACAATTTACTTCCCAACAAATTTTTATATTACAGTTGCAAATAGTTTTTTTTTTTTGCTTGTTAAAACTACTAAGCATTAAAATATAGTGTTGCTGATTGTTTTTCAGCCCCACAGAATTACATCCTATCAATTAAGCAGCTTGCAATGACCAAATCTTTAGAAAACCCTTTAAGTATGCCTCTAAAAACGTGGGATTTCAAACAGATTCATTTTAAGGTATAAAGATGTCTTCAATGGAAACAGTTACCTATCTCTTACATTTCCTTCAAAAGCGATTGATAATGTACTACAGCTCTGCACTATGCCTGTGCTGTTCTTCTTATTAAGTGGTTTAAATAATTGATCAACCAGTCATGGTTGCTGTAACAATTTGCAAAACATAGAAAGAAACTGCACCATCACATTGTCAGTTTCAACTTACCAACTTACCAATAATGGTGAGGAGATACAAATGGGTATGAGATGCCATGATATTTCAATCTTTTTAAAATGTTAACCATCTTCTGATCAACATAAATTAAACTTCAGCCAATGAACAGTAACCACAACATGCAAGAAGCAGAAAGTGTTTTATATGTTTCAAGGCTTTTTTTTTTCATCTAAATATAATACAAACTCCTGGTCTCCTTGCTTGTTACAGTAAATAAACCTTTACAATCACAAATCTTATAGCTAAATATTAACTGTGCCACTAAATTTTTCCTACTGAAATTAAAAGTAACCATATACTGTATGAACAGATAAAAAAATATACCTCTCTTTTTCTAGCTCTTCTAAATAACCAGTGCTTTCTCTGCTTCCATTCATAAATCCTCTTCTTGGAAATGATCCCATGGGAACAGGACTGCACTCTCCTGAACGGCTTGACACAGACCCTTCCCGGCTCCCATATGAGCGCACAGACACTTTTGGCCTTAATTTCACTCCAGGAAAGCTGGTACTCTCCAGGTTCAGTTCTGGGTAACAGAAAGCAAACATTTTCAGAGATGAAGTTCAGCAGCACATTTGAAACATCCTTCCTGTATTAACCCATGTTTCTTCGATGGAAGCATTCTGAACATTTTGCATTGGGAGCTACAAAAGAACAAGGCAAACAAATCCAGTCTTGATTGTACATTTAAGAGAATAGTAGTCCCTGAGTAGAGGGCAAACCATATCCTGAGTTGCATCAAGAGAAGCATGACCAGCAGGTCAAGGGAGGTGATTCTGCCCCTCTACTCTGCTCTCATGAGACCCCACCTTGAGTACTGCATCCAGTTGTGTTGGGCCACCAACACAAGGACTTTGATCTGTTGGAGGTCCAGAGGAGGTCCATGAAGATGATCAGAGGGCTGGAGTACCTCCCCTATGGGAAAAGACTGAGAGAGCTGGGGCTTTTCAGCCCAGAGAAGAGAAGGCACTGGGGGGGACCATACAAAGGCCTTCCAGTACCTGAAGGGGCCTACAGGAAAGCTGGAGAGGGACTTCTTAGAAGGGGGAAATGGCTTTATAAACTGGAACAGGTAGATTTAGACTAGGTATTAGGAAGAAATTCTTTACTATGACGGTGCTGAGACACTAGAACAGGTTTTCCATAGAGGCTGTGGATGCCCCCTCCCTGGAGGTGTTCAAGGCCAGGTTGGATGGGGCTTTGTGCAACCTGGTCTAGTCAGAGGTGCCCCTGCTGGGCAGACAGGTTGGAATTAGATGATCTTAAAGGTCCCTTCCAACCCAAACCATTCTATGATTCTGTAAGTCCTAGGATAACAGTAGCAAAAGCACAAAAGCAACTCAGAAACATGATCTTTTTGAAAACATGTCTTTAAAATGCTCAGCAAAAAATAACAGACAGTGAGACTATGCCAAACTGCCAAAGGCAGCACTAGAAAGAAGAAAGGGAAAGGGAAAGGGAAAGAGGAAAGAGGGGAAAACCTAAGAAACAAGTGAACCTACTTGAAACATAATTTTAAATTTACCTTTAAGTCGTTCCAGTAAGTCAATTTGTCCAGACGATGCCATTGCCTCATCCTCAATACTTCCTTGTAGCTGTTTCAGCACCTCCTGCAAGAAATTAAGAGATCCTTAGAGTAATAAAGCACAAAGTGAATACACATAACCGGCCATCAAGTGCAGACATACGCAACAGCTACTGAGACACTGGTATAAACTCTATTTCACGTGAGCACTGAATATAACTTTAATTTCTGTCAAATAAAATCTGCAGTATTTCCCCAAACTATGTCAGGATGTAAAGAATAGCCTGTCTGGTAGTGCATCTATCAGCTTATTTAAAAGTCTTTCTCAAAGTGAATATTTATCTTTAATTTATAGATGAAGAAATAGGAACACAGAGAAATTAGTCAATTTTTTTCACCTGTGAATCTAAAGTTAGCCCTGTAAAAATAAAATTCAGTTACCGAATTAAAAGTTACTGCAGTATTTTGAATACCACATTTTTTAAGCCTTCAAGATATCAGTAGAAGAACTTAACAGCAGCGTAAGCCAGCAGGGATAGTCATCACTGTTCTTACTAATATTATTACTAACACCACCAGTACTACCATCACCAGATCTAAGAAGAAAAGAATTAGGTTTTCCTCACGGTGTGTTTCATTTGGCTTACTTTTGGGACTCCTTTATGCAGCTGAAACTTTGAAGACAGAAACATCCTCATATGTTACTGAAAATACATAGGATAGAATTATACAGCTGAAAGAACATACTTCTAATGCACAAAAAGCTTCCAACTAAATGATTACTGCACTAAAGGGGTTCTGTAAGCCCCTGGGTCCCTAATGTTCAGTGGCCTAAATTCAGGTAGAAAATTAAATGCAAGCTAGTGAATGACTGTTCCACATCACAATGACGGATACACTGATAGTAAAAATAAATTGAAAAGACTGGTGATAAAGCAAAAAGCCCTTACTGAAATTACTTTTCTTTACTGTTTATCATGACATAGAAAATATTTTTAGAAGCAGCAAAAGTCAGGAAATAAAAATTCTGAATAAATGGAAGGTTCTGCTTACTTTTCACACACAAAATTCTATACCTAGAGTTATATTCCTTCTGCTCATATCTGAAAACTAAAGAATTTTAAATGTGTTTAAGTATCTCCATATCACTTATGCTCTTTTTAGAATGCAGCACACCTTAACAGCAGTATTAATCACTCCTGCAACTTGTACAGAAGCTACCTTTTAAGGGCATTTTACTCTCTTCAAAATCAACAAAAAGAGCATCTACAAGAAGTCAAAACGCTCTTTATTTTAAAGAAGCATAATGCTGTGCTTTTCCATACTCAAACTGTTGTTCTTCATTTAAAAAAGTGGGAAGGAGGGAGGGAGGGAGGAAAAGGATTTTGAGTCACATACTGTAAGTGGTTCTGCGAATATAATCTCCAAATACTAGCCTAAAGAGCAAATGTTACAAGGACACTCAATCTTGAGAACAACCACTGCCTAATTATATACCAGTACCGCAGGCAGAGGAATACTGAAGTACATATATGCATGAGCTATGTCTTTTCTGTCTTTTTAAAAGTAATTCTGGAGGTGAACTAAGAATAAATTTCCCTATGTAGACACCTGCCCAGCTTGTAAAGTCAAGGTGCGTGCCTGGATCAGTTGTTTTTTTCAGGTCAGTTTGAAGCCAGTCTCCCAGCTGCTCCCACTCACTACACTTGGGTTGATAATGCAGAATGGTCTCAGTATGAACTAATCTTCTTTCAGACCAAACAATGCCAGCAGTTATACTCAAGACTGCTAATGGGCATCCACTCCATGGGACCAAGGTGCAACTAGTCCAAAAATAAAATCTCCTGACACGTACACAGTATGCACGTTGAGTCCTCAATGTAATCTATCTACAGTGCATTATCTGTTAATACAGGCATATCCTTCAAGATTACGTCTAGTGTGATAAAATTATTGCTCTTGAAAATGATCTCAACTCTGCTTGTCTTTTAAGAGCATTTAGCCATAGACCCAGTCATCTCTATACATAACAGTAAAGTCAGACAAACAAGTAATACAGCGTTTTTCAACTAAGGGCTCCTACATGATCTGGCATTAGGATGGATAACATCTGCACACAGCAGACTTATCTTAGGAGCCTAAAAAGGACAGTGCAGGTATGTGAAATAGTCTCAGGAGTTTTTCAGGCCTCTGAAGACTTACCAACTAAGACAAATTTAGAAATAACTAATGAGTCCCTTTTCTCTGAGAACTGCACCTTCTGCAGGACAAAAACAACAAACCAAAACAACAACAACAACAAAAACACAACAAAAACCCCACAACACAAACCCTTTCTCCAATCCCTTCCTAGAAGCCTTTCTCACTTGTGCGTGGTTCTGCTATTTCAGAGGTCCTACGTTTACAATGCTTTCCTGTGCAGTAAGCACTCTTGCTTCAAGAGCCAGTATGAAGAGCTACATGGAATTAAGATGACCTTGTCCTCTATCTCCAGATCATGTGATTGCATGGTGTAGCCTTGGGTGGCCAAGGCTGCTCCGCCTGCACATCTGGCATTGGCAACAGTTAAAATCAGTATTTTGGATCCTCTTACTCAATTTTCCCTGCTGCCATTCATTTTATTTGAATAAAGAAACTAGTAAATTGTCCATAATAACCGATTTGGAGAAAACATGGCAAATCACCAATGACTTTTGATCTTGACTTACTAAAATTGTAGGATTTAACACATTATTTCCTCTGCAGTTCTCCTATTTTTTTCTAAGATTAATACAGTGTTTTGAAATATTGCTTCTCCATGAAAAGCAATCCTATATTTTTTTCAATATAATGCCTGCTGAATAGTGCAAAACCTTTTGTATGCATAAGCTCGAAACACTTTAAACAAAATTAAATTAGTGCTCTATTTAGTTAATCATACACAAGTAAGAGTTTATAGTTTAGATTAGAATGCATTAGAATAAGCAAGTTCTATACTTAATAGTGACTTCTTAATAAAACAGTCACACAAACCTAAGTGTATCTATAAAGATGCTTGGAAAAATATTTTTCTGTTCTTTTAAAAAGCTGAAAGTTGAATTATTACAACCGTCATTTAAATAAAACCTGTCCATACTGGAGAATTATATGAATGCTTCTGGAAATGGAGATGTTCCTCTTTCAAACTTACCATCATTTAAAAAGGGTTCTGTCTTCACAGTCCAGAGACTGCGAACAAACAAAATTTTCTGAAGGTGGGGGAGGGGGATGGTGCTCTTGAGTTTACAAGTAATTCCTAGCTAATTAAATAAAAAAAGATCAGATGGGTCAACAGGTAACTTGAAAGTTACTGAGAAGTACCTTAACAGTACAAGGTACCCAGGTAGGTAGCAAAGCAAACAAAATTGCTTAAGGGCTGCAAATTAACTCAAACTACTAATAAAGAAAGAAAACACAGAGAAGCAATGCTAATAATGCCAGATTTCAAATTCCAACGAGTTAAAATTTAGCAGTGTATTTAATTTTGGAGAACTGTATTAATATTTGTAGTTGGACATATTTTAAAAGATGGTATCTGTACAAAAATGCTCTGGTTATCTACACCTCCCTCTGGCACGAAGAGCAGCATTTACAAAAGTTCAGTCCAATCAGATAGTTTTGGTCTCTGTACACACTAGCTTCCAACCCTTTCCCATCCCCTTCAGAGAGAATAAGCTTTATTACCCATGTTCACTTTTCATAAGGTTTTATGTATTCAGAGAATGCCCAAATGACTGAAAATCATGACGAAATTTAAATACAAGGGCTGTTCCAAAGGTAATGCCTCCTATTTTATTATTTTGGTCCACAGTGTCAGAAGCAGATGTTGGTGGTATGGCAGTAGAGGTTGAACCTTCCAGCCAATATTCTGTTCCCTGGTGTTGCCGTGTGACAGGTGGCAGCAGAGGGGCAGCCTGACAAAATGGCGTCTGACATGGAAGTGTGTTTGAAGCCAAGATGCGTCACTGAAGTCCCTCATGAGGAAGAAATGGCACACACTGACATTCTTCAGTGCTTGGTGAATGTTTATAGAGACCAAACATTGAGAGCATAGTGAAGTGGTGGCTGCTGTGCTGCAAGCAGTGGAAACAGAGACAAGAAAGATGAGTCATGCTCTAGAAGCAATGCACAGCTGTCATATAAATGAAGAGCTTCTGCTCATTGCTTCTGTTCATTGCTGGTGAAAATGCACAGCTAATGTTGGTGACTACACTGAAAAAGATTGTGTTGTAGCTGAGAATTTGCTCTATGTACTCTGTATCTGTCTATGTACTCTGTACTCTTTGTATCTGTTGTAGCGCCCATGGAAATAAAAAAAAAAGGCATTACTTTCAGCATGTATGAAAACACCGGGAGCAAGAGGCCAGAGACACTCATAGGTCAGTATCAGCTGAAGACTAAGCAAAGAAGATGTTTTGGAATTTATTAGGTCTTTCAAAAGTAAGCATGAGTCTAGGTTACGTTTACCATGGCTGCCACTATATTACTAACACTTGAGGACAAAAACAGACTTAACTGCAAAAACATGGGCAGTGTTTACAATTTCAGACAGTAACTGAACATTTGTCTCAGCACCGTGCAGAACAGGGATAATGCATAGTGAATTACTACATATTATTATTTTTAATCAAATCATCAGTGTTTTTAAATGAGAATATTTCTGACAGTAATTATACTTATGTTTTTAATATACTATACTGAAAACTTATCATACAATTGGACTTTAAACTTGAGGTGACTTTTCGTGTTAAACCCAGTATTGCACATAGTTTCAATTAGTGTTATCAAAGGGCAGAAGAGAGAACATACTGAAAGCAAAACCATCACCCAAATTCAACAAAAACACTGGATGTCATAGCAGTTTGGGTAAAATCAAAATACTATTTTCCACAGGTTTATAGGCACTCAAGGTCTAACATGAGCTTTCATAGCTGAACTTACTGTCTGAGTGAGCATTATGAAAAGATCTTTTAGTCCTGAACAGTCTGGTGATTTACACTGTTTCTTAATCAAGCCTGGTGGGAGCCTTTCTAATTGGCTGAAGTCTTAGGCAATTGCTCTGGTTGCTCGATCCTATAACCAAGTCTAAATGATCACAATGATAACAGTACTGCTGACTGAGGCGAAACAAGCTCATTTTTTAACCTTTTAGAAAGGATAAAGCATTTGTTGTGTGAAATGATGTTCGATTTCATTTCAAATAATGTCACTTTCTAAAAGAAAATTATTTACATGATGCCACTGTTCTTAAGAGCTGTCAGTTGCTGTAACTACATATTGAAGTCTATCAAGATGTTAGTGCAAGTCTGCTGTCAGACCAACTAAAGTATCTTATTCTGTGTTCAGAAAGAACACTGTCTGAGGTAAGCCAGTAACTGTTAAATATCACCAGCTCAATTTCACTGAAATTTTAAAAGAAACTTTTTTTTCAATTTTCCAACCAATCTGGATTCTGGAAGAATTGCAAATGCTATGTTTAATCAAAAACACAACAACAAACTAAGAACGACAAATTTAACTCACTACAATACCACTGCAGCTTTTTTGCTGCCTGAATAAACCTACATTTTAAAGGTCTGAATTTCATAAGATACTAAGTAACTCTCGTAACATTTTCAGTTATTTCAGTGCATTTTCAGTTTGCATGAACATAAAAAAGTTATTTGCAAATGTCTCACTGCATTACATGTGCAATAACTGAAAAAAAATTTCAATTAATTGTTATTTGATTCAGTTTGTAAAAACCTGTAAAGTTTAAGGGAGTTTCTTTCTCTGATATTAGAATTTATTAAATGATGGACAAATGGTAATCGATATTTTCAAATTTACTGTTACTTTTAGAGGATGCTTCTATATATTTCACTATTCCTTGCATATCAAATGTACAGTTGGCACAATATTTTTCTTCCCTGTGAAATGATTCTGATGTGGCAGTTTCCTTTAAGTGCTTTAAGGCTGTTGTCACTCCTAACTCTCCACTCCTATGAAAATCATGGAAGCATGGGATACAAAAAAAAATTCTGCATGAGAAAAATCCAGAAGGAACAGAAAAGCTCATGTTAGGAAAAACATCAACAATAAAAGGAATATATGTATGTCCTATGCTAAGCATGAACAACATTACCCCTTGAAATACCTGGAAAGTTCAGTTGCTTACAGGTTTGAAAGGGAAATAGTGAGATAAAATGGAAAACAATATGATGAAAAGAAAATAAGGTATAAATTAATACAGCGTGAGGTACAGAACCTCAGAATTTAGCACCTATTCCACAGATATTTATTCAGGCAAGGAATGTTACTGCTGAATACAGGGCTCTACTCTATACTTTTTCAACAAAGCGCTTGCAGTTACAGTAATATCCCCATAACATGAAATAAAAAGCTTTAGAAATTTAGCCTTAAAAGGGGCGTTATCAACATCAGTGTAAGATTATAGGAGGCAAAAATACAGTAACTAGTACTTTGTTGACGTGCACCTAGGAATAAATCAGAAAAGTCTTTCTAAGAGAGACTCTTCACGGCTCACTACATTTTCATAACAGACAAATGTACTATTACCATCTACACTGTGAGACTGTTCCTACAGTTACATAAAGCAAGGATGCTTTAATATTTTTATTTAATACAAATAATAATAAAAAATTACTATAAAGCAACATTTATTACATTTACATTTTTAATAGTGCAGATTTGAGGCAAGAAGTGGAAAGCTAGTATCACTAGTCAAAGAACAAAACAAGCGTCATCACCTTCTGTTCATTTTTATGATGCTTGTTGTGCGAATGGGGTAAGTATGAAGCTTAAAAAAAAATGGGTTTTACCAACAGTAAAAGTATATGCATACCTCTAAGTATGTGCAGATCATACAGATGATCAACCAGCTGGAAGAGGACATGACTATTAAACAGTCAGATCCCATGCTACTATTCTATTTCCCAATTTCTCCCTTATTAAATATGTATAAAGTGAAATGTACGTATATGCACAACTGCACTTCTACAGAGATTGCTAACTTGCAGTGAGTTTTGAAATTCCATATTATTTTAGAATACAAAACATAATTCAGTTATACTGAATGCAAAATACTCATTATTGTTGAATTAAAATACTTTTGCCAAATATAATAGGGTTTTGAGCTCTGTTTAGGATGCCACAGTGCCAAGTGAGAGCTGTATCTCTGAATTTGCATTAAATTACATCCCGGTATCCTCAACTCACTGCCTACTGTGTCTGACTGTGATGTTTTCAATGATGCACGCTCAGAGGGACCACAGCTTATCAAGGAGATACAGTCTGACAGCTAGAAAATTCAGCTGACAGAGGAGGACATAAATGTACTTTGTTTTTAATACAGTAGGTTAAAAATGTATTTTTTTAATAAAACATTTTTGATAAAAACATTTTTTTCCTGCAGAATGCATTTCTGTCAAAAAGTAACTTTCAAGAGAAATTCCTGATTCTAAATATCCCTTCATACATGAAAAACTGTGTTTAAAGAATTCATTAGCAGAGATGAGTTCAAAAACACTTAATTCGATAGAACAGTATATTTTCGTCCTTAGTTTCAGCATGAAGCATGCTAACTTCGGCAGGTTTTTTTTGTTGTTTATTTTTGAGTATGTAAAATTGTATCACACTGTGTACAGGCCTGTTGACAAAACATGAGTGGCAGTGTCCACCTTTAACATGCTATTTCCTTTGCTTTTAAGGGCACAAACTTAAGTAAGTCTTACATCTTTTTCTGTGCAATATTTTTTCATTATAAAAAGTAAAAACACTCTATTTACAAGTACTATGCTTTTATACTTTGTTTCACTATCAGAATTTTTTTATGTTACAGGCAAAGAGCAGACTGAAGGGTCAGATTCTTTTTGCCATTCCCACCTCTGAAAAATAATACAAACAAGAATTAACAGAAATTCCTTCAGTCTATGCTTTTGATTCATTAATTGCCTCCTAACAAGTCCTTTTCAAAATTAAGAAATTTACAACACAAGCTGCTCTTGTTCACTACTTGAGCCATTCTGCAAAACTTTCAGTTTCTTCTATATTTTTCTTTATTGTCTACAGTAATTTGTTTCTGCTGAGCCACAAGAAAATTCAGTGAATTATCAAAGAAATCCAAACAAAGCCTTCTGTGTGCTAAATGGAACATGTATTAAACCAAATTTTTAAAACGGAAGTCAGGAGAAGAATCGTTCTCCAAGTCAACAGAGGACAAGGACACAGTACCACACAAACAACTCATAAGAGCCAAAATTACCACGTACAAAAAGCTTTAACTTTGAACACACTAGCCAAAATGCTGAAGAAAATCACTAGCAAAATGAAGTTGATTTATTAAGAGTTGGCTGGAAGATACATGGAAACAATGCCAAGACGAAGACAGATTCAATGTAGGCACCACTTTCTGAAGAACACTATTTGCATGGCAATGAATAAATGAAGAGCATGCTAGAAGATTCTCATTATCGGGTGACACACAGGCTAATTAAGGAGGGAAAATTTATGTTTAACTGCTGTTAGTAGCAAGTGAAAAATAAGACTTTTTTTTTGTTGTTCTCATCTGTATCCGAGGTAAAAAAGGATCCTTCTCCAAAAATCTCTAAGACATATATACAGGAAGATTTAGGACAACAGAAAAAATCAAAATGCTGAATAAATAAAAAAAAAAAAGAATCAAAATATATTATAAGAAATGGCAATATTTCAAGAGTCTCACAGAAGTAACACAATATGTTCACAACTTGTAACTGCTTTGTAAATTATAACAAAGCTACTGGACCTTATTGGGGAAAATAAAAAAACCAAAATCTCCACACCTACCAGTTTTTATTTTGACAAATTTATCCTAGTGCCACCTCATACAGAACTTACAAAGTTAAATTACCATACATTATTGTCCCAACTAACATAATGTTAAATGTGCAAATTTTCACACACACACACACACAAAGTAGCAAACGTAAATCTTTTCCATGAAATAACGCACTAGGGATTGTGCTATTATCAAGATGTTCAGAGCTTTGCAGTGACCTGCTTAGACCTTCTAATTAACACTTTCTACTGAGCTCCCAAATTGGACTGAAAATTTTTTAAACAAATACCTGAAGCTAAGCTATAAATCAAGACAATACGCAAACCTTACAATCAAAAATATTAACCACGTAAATGAAAAAGAAAA